>CM034153.1:55411227-55888061 GCA_019776745.2 Taxus chinensis
ATAGGTTCATTTAAAAAAACAAATCACCGACCACAATAACCATAACTAATGTAATAGTTCTCCTGACCTGCATAGTAGGTTTATGTAGCGCTTCACAACTCCAAAGGTGCATCAAAAGTTGAAAGCCTAAATCTACAAGCGAAAATAATTCCAACAAACACGTTACTTGACCATTTGCCTCGAATAAATTAAGAGACGACTTCAAGATCACAACCTTCCATTTGAGACAGAACACAAGGCAAGTACAAAAGTTAAGGACAACATCCGAACAAAAAAGAACGTGAACTATTGCACTTACCAGATATACTAGCACTACAATACCTCTCTTCGATTACAAATAGTTGAATCGATCTCCTGCAATTTCCTCTTCTTTACCCAATACACAGCTTTCAGTTGCATGCAAACCAAGGCCCACGCATAATTTCAATACCATGCAAACTAAAATTATGATAGCTCCAATCAAAGTAAACGAAGCAACTATTACTCGCCATAATTCAAGCACAAACAGTTGTTCTAGCAATTACATATCTTTGCCCAACACATGTTCGCTATTGTTTTAGTCAAAACAATGTCCATTGCCCCAAATAACTCAACCAACCAAAATTACAACACAAAGTTGCGCTTGCGCACAACAAACACATGAAACAACTCCTTACTTCACCGCATCCAACTTGTATAACGATGCTTGTCACTGATTAACAACAGCACGACCAACAGAAAAGCTCATATCCAAACAACACCATACCAGACACCATACAAGTACATCGGCCAAACAAGAAAGTTACATTGGCACGGACAGGATTGCCATATCATGGCCTGTTACTTTTACTTTTATAAGTTTTCTTAATGATTTGATAGAGATTCCTAGTGATAGGGTGATTGATTATATGGTGTTTAGTGATTTGGGGTCTTCTTATTGGCATTTCACGTGTTTGTTGATGCATTTATTATTAATTTTATTTAATGCCTTTATTTTAGTTATGATGATTTTTAGGAATGATAATATTCAAATTGCGCGTTATGTACATCAAAATTTGATATTTTCCAGTTAAATGCGGCTCAATTTTACATCATATATGATAGAGTGGTCATTGGTTGGATTACTGATTTTTCCCTTTTTAGTTAAGATGCTATCAAGTGGGATTTTGAAGAAAAAAATATTTCGGTAAAAAAAATTATTCTTAATTTTTTTGATGTGTGTATTTGATTTATTCTGTCATATAAAGTATAAATATTCGTGCTACTTTTCATCATTGAAGGGTTGGTCCAATACTTGCCCTTCAAAATAAAATTCAGACCAACCCTTCAAATTTGATCCCTGGTGACGTGTGTTATTTTCAATTTGAATTGAATGGCAGACTACTGTAACGTACGATTAGATGTTTGTTGTCTTGAAAAACTTGCAAAGTCTTGACTCTTGATAAATGATAAAATAAAGGAAAATAATGCGATTCCTTCGTTATGACTCGTGACTCGAGACTCGAGCTTCATGGAAAGTGTAGGTCGATAACGGTTGAATCTAATGTGCGGTCGATGTTCTCAAGGCAAATGCGCATTGATGTTGTGATGTAACTGCACAAAAAAATTCAGTCACCTATTAAAGAAAGTTTTGTATGTTGGGTATTTTTCTCACGCACTAGAGACTTTTGTGTGATTTCCTTCGTGCACTTTACTTTTAGTTACCTCCCGACAGGCAGTCAATTTGTATACAATGGGGTGCAATCGACAGGCAGTCAATTTTATTTATTGAGACATTAATGATTGTATAGATATCTAATTTCTTCCATTTTGTACATAATAACAAAAAAGATTGTCGAGTTGGCCAATTATTTTGTCCGAAAGTATTTTCTGATTTGGCATTAAAATAGAGATAGATAGATCCCGCACATGAGCCAAAAACATGAAGAAATGCGCGCTCGAGGGTGCCCTCCAACAAGAAATGCCCGCTACCCAGCAGTACTTGCTGCTGCCAAGGCCGCTGAAAAAAACAGGGAGGGCTCTGACAGTTCTGTCAGATTTGTACCTTATTAAATATTTGACAATATGTTTCAACCAAATACAACCTGCCAGCTGTCCATTAAATTTATTTTGTGATTATAATATTTTGAAAAACAAGGAGACTCTAGGCAGGGCACGCCATTGCATGTGCGGGAAACGATGGTTTTATCCCTCCCACGTCAGCATTGAGCACCCTTCCATTGCTGCGCATTTTTCCTCATGTGCGGAGTCTAAGAGATAGATTGAGGTCATCTACCATGTATTTTTAAAAAATGACTGAAATGTTCTAATATTAAATTTATATGAAAATTTTGAAATAAATATTCGATATATATTTTTATTTATTTGAGATATATATACTAGCTAGCAATCGCACTTGGAGTGTACGATGGAAACCCTGAAGGGGATAAGGCGAATATTTGATTGTCCATCATTGTTGGTCCTTGTAGCAATATTCTATTCATCATTGTTGGCCCTTATAGAAATATCTTGTCAAACCCTCCCAGGGAGGCAGTTACAGGCATATATGTAAGGGAGTTTGGTAGTTACATTTCTTATGAAGTTGCTTTTTGTTCCACATTTCTCATGAAAATACTACAATTATATTATAAAATAAGACCTATTAAAATTTTCACACTAAGACGTACTCGAATAAGTTTAAATAACTCTTAAATTGATTTTTTTAACAATTAATTATTGAACACTATTAAGCCCCATACATTCAATATCATTCAATATGCACGTTACAAGATATTTTACTTCTACACCAATCAAAGTATTTATTACAAAACAACTAATCGTGAATGGTGAATAGATTATTATCATGGAGATTACACTTTTATTAAGGAGAGACAAAACCCAAGGGGTAAACAAAGTAAGTCTACCATGACCAATGCATTAGATTACTATGACCACACTATATATTTTTCCAATTATTATGAGGTAGTTTTCTATCAGTTAGAGTTGAATGGGGTTAGTAGCTTAAAATCATGGAATATATTTCGGATTTCTGTTATTACTAAATGTTCATTATATCTTATGATAAAAAAATGTTATGAGAATAATAGCCACTCAAAGAGATTATAGCGAGGTAATGTCAAAATGGAAAAACAGTAATAATTTAACACACTTCTTTTCAAGTTTTTAGGTCAGCTATTTTCCTTTGTTGTTTGTAAGAACTGAAGTATAGATATTGATCTATACTACTTAGTGCTTGACATTTTCATCCTACAATCCTTGTCAACCATTGAATCCTCGACAATATACCTAGGTAAGAAAATATTTTTATGATTCTTTGTTGTTTCAAATATTAAGTTAACATCACCTATTTGTAAATAATGATTTTCAACCCAAACACTAGTCTCCACTATTTTACATTTGATGTGGCCAGAGACAAAAAAAATAAAATACAAACAAAAACCGGATTTTGCTGTGCTATGACACAATCCAATTTTATTGCCTACTTGCTTCTTGTTTTTTTCTCAAACAATTACATTCACCTCCATTTTATAGAGGTCTTTGGAAGAATATAGAACTCTCTAGAATCCTCTTTCTTCCACATTAAGAATACATTCTCTAGAATCCTCTTTCTTCCACATGAAGAATACATTTTCCTCACAAACAAATCTAGAAGAAATAAGAATGTTCTGGACATGTTGACTAGTAGAAATTACCGGAACATTCTAGTGAGTTTGACTGGTAGAAATTACGAGAAAATTTTGGAACATTCTAGAAATTACCGGATAATTCTAACACTCCCCCCTAATTTCTACTATTAACAACTAATTACATCAATGTTTACAATGCCCAAAGTTTCTCTTAGATACTCAAATTGTTCTTGTGTTAATGCCTTTGTGAATATGTCTGCAAGTTACTCCTTTGATCTACAATGTTATAGAATGAGTTCTCCATTGTTGATCAATTCTCAGATGAAATGATATCTGGTGTCAATGTGCTTTGTTATTTTGTGGAAAACATGATTCTTTGATAGTGCAATAGTGGACTAGTTGTCACAATACATTGTTGTAGGTGATAGAATAGAATAAGATTGCAATGATCAAAGAGGGATGGAAGCCTCACAAATATTATTGATCATGAAATCAGATTACATAACAATGCAAGAGCTGTAATATTTATAGATATTAGACAGCCTCATATGGATACACATGACACCCTATCAGGCACCAACAACGAGATGATAAGACCCATCTCACATGCACATGTAATTACTACTAATACCAATATTGAATGTTATCCAAGATAAAACTATTGGATGCAAATCACTAGACTAGAGTGCACATGTTGCACATTACTAAATAAAATACAATGCAATAAAATGCAATAAATATGCCTATGCTAAATTATGCTAACATTCCCCCCTTAATTTCGCATAGTTTCCAATGAAGTGGAGAGGAACTCTCTGAACAATGTGAATTTGTCACGTGCAAGTGACTTAGTGAAAACATTTTCCTTTTGTTCAGCTGTAGGACAGAACTGGAGATGTATGTTGTGCTTCAAGAGATGCTCGCATATGAAATGAACCTGTACTTCAATATGCTTGGTTCTCTCATGAAATACTGGATTGCGAAAAAGCGTCAGAACTCCTTCATTATCAACATATACTAGAGTAGATTTCTGTTGTGGTAGACCAATTCCTTCTAGTATTCGGCGTAGCCATATTGCTTCACAAACAGCTTCACCTGCAGCTCGATACTCTTCTTCTGTAGAAGAGCGAGAAACAAAGTTTTGTTTCTTTCTTCCCCATGATATTGGTCCAGATCCCATAAAGAAGACGAAGCCTGATGTTGACTTCCTACCATCCATGTTTCCTGCATGATCTGAATCTGAATATCCTATCAGGAAGAAGTTGTCGTTCTTCTTGTACTCTAGACCAAGGTCAACTGTACCCTTCAGATATCTCATGTATTCTCTTTGCTACTTTCCAATGACATATTTTCGGTTCTTGCATGAAGCATGATAAATTAGCTGACTGCAAAGCTAATATATGATCTAGTATATGTCAAGTAAATGAGACTCCTGATCAATTATCGATAGAGAGTTGCATTCACCAGTGGTGATGGATCAGAACGAGATAACTGAAGTCTCGCTTCCATAGATGTAGCAATAGGAGTGCAGTCCATCATCCTGAATTTCTCGAGCGTTTGTCTTGGTGTATTTTAACTGTGACCAAAGACATGATTCTCTTTTTTATGTACTTCTAACCTAAGACAATAGTGCATGAGGCCCAAGATCTGTCATGTCGAACGATCAATTAAAATCCTTCTTTTTTGTTGCATCGATCATCTTAAGAGAACTTCCTGTAATGACTAGATCATCGACATAAACAACCAAAATGACAATCTTCCCCCTTACTTTTTGAGGTAGATATTGGAGTCATAGGGATTCCTTTCGAATCCATGACTTATGAGATGCTCATCAATTTGATGTACCCTGCTCGGGGTGCCTGTTTTAGGCCATATAGAGATTTTATGAGCCTGGCATACCATCATCTCTTTTCTTGGTATTACATAAACCCTCTGGCTGAGTCATATAGAATTTTCTTGAAAATATCCATTAAGAAAGGCATTTTTCACATCCTTTGGTGGAATTTCCAACCAAATGTGCAGCTAGAGCAAAGATCATCTTGATTGTCTTGATCTTGGCTATGGGAGGAAAATGTCTCCTCATAATCAATGCCTTCTTGTGTGCTACCCCTTTGCCTACAAGCCTTGCTTTATACTTGTCAATAGTCCCATATAATTTGTACTTAGTCTTGAATATCATTTGCATCCCAATGGGTTTCTTCCATGGTGGAAGGTCAACAAGTTGCCATGTGTTTGTTCTTCATCACTGGTTGATACTCTGAATCCATGGCATCTTTCCAATCTTTTTGATTGTAGGGCTTTCTGAACCTGTAAGATGGCTCAACTATTTCAACAACTCTACTCATTAGGACATAATTGACCTCTCCACGAGCTTGACTATGAGTTCTAGGTCCAAGATTGGATGATTGTGTAGGTGCTTCATCCTAATTTGCATCTCTTATTAATTGAGTATACCATTTAGGTAACTTCTTAGCTATTCCATTGGCTTGTGGTGGATCCAAGTTTTCACCATCATCCAATTCATCACTGTGATCTTCAGTGGCAACATCAAATTTTTCCTTCACAAGAGGTATTTTGCATGTTTGTTGAGTCATTGAGTGGAGCATCTGCTTGTTTCTTCTCAAAGAACTCAACACACCTACTTGTGTATACTTTATTTGCTTTTGGATCCCATAATCTATGCCCAAGTGCTTCTTCACTGTATCCAATGAATATCAGTTTCTTAGCTTTCATATCCAACTTTTTCTTGTTATTCTTGGGTATGTGCATGCTAACTTTGCACCCAAATACTCTTAGGTGTGTAATTGATGGTTTCCGATTTGACCATGCTTCTTGAGGTGTCACTCCTTCAAGAGCTACTGTGGGCACTCTGTTCAACAAAATAGATCTAGTTCTTTACAACTTCTGCCCAAAAATCTCTTTGTTAAACCTGAGTGATCAATCATACATCACACCATTTCCATGATAGTAAGGATTCCTTCTCTCAACTATACCATTTTGCTGTGGTGTGTGAGTAGGAGGAATTTGTCGATGAATCCCATGAGCTTCCAAGCTCATTGCTTGTGAATTCCCCCCCTCGATCTGAGCGGAGAGTTTTGATCTTGCGATCAACTTCATTCTCAACAAGTGCTTTAAACTTTTAAAATGTCTCAAAGGCTTGACTCTTGTCTCTTAGAAAATATATCCACATATTTCTTGAGTAGTCATCAACACAAAGCATGAAGTATTGACATCTAGAATGACTTGGTTGCATGGGCCCGTAAAGATCAGTGTGCACCAAATCAAGCTTTCCCTTAGCTATATATGTGTTCTTCTGGGAAAGGGTACTCTGCGTTGCTTTCCGCGCGGGCAATGGTGGAACTTGGCAGTGTTGTGCTTGAGTAGGTAGTATTTCACCATGTTCCCGTTTGAAAGTGGTTGGAGATAGCCAAAATTGATAAATTTGTGGACCATATTAGTGATGCAATAGTTCTGTAGATTGTGTGTCTGTGGCCAACTGAGCTTGATCATCCTTGTGGAAAAAATCAAGTTGGAAATGCGTCCCACTAGAGGCTCTGCTACAATATTGGAACCTCTTACTTATCTTTATCAAGCACACTTTTTCCTCCATTTAATTCACTGTCAAAATCCAACTTCAAGGTTGCTGATTAAGGGAGGTGGACTAATGATAGAAAAGTCTTGGTCACCCCAGGGTAGGCCCTAACAATAATTTGTGATTTGGCGTCATGCTGTCCAGAGTAGGGAAATGCTTCCAATCCCCTCTCGACACTGTAGAGAGTTCATCCACCTAATGAAAATGGTTGTGTTAGGTGCGTCACGTCTGTGTAGAACCACTCCTAACGTCCAGTCCTGTGTCCACGTTGCCACCCGAGTCAACATACCAGATATCTTGTGTGGACTTGGTGTCGTCATCACCATGCAGTAGAATAAATGTAGTGCCATTAATCTGAATCCTTTTAGTTCGGCAATGTACCCTTGTTTGTTTGGGTTTTCATGCCCAACTCCATTTTATGCCTGATTGTTGTTGTTGGGGATTAACTGATGTGAATTATTGTTACCTAGTGGTGGTTGTGTTATCGAATGCTTGATGAACACTAGATTTGTGGATTTTACCAAAAATATTGATCGTCATGTCCCCCCTTGCAAATGGGACATTTGGGGTGTTTCTTTCCTTTGGTCCCTTTGTTGACTTGATTTTGGTTGGGGACTTCTTTGTGATTGGATTGAATTTCCCCTTTCTTATGATTGAAGATAGTGCTTTCTAATCTTTCAGATCTTGTTGTTCATGCCTTTCTTGTTAGAGTAGATTGACAACGTTCTCAAAGGTGGGTGCCTAGTGTGTTCACTCATATTGATAGTTGTCACAAAGATGCCTGTAGGAGCGGGGAAGGGCTCTCAACCGAATTTGGTCACAAGGTCCTCATCATGATCTCTTTTTTCACTGCCAGTAGAGATGCCCTCCACAGTGCAACTACTCCAAACCACGCTTCAACCCTTCGTTCATGGTGATTGGAACTTGGAGTATGTAGTGGTGATAGTAGGTTGAGGTGGCTTCTTTTCTTGCCTATAGACCTGTGCTCAACTTATGTGGCGAATCCGATGGTGTGTGTGATCTTGTCCCCTCAGTGTGATGATCTCCTCGTTCCTTCGTGTTTCACGTGGATCCAGAAAAGCGTGTGTGTAATGCTAGCATCAACAGAAGTAGATGAGCACCAATTAATATGTCAAGCTCGTAGCCTGATTCGATCTATGGGCTGTGGAATACGTGGAAAATGACCTGGGATAGTTTCGTGTACGTCCCCAGATAAGGTCATATGGATGTTTTCTAGGGTAATCTATAGTTTGGGCTGATTTGACCAATACGTAATGCGCTTGGTCGTCTTCTATGTTTAACCCTCTTAACTGAAATCTGATCTGCGGGAGGTCTGCTGTTGTTTGGAAGACCTGGATTCTAAGATTCTGGTCAATATCAGTTATTGCTGTTATGAGATTAGGCTGAGGCACGATTGGCTCGAAAATATATTCTCCTGGGCCTCCCTAGGTCCCGTAATTGTCATGCAACTTAACAGTATAAAACAACTGTGATAAATGGAATCTAAGTATGTTTCTAGCATATATTACTTCTTTTTTGTATTTTCTGATGATTGAAATGAATTTAGAAAAAGCAGCTATTTAAAATATTTAGAATTGACACTGAATTAAATAATTTAAAACAAAGTAGCCGAGTGTAGCTATTTGTCTGTGCAATTGTATATCTATTCTAAACAATGAAATAACTAATCTATTTGCGAGATTCTCGATCCTACCTCAGAAGTGAGGAGTGAATCATAGTTTCTCAGAAACTATCAATCCCCACAGCTTCCTCGGCAATATCGAGAATAAAATTAACTGAAATAAAGCAATTAACTACTCTGTTTGATACGATTCTAACTAGAACTTTGAAAGCTAGAACCTGGATTTCGCAGAACAGTGGCGAATCCGATGGTGTGTGTGATCTTGTCCCCTCAGTATGATCTCTTCATTCTTTATGTTCACGAAGATCCAGAAAAGCGTGTAATACTTGCATCAACAGGAATAGGTGTTGGAACAAGAGACAACCTTCAGAATGCAGACATAATAGAGTGCGGATAGGAGAGGGATAGCACAAGAGTACAGAGCTTGGCTTATGCAATTCCTAGCGGGATCTACTGCGAATCGTGCAACAAGATGCGTCCAGAACCTGAAACTATCCTATATGAAGAGAAAAACCTACAACTTTAATGGATTCCTAAGCTATTCTACTCTAATGGATTAGATAAAACAGCAACACTGTTTGCACAAGTTGGGTATGTGGCTTACCAACAGCTAGTCAATGCAAACTAAGCATGTAATGAACTAAACTAAGGAATCAAAGCAAACTAATAGACTGAAGTGAGGAAAATGAGAGATAAATTCAGGGGTAGACCATTTGTTTGAGCACAAGCCATGCACTTATAGGAATTCAATCACCCAAAAATCAAAATCAAACTGAACTCCTAAACCATAAACAAAGAAAAAACACTATTCCAGGGGACCAAAAACATAAATGCATGCTCAAGTCGGCAAGAAAAGCTGGTGAAACATTGATTTTTGCATGAGTTACGTCAAAAGAACATTCTGGAAAACACGTAAAGGACCGCCGCCCTGCCCAGTGCGGCGGTTACAGGACCGCCGCCCTGATTAGGGCGGCGGTTTCGTTACTAAAGAGAAAAGGGGCAGGAAAAGAGGTGAAAAGGGAAAAACAAAGCACGCGGGTGCTAAGCGGGGCATGCGGGATGTTAACGTATATCCGGAGAGCTTTTCTGAATCCCGAACACCTTTCGAAGAGACCTGTATCATCATTGGGGCACTTATTACACTGTTCCGCAGTACAGTACCTTACAATTTTGGGTACGTACATATTGCCCCCTCGGAGAAGTGTTCTAGCCATGAAGAGGCATAAAACGGTGGGTCCGAGTATGGCAGTCCCGAAATGGGAAGTTAGAAGTTATACCTTACACGTCTGTGTGTTGAAATTACGCCATCCGAAATTCCCGCTATCTGCAAGACGAAAGTAGAACTCAAGTGCAGATAGATACAATAATTTGGAAAATAAACGCTAAAACAATAGGGAATGAGAACGTACCATTCGTGCAAGGATAGAAACTTACCTTCATCAGCGCTCCAAACCTGTGAAAAGTCATTTTTTAAAATTAATTAGAGCGCTATATATATGAAAGTGGGCCCATTTTCCTATTCATTTGTGCGAGTCGATTTGATTGATTTTGAGCTCTGGGACCCACGGTGACGGTTTCTTGCGTGAATAGAGTTAAAACGTCCGTAGTGAGATAGCGATCATGCCCCCACATGCGGAACGCCACCCCGCGAGATCACAGGTTGGTTTTCTTCAATTTTGCGTTTTTACCCCTTTAATTTTGAAATGTTAAATTTGCCGTAATGGGGGGGGGTCATTTTTGAAAATGTTAGGTTCAAAAGGTCCACCTAGGGGGGGTGCCTACTGGGTAGGTTCCATTTTTAGTTTAAATGGTCTTTTTTTACTTGTTTTGGGCCTTTTGGGATTGAAAACCCGCGTGGGTTTTCGGACTGCGACCGCCGCCCTGCCCAGGGCAGCGGTTACATGACCACCGCCCTGTTCAGGGCGGTGGTTACATGACCGCCGCCCTTAAGGCGGCGTTTACAAAACCGCATCCCTGCTCAGGGCGGCGGTTCTGACCAGAATGCAAAAGAACTTAATTCTTGAGATTACACTTGTATTTTCTGCACTTCTACGCATTTTTATGACTCTCTCGGTATTGTTTAGATACTAACTTGCTCTTTTTTTGAGTGTTTTTGGGTGTATGCAGGTGAGGGAGGAGTACATCAGATGGAGCCGAGAGAGATAGTGTGATTGGCTCTTAGGGGTACTGGATGCCCTTTCACAGGACGAGGAGGACACATTACAGAGGGCTGGTATACTGCGTATAATGCGTGTGCCTCATGTCGCACCATCCAGTCACATCCTTTGTGACTTGTTCTCATATTGGGATGCAGATCGGAACACTTTCCGACTGCCAGGGGTCCGTGGTGAGTGGACCATCACTTTGGAGGATGTCTACCGTATCTTGGGGGTCCCGATCATTGGGAGGAGACTCACACTAGAGACAGTGGGCTCCCGGGCACAGATCGCACAGTGGGCAGCATACATGGGAGATGTAATCATCTCCATGGGGTCAAAGAAGGGAGTGAGAGTCCGATCCATTCCTTCTTTGCCTATCCCCGTACTTCGACAGGGTATCATGGGGATCCTTGCCTCGAGACTGATCGGGGACAAGGGAGGGGATACATTACTATACTGCTGGGCCCCCATCATTGCACAGATAGAGGGGCATGGCCAGATATACGCCTGGGGTGCAGATATTCTGGGGACCACCTACCACGATTTATACAGGGTGGTCCATCTACAGGGACAGTCATTGAGCCACCCGACTTTAGTCATGAGTTGGGTGTATGAGCGCTTCATCCCTTATGGCAGGGGTGTAGAGGTGGCAGATCCAGGGGCTGTGAGGGCAGCCAGATGGACAGATATGTCAGTGCTCAGAGCACCTCACCAGCCAGTTGCCTCCCTTACTACAACAGACATGGAGGTGACACCGTACTAGCTTATGGCCCGTATATGGGGAGAGGAGACTCTTACATTGATTTCTTGCTCCACCACAGGGCAGCTCATCGACCGCGTGGGACGAGTGCAGGTACACCCCTTTGGCATAGTTCCTCAGCAGTTTGGCCTACCGTATATGGGCGTACTTCCCCCAGTGGCGCCAGTCTATAGATCAGTCCGCGAGGCTAGAGGGGTGCCTAGAGGCCGTCGTTGGACAGTGATCACTCCTGGCGTTCCTATTGCAGCCAGGAGGATATTTTAGGCTAGAGGGAGAGCTGGTGCGCCTCGGGCACCTTTGCTTTAGATTGTTGCGGGTCCTACTCATAGCAGCGATGACCCCATAGACATTGACTCTGATTCTGAGGAGCGTACAAAGGGAGGGTCGGAGGAGGAGACTGATGATAGCGATCCTGAGTGGCATGACACTCAGGATATCATGCAGGCAGAGAGGGCCGAGGAGAGCGTAGAGAGGGTGACCTTAGTTTCAGAGGAGCCACTCTCTCAGGGCCATGGTGGAGAGGACGAGTCAGTTGCGGAGCGTCATGTTGCTCCCACTACAAGAGCAGCCCCTCAGTCGGCAGCGGCATCGGCGGTGGGTGTTGGCCCTAGTGACCCATCTTGGAGGCCCGGTGATCCGAGTAAGTTATCCCTTCTTCCTTTCAATGCTTGTTTAATTTAGGATTTATTATCTCTCCTTGTGTTTGTATCTTGTATATTTTAGCCTCTTGCCTAGTTTCTAATTCATTTTTCTCCTTTGTTTTGCAGAGACTGTTGACGAGTGGCAGGATCTAATCCGCAGGGTATGCACTGATTCCCTGATGATCCCTATGGATAAGACCCGTGCGGAGCTATCCATAGATTCCGGGGAGCCCTCGGCAGCCGGCAGGCATACCAACGTCTTCACTCCTATTTGGCACGTGGCCAGGATGGTGTCGACCCTACGCACAGAGTTGGCAGGTTATAGGACAGCTGAGCGCCTTATGAGGAGCCACTCTTGTGGTGAGACCGTGGCTACTCCTCAGGACCCTGAGCCCTCCATTCATTCAGAGCACCGGCATAGCCGGAGTCCTAGGTGAGGATGTGCACCTTTGGAGGGGTCGCATAGGGGTTGAGAGGCCACTTGGCTCCTATGTATTTTGTACCATAGATTTTTTTGTATATCACGGGCTCTTTGAGCGTTTTGACCATGCCTAGTGCATGATGGCATTGTATATAAACATTGATCATTTATATATATGGATTTGTTTTTGGATCAAAAGCTTGTCACTCATGTTTGTCCTTTCTATTTCCAGCTTCCTTGTGTATACTACGATGTATGTTTTGTATGCTTTCTAGAATATATGCAGTGGTGAACAAATGATGTAAATGCTTTACTTTACTTTTCTTTTTATGTTTCATGATGCTAATACATGATAATGTAGTTGTGATTTTTAATCTTAGCTTCTGTGAGCAATTTGGATACCTCATGTTTGTTTTGTCCAAGTGATGAAAATAACTAATATGATGAAATAGATTAACTTGCCCCACTCCTAACTCCACGCAACTAGTAAGATGTGAGGGCTCATCGCCAAGAGCCAAGAAGGGCGCAAGTTATGAAAAGTGGTGAAATGATAGTGTTGAAAGATAGACAAAGCTTTGGCGGAACCAAATTGGAAGCTACAAGGTGACTCCACCCGAGTGACTTCATAGTTTTGGATGCAACTTGCCCTGCGGTTTATCCAGACTTAGACCTGTAGATGGCCACATGGTAGACAAAATCTGGGTTTTTAGGATTTTTAACTCTTTTAGGATTTTGAACATCTATTTCATTTGTTTTTGACTCAAAGTTTGAAAGTTTGAATTGTTTGCGTATGACCATTTGCATTTATTCGTCAAGAGGACCCCCTACACTTTGCCCCACGCTACTAGTAAGAAGTGTGGGTTTATCACCATGGGAAAAATGTAGGCGAGTAAGGGAATTTCCATCCTTTTCCAACCCTACGTCACTAGTAAGAGACACAAGCTCATCACCGAAGGTTGGTAGGGCAAGGAAATGTGTAAAATTAAAATTTTTTGTTTGATCAACGTTTGATTTGTTCATTTGAGTAAAATCTCAGTATGTGCTTATTCCCAAAGAGACATGTATATGGGATAGATGTGACACCATGAAGCTTCTAGAATAGACCATAGGCAAGACACCTATCCTAAGAAGATATCAAAGCGAGAATAAACTTGCAGATCTCGGTATGGTTGCCGTTAAGACTTCGTCATGTCTGATTTTATTTGATGAAAGATTCTGAGATATTTTGATAATGTCATGAGAATGGAGAGATATGATTAAAGAATTTATGCCAACAACATCATGAGTTTGTAGTGAATTGCTTTGAGAATAGATTCCTTGATCACAATTAGTGTAAGAAACAAATGGACAAAATGATCCTAATCTATGTGAAAATGCAATGTAGATAGTCATATAAGTAGTGCTATTTGCTTATGCGTAGAAACGCTTGAGGTGAATGGAATTGACTGTTTCATCAAATTCCTCACCTTCTAACGTGCATAAGAGGTATGCACCATTTCCGTAGTCCTTCATGACTCGGTATGGGCCCAACCATTTGGGCCGGAATTTCCTTCCTTTGCCGATCTTCTTGTCGATCCGGCTGTTCAGCCTTAGAACCAGATCACCTTCGTATATGTCACGTTCATAAACCTTCTTGTTATATTGCCAGCACATCCGGTCAGCATAGACTCTATGTCGCTGTTCAGCGTCTAGCCTTGTTTCATCTAGGATTTCTAGTTGGGAAAGACGTGCTTCTCTATAAGCATCTTCATCCAGAATCCCTTGTAGTGAAATGCGGAGACTGGGTATTTCAACCTCAAGTGGGAGAACCGCTTCTACCCCAAATACCAGCGAGAAAGGAGTTGCTCCCGTTGGTGTTCTTATTGAGGTTCGGTGGGCCCATAAGGCTGGATATAACTTTAAACGCCAATCTCGTTTGTTTTCTTTTACCGTTTTAAGGAGAATGGATTTCAGTGTTTTGTTTGTTGCTTCAGCCTGCCCATTGGCTTGGGGATAATACAAGGAAGCCGTATGATGGCTTATTTTAAATTTACTGCACAGTTCACGAACTTCTTCATTCTTAAAAGAAGTTCCATTATCAGAGATAATAATTTGTGGGATACCGTACCTGCAAATGATTTGGTTCAAAATGAACTTGGCAATTACAGAACCAGGTACAGTGGTAAGAGGCATGGCCTCTACCCATTTGGTGAAATATTCAGTAGCCGTGATTATAAAATTATGGCCGTCTATGCATGAGGGCGAGAATTTCCCTATCAAGTCCAGGCCCCATGTAGAAAAGGGCCACGGAGTAGCGATTGGTTGCAGAACTTGTGCCGGCATGTGAATCTCATGAGAGAATTCTTGGCACTTGCGACACCTGCGTACAAACTCTATTGCGTCGTGTTCTAGAGTGGGCCAGAAATAGCCCATTCGATGTATTTTTCGAGCGGTGGCGTGGCCACCGAAATGACCTCCACATATTCCGCTATGTGATTCATGGAGAATATTCTTGGACTCTTCTGTATCGACACATCTTAGGAGCATTCCATCGAACGCCTTTCGATAGAGAACTTGCTCTATAATGACGTACTTAGCTACAATAATGCGTAACCGCCTTCTTTGTTGCGGTGTAGCCCCTTCTGGATATGTATGGTCCATGATACAGTTAATGATATCAGCGTACCAAGGGCACTCAGAGATGGCCGGTCGGGTTTCGACGTAGTATACACACTCATCTGGAAAATCCAAATCTACTAGATCTCCCCCATCTAATGGGTTATCGGCTAACCAATCTGCAATGATTTGTCCCTTAACTGACTTTTGATTTACAAATGTTAATTCGAATTCTCCCATTAAGGTTATAAAACGCCCAGCCTTCTTAGACAAGGACCCTTGTGTGAGGAAAGTTTGTAAGTGGTCCGTTTTCACTACGACCCTTGTTTCTTGATTTAGCATATAGTGTCTTAGGCGTCTGGTTGTGAAGACTATGGCGAGACATTCTCGCTCTGCTTGTGTATAGCGTGTTTCATAGTCGAGCAGTTTCCGGCTAATGAAATAAATCGCGCGTTCTCTTTTGTTATCGTCTTCTTGGGCCAACATGCAAGCTAACGAAACATTGGTAGCTCGTGAGTATAAGATCAATGGGCGGTCTAGCTTAGGTGGCATTAGCGTAGGTGGTGACAGCAAGAAACGTTTAACGGCATTGAAAGCTTCATTGCAGTCTTCGGTCCAATCAATGCTATAGCCTTTCTTGAGTAAATTGTTAATTGGATGAATGACGAAGCTTAAGTCCGGTATGAATCTTCAGATTGCACCTAGCTTTCCAAGAAATGACCTGATTCTAGATTCGTCCGAAGGTGGAATCATTTCGAGGACAACCCAAATTTTGGTTGGGTCAACATCTATTCCTCGTGATGATATGATATAACCTAGGAGCTTCCCTCCCGTTACACCAAAGATGCATTTCTCTGGGTTTAGCGTGACTCCGTATTCTATTAGGCGTGAAAGAATGACGCGGAGTACTTCTGGATGGTCACAACGCTTCTTGGCCTTGGCCAATAAGTCATCCACGTAAGATTCCATGATTTTATGAATTATATCGTGAAATATGTAGGTCATAGCCCGCTGGTACGTAGCACCAGCGTTTTTGAGACTGAAAGGCATAACAGCATAGCAATAGGTTCCCCAAGGAGTTATAAACGTAGTTTTGGCTTGATCTTGCTCAGATATTCTGATTTGGTTGTATCCCAAGAATCCATCCATAAGAGACAAAATTTAGAATCCAGCTGTTGCATCAACAATTACATCTATGGATGGTAGTGGGAAGTCATCTTTAGGACATGCTTTGTTGATGTCTCCAAAATCTATGCAGATCCGTATCTTTCCATTCTTCTTGAGAACGGGAACGATATTAGATACCCATTGGGAGTAGTCAACTGGCTTGATGAATCCTACCTGAAGGAGTTTTATTACCTCCTCTTTTACCATGAGAGCTACTTTGGGTTTCATAGGTCTTGATTTTTTCTTAACTGGCTTTGCATCTGATTTAGTGACGAGGTTGTGCACCGCAATGTGGGGTGCAACTCCTGTCATTTCTTTATAATTAAATACAAATGCCTTCTGATGCTCTTTGAGGATCCGAGTGTGTATTTCTACTTCTTCTGGTGTTAACGAAGATCCTAGTTTTAAAATTCTCGGCTCGTCTTCCGTTCCGATGTTAACATCGATCGTTTCTTCTATCAAAGAGGCATTATCCTCTTCGAACTCAGGCGGTGCTGGAGGTAAATCTAGGTCATCCCCATTTTCTACCACGTATATGTTAGGTTCTATTTGTGAGGAAAAACTCATCATGAGATTTCCGAAATAGGAAGACGAATGTGGGCTTAAGGACAAATCTAGCATAGGATAGGAAAGATGCAATGCCGTGTAAGCGTTTAAGTATTGCAAAATGGCCATATCATTATCAATATGGTTTGGGGCAATAAATTCACTTCCACTTGAAAGGGGATTTGTCGTTGTTTTTATCTATGGTTTGTCACGAATGGACACTGTGAAATGAGTATCTTCTAGTTCATTGCTTGGAGTAAAACGTGACGCTGAAGTTGCTATCGAGTTGGCGAGAATATTTTTCTCTCGCGGGATTGCTTCAATAGATATGAATATGAATGCCTTACTCAAATCTAATACGACATTTTTGTAAAGCTGCAAATGTTCAGCTTTAGTTTCATATACCTCAGAGACTTGGTTTGCCACTAGTTGTGAGTCTCCTAAGACTCTGATGTTGTTAATACCAATTCTCTTGGCTAAGGTGAGGCCAAGGAGGAGGGCTTCGTATTCTGCGCCATTTTTTGTGCATTCGAAATTAAGTTTGAAGGAAAATGGCATGACTTTCCCCTCGGGCGAAGTAAGAATTATACCTTCCCCCACTCCATAACGGCACCTAGCCCCATCAAAATGAAGAGTCCAATACTTAGCTGGGAATATATTTGGGGTATTTGTTGTGCTTGCACACTCTACTTCCACCATGCAGAGGTCCTCTGCTGGAAGAGAGCCGATCCCTAGGGAATATCCTATGCCTACTGAATCGAATGGTAAGAACATTGGTAAATCTTGTTCTATTAATTCAATAATTTTTGCAGTAGTCCCTAATGATACAGTTTCTTTAGCTTTATCATCAGGGGTTGGGGTTGTTTTGGCTATGTTGATGGTTTCAAGATCCGTTGTAGGTACCAACTTTTCCTTTGGCTTTGAGTCAGTGGATTTGTTAAGTTGTTTTGTTGGAAGTTCAAATTCCGAGTGTACACCTGGTCTTTTATTTAAATCAGCTAGGTGTACATCAAAAGGTTTTGGATCACCTTTGGCTACAAATACCTTTCCTAGATGCAAGAATCTTACTTCTTGAAATAATGTAGAAGGGATTGCCTTCATGCGGTGTATCCATGGTCGGTCGAGGATCATATTATAGTTAGTTTCCCGATCTATAATATAAAACTCAGTCATGATCGTTTTGGGTCCTAGGGTGACTAGTAGTATTATGGTTCCTATCGAAGTGGCTTTAAGGCTATCATAGCCTCTCAATGTATTTCGAGTGGTGGAACAGTTTGTTTCCCCATATCCTAGTTTTTGGAGGAAGGAGAAAGGGACTATGTTAACTGCGGCCCCATCATCAATCATTGCCCGTTTTACATAGTTATTATAAACCCATACTTGCAAGTGTAAGGCTGGATCGCCTCGACGTGTGATTTCAGCGTCTATAGGCATTTTACTTATTTCGAATATGAATTCAATGTCCCTATCTTCCTGTCCCAGAGGATGAACATCAAAGTCTATATGATTCACTTGTGTTTCAGGTGGGGGAGTGATGTTAATTAAATGACCTAATCCTAATGCTTCTAAAAGAGCAGCCCTGTGGGCAGGAGAGTTCTTTAGCAAGTCAAGAAACGAAATATGCGAGAAGGTTTTTGTTAGATCATTAATTAAATCGTAAGCACCCACAGGTTTTGTTATGATTTGTTGGATGTTATCCGTTTATGGCAGGCGATTTGGACTTGGTTGGGAGAAATACTCTCGTGTCCTTGTTACCACTTCAATGGGTAAATCTGAGTCTAACTCTACCAATCCAACTACCTTAGGTCGTGGTTGACTCCCTAGTTGCGGCGCAACTAATGGATTTAGCAAAGTCGAGGCTTCATGGTCATTGTTTCCTATTATTGCACCCTTGTTTGTTCCAGTTGAATTTAGTCTGTTATTATTGTGATTTGGGAGTGGATCGTTAAAGATCTTCAGGGGTGTGTTTTGAGGGGAAATTTCCCCTGAAAAGATACTTTCCGTTGGTGACATAGGATCTGCTAAGAACATATCCATAAAAATTGTTTTTGTTCATTTGGCAAGCGTTGCATGAATTTATTGTAGTCACGGCACGTCCTAGTGTCATGGCCTCGGATTTTGTGGAAGCCACAATACGAATTAGGATTATAATTCATAGTTTGTTGGTTTGGTGAATGTCGTGGTCCAAAATTTTGATCAAACCATTTTCTATTTAGAATAAATTTTTGCATTTGCTGGTTTTGGTCCTGGTTTTGGTAACCAATTGAGTTTTGGTTCGGACCCTTCATGGGGTTTCGCCATTGTTGTTGTTGTTGTTGTTGTTGTTGGTGATTAAAGTCCACTGTATTGATTTTCGGAGTAAAGTTGTTGTTTCTTTGGTTGTTTGTTTGTGATGGAGTACTGACTATATTTACCTTTTTGGGCTGGTCGGTTACTCCATCTGTTGTTACACCCCGATTTTTGTTAAGGATTTTAGGTCCTTGGTTGACATTTGTGGGGTAAGTCGTAGTATTTTGGTTGGAGGTGATCAACCTCCCGTTTGCTCCATATGTCTTACGACCGCTATCTATTGCTGCTTGATCTATTCGTAGAGCACTCTCGAGTACTTCGTCATAAGTTCTTAGTGGGAACTTCTGGACTTCTTCCTTCACTTCTCTACTAAGAGAATGAAGGAATAAATTTCATAGTTCCATTTGATCCATGTTTGGAGCGCTTGCGGAGGAATAAAGGACGGTACGCCACCTTTGGATGAAGTGGGCGACAGACTCGTTATGCTCTTGTTTGATGTGTAAGAACTCCCTGATTCCTGTTCTTAACAGTTTGTTCATATCGAAGGCCTTGATGAACTCAGATACAAGTTGTTTGAATGAATGTATGGAAGCTTCAGGTATTCTATAATACCAATCGAGAGCGATTCTTTCCAATGTTTTGGGGAATATTTTAGCAACAACCCCATCCCATGGGAGTAATTCTCGAATGGCTGTAGCGTA
This sequence comes from Taxus chinensis, assembly GCA_019776745.2. Taxonomy (NCBI): domain Eukaryota; kingdom Viridiplantae; phylum Streptophyta; class Pinopsida; order Cupressales; family Taxaceae; genus Taxus; species Taxus chinensis. The sequence continues at coordinate 55,431,343 of CM034153.1, forward strand.
AGCTTTGATATGTGCATTCGGATCTCCCTCTCCTTTGTATTTGGGAAAATCGGGAAGACGTCTTGGAAGCATGACGCTTCGTATGGTGAAATCTAGGGGCTCTTTCAAATATTCTGAATAAGTCCTTATCGCATATGTTTCAACCATTGATGGTGCCTGTTGAGGAAGTGGCGTTGGAATGGGTTGTTGATATGGCGTAACGTATGCATTAGTAGGGGCATAAGGAAACCCCTGTGCCTGAGAAAACATGCCGGGAGAGGAGAACATATCCCCCTGTGGTGATTTGGAGTACATGTTTAAGTATGAAGGGGTACTATCCAGGAATGGATTGTTCTGCGCTAGACCGGGAGGAATGGTGCTAGAGATGGTGGGTCTAGTTGGCATTTGTTGTGAATACTGAGGAGTCATGCCTAATGTGCCTACTCCTGTGAGGAGATCTACTTGGCTGGTTTGGTGTGGAGGATTGGAACTTCCTGTTTGCATGAACTACGAATTTCGACTTGCTTAGGCAAGTTCTAATCCTCTAACCTTTTCTATTAGAGTTGAAATGACTTCATTTGGTGAAGTCACGATATCCTGCCTTGGTGGCGTTTGTTGTATACTATGGTTTTGCAAAGGTATGTGATATCCTGCTATGAACTGATCGTTATCTTGCCAAGCTTCTCCGAGAGTATTTTCTATATGTAATGGCATGGAGGTATTTTTTTTGAAAATAGATTTCAAGTTGTATTTGTAAACCTCCTATAGGTGGGTACATTCCCCGGGAGCGTTGTTCACTTCTAGGATAACGTATTGACTGTTCATCATCTAAGACCAGGTATGGATCTGATTGCCTACTAATTTGTGGTCTAAGTAGCATCTGAGGAGATGAACCAGATTCTCTGGTAAATGTCATATTATTCTAGCCTGAAGGCTCTGTTTGTTGCATTTGAGCAAGTTGTTCCAACCCTTCTGTTTGGAAGGACGAGCTATATCTGCTCCTTGGAGATTGTGTTGACAACTGATTTGTTGAATATTTGTCACCCCATATTCAGAGCGAGGGTGATGATTGCCTATTCTGTTGGGCGTAGTATGCCTCAAGACACAAGAGGGGTCTGCCATATGCATCGAATCCCGACATATTCGGGGGGTATATGAATACCCGCAGAATAAGGAGTGAAGGTGATTTGGATAAGATAAAACTTCTCAGAGAGAAGGTGAAACGGTTGTTAGCTTCACGTTGGGTTCACCAATTTTGTACGCCAGAAAAGTGACAACCGAGCGTGGGAATCTACAGGTAGCTCTTCCGCGTACCTGACCTCCCGAGGTCATGCCGAGACAGCCGGTGGGGATGGAATGTGTGTGGGATATAGACAAATTAGTTAGGCAGTCTAATGTCTTCGACACGCACTAATGGAATTTGTGAATCTAAGGCAAAGAAAGCCCTTCTAACTTGGACTGGTGTGATAGATCGATCGGCAAGGATGACTGCTCGAAGGCTCCAATCAATATCGAGCTCTGGCGTGATTCGATCTATGGGCTGTGGAATACGTGGAAAATGACCTGGGATAGTTTTTTGTACGTCCCTAGATAAGGTCATATGGATGTTTTTCTAGGGTAATCTGTAGTTTGGCTGATTTGACCAATACGTATGCGCTTGGTCGTCTTCTATGTTTAACCCTCTTAACTGAAATCTGATCTGCTGGAGGTCTGCTGTTGTTTGGAAGACCTGGATTCTAAGATTCTGGTCAATATCAGTTATTGCTGTTATGAGATTAGGCTGAGGCACGATTGTATCGAAAATATATTCTCTGGGCTCCCTAGGTCCCGTAATTGTCATGCAAACGTAACAGTATAAACAAACTGTAATAAAATGGAATCTAAGTATGTTTCTAGCACATATTACTTCTTTTTTTGTATTTTCTAATGATTTAAATGAATTTAGAAAAGCAGCTATCTAAAATATTTAGAATTGACAACTGAATTAATAATTTAAAATAAACAAAGTAGCCGAGTGTAGCTATTTGTCTGTGTAATTTGTATATCTATTATAAACAATGAAATAACTAATCTATTTGCAAGATTCTCGATCCTACCTCAGAAGTGAGGAGTGAATCATAGTTTCTCAGAAACTATCAATCCCCACAGCTTCCCCGACAATATCGAGAATAAAATTAACTAAAATAAAGCAATTAAGTACTCTTTTTGATATGATTCTAATTAGAACTTTGAAAGCTAGAACCTGGATTTCACAGAACAGTGGCAAATCCGATGGTGTGTGTGATCTTGTCCCCTCAGTATGATCTCTTCGTTCTTTGTGTTCACGAAGATCCAGAAAAGCGTGTAATACTTGCATCAACAGGAATAGGTGTTGGAACAAGAGACAACCCTCAGAATGCAGAAAAAATAGAGTGCGGATAGGAGAGGGATAGCGCAAGAGTACAGAGCTTGGCTTATGCAATTCCTAGCGGGATCTACTGCGAATCGTGCAACAAGATGCGTCCAGAACCTAAAACTATCCTGTATGAAGAGAAAAACCTTCAACTTTAATGGCTTCCTAAGCTATTCTACTCTAATGGATTAGATAAAATAGCAACACTATTTGCACAAGTTGGGTATGTGGCTTACCAACAGCTAGTCAATGCAAACTAAGCATGTAATGAACTAAACTAAGGAATCAAAGCAAACTAATAGACTGAAGTGAGGAAAATGAGAGATAAATTCAGGGGCAGACCATTTGTTTGAGCACAAGCCATGCACTTATAGGAATTCAATCACCCAAAAATCAAAATCAAACTGAACTCCTAAACCATAAACAAAGAAAAAACACTATTCCAGGGGACCAAAAACATAAATGCATGCTCAAGTCGGCAAGAAAAGCTGGTGAAACGTTGATTTTTGCATGAGTTACATCAAAATAAATTTCTGGAAAACGCGTAAACGACCGCCACCCTGCCCAGGGCGGCGGTTACAGGACCGCCGCCCTGATTAGGGCGGCGGTTATAGGACTGCCGCCCTGTCAGGGCGGTGGTTTCGTTACTAAAGAGAAAAGGGGCAGGAAAAGAGGTGAAAAAGGAAAAACAAAGCACGTGGGGGCTAAGCGGGGCATGTGGGATGTTAACGTATATCCAGAGAGCTTTTCTGAATCTCGAACACCTTGCGAAGAGACCTGTATCATCATTGGGGCACTTATTACACTATTCCGCAGTACAGTACCTTACAATTTTGGGTACGTACAGGTACGATGGACCAAACTCCTATAAGGGAAAGGAAAATACGTCTATGAACAATGTAGTACTACATAATTAGAACACATCACTATCAACAAGGTGTTTCACAATTCTAGGTAGGTGACAAAACTAAAGGTTCAAATATACATTTTACTCAATACATAAATCTTACTCACTTTATAAATCAACTTATTAAGTCAAAAGTTATAGTTTTTCTTGCTAAGCACAATCCTTATGAGTTTTCTTAATTAAAACTTCTTCCTATTATGATATCACGAGTTTTTGTTATAAGGAGCACCAATAAGGTGGGCATGATATCTATCCATTCTGATAAAAGCTAGGAGATATCCTTGATTTCTAATCGTATTGCTTCCAAATTATTAAATTATTAATTATTGGAAGCCTAGTCATGAGGTATAAATAACAGGTATAAACCAGGAGGTAGAAACTAAGGACCGTTTTCCTTTTTCTATGTTCCAGTTTATTTGGTAAGTTCCATGGTTAAATATCCTCAATTATAGTTTTATAGTGTTTGGGTGATTCATCTTATGAATAAAATTTTAATAGGAAGGAAGATTCAAACATATCGCATTATTACTTTTATGGGAGAGAGAGATGAATTCATATATCACTTTTTTAATTCTATAGGAACAAGAGACATTCAACATAGCAAACACATCATTAATTTTGTAACAACTAGGAATCTATCATTCAAAATGTACCACATAAATATTTCAAGGGTTTACCAAATAATTATAAGCATCATTAAACATTCCTAGTGGGTCTCTACAAGTATGAAAAGAAGTTACAAGGAAGACCCATTAAAGAGGCATATTTACTTTTATGAATTTACAAGGTTCAACAATGTTTGTTGTTTAGGCTTAAGCATTTTACTCACATAATAAGACAAGGAAATTTTTCAAATCAACACCCATATTTCCACAAGATACCACCAACCAATCAACAAGATGACAATGTAAATTTTACTCCAAGGAGACCACGTTCGCATTAGAAAGCATCAAATGCAAGAGGACAATCAATTAATCTATCCAAACATGGACTCAACAACCAAGGGATATAGTTTTAAAAGAAGAAGCACAAGATAAGCACCACCGGGATTGAAATATTAAGATCTACCAAAATAACATCTCTAAGAGCAAGGTTCAAAAGAACCAACAACCTCCATAAGTGTCTCCATGTAATCCAAAGATTAATAGGTCATGTTGGTACCCAAATTTAATCTCCTTCAAAGGCGAAGCACAACATCATGGATTTAACAAGACACTCAGAGGTAGATAGATAATTATGTATGTTGTTTTATAGCCGGGGAAGCAGTCTATCTAACTTGTTAGCACTCATATTTTGAAAGGAGTGGGTAGCACCTTAAAAGGATGTGATCTGATCCTAACTATTTTAGGTTGTGCCTTTTAACCAAGGTAAGAGAACCCTTTTGTAACCTTTTGTGTGTGGAGGAGATGGAGATATCCTTCCTAATGAAGTTTTTAAGGAGACCTTGAAGAAAATATGATCATTGCAAAAAATATAACTCTCATGAGTTGTCACTCTAGATAGTGGAGATATTCTCTAGGCAAGGTTCAGGCTACTAAAGACATTTGAAATCCTGATTATTTTTGCATGCTTTGGTAATGGAAATTATGCATTTGTACACACACAAGAAAAACAGGGGTGGTATGGGTAGGATTGGTTGTTTTAAATGAATTTTTGGTGGGAGGTGAGGCATAATGAACTTGATTTTCCAGATCTCTAAGAACTCTTACAAAATGGAAAGTCTAGACAATAGAATGCTTCAGAATAGCTAAAATGTTCCTTTAACCAGATTATGTGCTTCAATGAAGGCCCAGATTAGAATTTTTTCACACAATCTATGAGATTTTAATACGAAGGCTCGAGTTAGAAAACCTGAAAAATTATTGAGATCCAAACCCAATCATGCCTGAGGTACACCTAGAGGATTACAAACAATCTCTGTCAACGAATGAAAGAAAAGTGATTTTAAATCATTTATTTCATTCCCAGATGAAATCTCTTCTAGGAAATGAAATTGTAGATGCCACTAAACTGTCACAAGGATTAAGACCCATGTGATTAAGATAGATTTTGATAAAGATTGCAATAGGAACAGGAAAAACTATCTGCATACATTCAAAAATAAAACAAACACATTTAGATTAAGATCAATAAAGAATAACTTGAGTTTGATTAAATTTATCAGCAGGGGAAAGTTTTTATAATAATCTCCTTACTTATCACTAGTTGTACAGTTGTAACCACCTAGACATGATCAAACTTAATGTAAAAGAGATAACTAGGTTTCTCAGAGGGATTCTCAAAATACATGGTTTGTCAAATTTTCCTCTTGAGAGTTTTCTTCGACCTCTAAGACTCCAACCTCCAACCATTTGCAAGATAATTTTTTTCCATTTATAATATTTACAACAGAGCCCCTTTTCCCCCAAAAAATCTAGACATTAAGTTCCACCAGTGCTTGCCATGATAACGATCGTGATTTCCAGGATCAGATCTGTAAAAATTTCCAGGGGGTCAGGTGGAAAATCTTTCGAATATCTCCCGCATTAAACTCGGCAACCACTTCCACCCCTAATTTGTCAAATCTATTTCCATCCGTGCTCATGAGAAGAAAAACAGAAAATCCAATCGATCTCAATATTTAGAGTATTTTAATGGCGAAAGATGTCTCCATATTTCCCTAACCAAAATCAGATATCAACATTAACTCCCCTCTCTATTTGGCATGTAGGAAATACCAAGAAATCACGAAGACTCGCACTTTCAAGAGCATTTCATTAAAAATGGGGGGGGAAATTAGATTCAGACTTACAACTACCGTTGATCTTCACTTTGAATTTGGACCATCCATGTGGAAGATTCTATTTTAAAATAGGCCTGGGGGTTCCATCTAACTTTTTACAACTTTTGGAAAAATGTTAAATTCTCACTTTTTTTCTCCGCAACTCCACCCTTGAGAAATGAGCTTGACACATGTCCTGAGATGGGTTCCAAAGGAAACGGGGATGAATTTTGCTACTTGACCTCCTTTTTGGAAAATTGATATTTTTCCAAGTATTCCCCATAGTTCTGCCCTTGATAAATGCCCCTGATGGGTGTCCGAATGGAACCACGCTTAGTTTTATGCTTTTAGCTCCTTTTCCCAAAAAGGAAAATTTTCCAAATTTCCCCCGAGAGTCTACACCTCTACCATTGACTAGAGAAATATTTGACCTTTCCTCTATCTGGATTGTAGTCCATTTTGATGTTTTAATCCTTTTGACAACAAGAGGCAAAAATTCTAAGTTGTCCCTGATGGTCCGCCTCCCCACCCTTTTGACTTGAAACAAACTTTGACTGATCCTTTATCGCGTTTGTGGGCCCTTTTGATGTTTTAACCCTTTTGAGAATAAGAGGCACAAATTATAAACTACCCTTGATGGTCCGCTCCCACGCCCCCTTTGACTTGTCAAACTACCACGCATCACAATGGCGCATCTTGAGATGGTCCCCAAAAGTTGAGACCTTGAATGAGCACGGGCTCACCACATGTCCTGAACTGGAAATTTTTTTCTGAAGGCTCAAAGCTCAACAGAAGGCAAAATCTCCTTTGGCCATTGAAAATTCCAAGCAAAAAGCAACGTGTGCGGAGGCCTCCAAGTGTCCTCTTGACACTTCTTCAAAATGGTGCCCAATTTTATGACCCTGAACGAGCACGGACTCACCACGTGTCCTTGTCCTGCAAAACTGTATCCAGCTGCATAAAAAATTTTCTAAGGCTGGGAAAAGTGGCAGAAACCTCCACGTGTCCTCCCAATGCTACTCCAAGGCCAAACCAAAAAGTATATTTTCAAATGAGCGTCGCTCCTCTATGTGGAAAAATCTTTAAGTTGAGGCTTTTCATAGAATTTTTGAAGTACCCAACTGAGTTGCTTCTAACAAAAAGAGGCCACATTTCCTGTTTGAGTGAAGATGAAAATTTGACTAGGAGAAATGCCCGTCAAACCGTAAAATATAGAAAAATGACCATTTGAGCCCGGAAATGAAATTTTCTCTAAGGATAGAGAATTTAGAAATGTTACATGCCTCATATATGTTCCTTAGAGACACATGCATTCATTTTTCTTCAAGTATTTAGGGAAAAAATGACAAGGATGAAAAATATTGACTATGGAGAACAAAAATAATGGGAGAACTTGAGTTTTAGATGAACAGAGAATAGGAGACCCAAATTACAAACCTTTTCCATAGGAACAAAGAAACGAGGAGTAAACCATGGACCCATACGTGATTTACGACCCAGGAACAGGTTAAAAATGTGAACAGAGGTTGACCAGGCACAACACGAGGAAGTAGAAAATGACAGAGGTCGTAAATGGATAGATTTTCAAAGGAAAAATAAGCACAGACTATTTTGAATACCAACATTGGCTCCGACTCGAGGATGGGCACTCCCTGTGAGTTCCAAAAGAACAATGGTAGACCAAGTGCCAAAAATATCCAATGGGTGACAAAGTCATCTTGCAGACCAGAGAAATAGAGCCATCTCCTAAAACATGAAACAAAGGAACCAACAAAAATAGGTCACCAAGGACCAGAACAAGCAAAAACACAAAATACAGGAAACAAACAACAAACTATACACTGTACACAAGTTTTTTACTTTGATTCAGGGGAATCAATCCAATAAATTCTTCAAATGCCTGCCATTAATAGGTAGCTCAAGTAACTCACCATCCAAGACCTTCAAGAAGAAGGTATGTTCACCAATTCTAATATAAATGGAGTAAGGGCCCATCCATAATGATTCAAACTTGCCATGCTTGCCCTTATCTTCATGCCTTCTATCCCATATCAACATAAGATCTCCAACATTGAAAGCATTGGGAGTGACCTTCTTGTCAAATAACTTCTTCAGTCTTAATTTGAACCTTACATGCCTCTGGTGGGATGCCCTCTTCTCTTCATCAAGCTCAACAATCTTGTTAATGCGAGCATCATAAGGACTAACCTCTTGATCTTCTAGTTGTTGAATAAAATGGTATGAGGATAATTGCATATGAAGGGGCAGCAGGGCCTGAGTCCCATATACAAACTCAACTAGACTCTTTCCAATAACTCTCTTGACAGTGATCCTATCTACCCAAACAACAAACTTCAACTATTCACCCCACTTTCTCTTGTTCAGCACTAAGGTTCTTCTGATAATCTTTAGCAAATTTTTATTACTAGACTCATCTTGTCCATTTCCTCGGGGATTGTAATTAGAGGCATATGTCAGGTTGATCCCATACTCTTTGCACATTACCACTAGAGGTTTATCTCTTAAACTCATGGCATTGTCAGCTACAATTTTGACTAGCACAAAAAACCTATAGATGATATGGTTTAGCACAAATTCCATGACAATTTGGTGTGTTTCCTTCTTAGTGGGGATTTCCTCCACCCATTTAGTAAATTAATCAGTGGCTACAAGAATCCACTTATGGCCAGCACTTGAAGGGTCTGAAATCTCACCAATGAAATCCATTCCCCATTGCATGAATGGAGCTTCAATTAATATAGGTTGCAAAGGAAGGGAACCTAAAGCTTTCAGTATTCCAGAAAAGCACTAGAAACTCTCACATCTTCTAACCAAAATATTTGTATCCTTGAGGAGATTTGGCCACCAATAACCAAACCTTGGGATCTTTTGTGTTGTGACTTTTACAGCAAAATGCCCCCCAAAAATTCCTCCACGGAGATCAAAAATTATCTTGGGGGATTCTTCTTCAGTAATGCATCTTAAGAGGACTCGCTCTAGGTTTTTCTAGGGTAACCCATAATCAGTAATGACATATTTTTGGAATGCCAACTGAAGATATTTTTTCTATTTCTTACTTAGATTCTCAGGGCAGTATAATTGTTTGAGATAGAAAACTACATCCTTGTACCACTCAGAACTCATCAACCTTTCAAAAACACCCTCCCTTTCTTCCTCTACCTCATTTACCTCAACAGTTTACAAGTTTCTCTCAGCCAAAAGCTTAACCAATCCTAAACATCTCACCAAATTTTTGGTTTAGATATCCATATCATATTCTTGCAACTTGTTCACCCACCTGCATCTATTGCTTGAGACTTCCATCTTTGATAAGATGTCCTTCACCATAGTGTGGGGAACAGAAGCAACCACTTTAGAACTTAGAATGTAAGGCCTAAAAATTGTTTTTTCTCTTACCAAGACAACTGACTACTTCTCCATAATAGTGTAGTTCAGCTCAACCCACTACAAGGCCTTACTTAAGAAGGAAACTAGCCTCTCATCCCCTTCATCATCCTTCCATAGCAGGACAGAAGCAATAGTGTTCTCTAAAGCAAAGGAAAACAGTTGGAAATGATTCTTATATTTTTTAGCTGCTAAAATAGGGGCATGCTTTGATGCCTCCTTGATCCCATTGAAATATTGGATGGCAGCCTCCTCCCATTTGATGACCTGGTCTTCTCGACATTAAAACTTTCCTCCGTAATTTATATTTTATTATTGTATGTATTAGGAATAGGATGTTGTTAAGTATAATTAGTAGTGGAATCCAATAAAAGATAATGGTGCCATCAGTACAGTGCCGCCAATAATGTAGAGTACACTAACAGTCAAAGTACAATAGAAATGTTGTAAAAAGTAAATATTTGTCGTAAGTGGTCTGGTAATGTTAAAATGTCAAAGTTAGGATAAGTAGAGAAGTAGGGTCTACATGAATAGGAATTAGAAATATTATATTTGTAATAAGGACAAAGAGTGATGTCATAAATATTTTGTGTATTTTATTTGTGGAAAGGTCTAAAAAGGTGGAACCCATGTAAGATGATAAGGTTTATCTTATCTTAGAAGATAAGGCTACATGTAAAGGCAAGAGTTTAGGCATGGAATATGATTGGCTGGAAGATATTTCCTATCCTATCTTAGAGATAGGGTGGATAAGCCTGAATTCCTATAAATAAAGAGTCCAGCCCCCTCATTTAGCATAGAGAGAAGTAGTGAGAAATATTGTATAAGTAAGTGTGTAAAGGAAGCCATCATTTAGAAGGTGTGTTAAAGAATCCATTGTGAAGTTTCTACCATAGTTATTGTTGGAAGGCAAGTGAATTCAGTAACACTTGAAGTACCTCATGGGTGAGATTGTAACAATTTCATGTTGATATTATAATTTACACCTATATTATCAAATTTTTCATCATTCCTTCGTATCATAGTCTATGGTATTCTTGTGTTATGTTTGTTGTGTTTCCATATTACATCCACCAAACTAAAGGTTTTGCATTAGTAAATAATCATAGCACGAGGAGTTCCCGATGGTGAATTATCATAGTGCCGGATTGGTGATGACATTTTGGTTTCGTCGCCGGGACCATTCCTTGTTGGTAGATTTTCTGGAGAGATATTCCCACTTAGTCAGAAATCATTTGGAGGGTAACCTTGTTTTTACTGTGCATAGGAGTTACCATGGTAAATTCACTTTTACTATGAATAGTATTTACCACAGTAACTTCATTTTTTACCGTGAATAGTGTTTACCACAGTAACTTCATTTTTACCATAAATAGTGTTTACCATAGTAAAGTCAGTTTTTACTGCAGTAAGTCAAGTTTTACCATAGTTTACCATGGTCATTCCTATTTTACTGTAGAAAGGTGTAAAGTCACTTTCTATTGTAGTGAGTCCAATTACTTTTGCACATAAGTCTTACTGATTGTACTTATGACTTGGTATTTCACTGTGGTTACATTTAAAAATGGGGAAAATTCCTATTTTTTCAGCCCAATCTAATGAAGATGCTTCCTCTTTCATTCAAGAGTTTAATTGATCTTGTATTTGTAATGGCCTCATAAGAATGGAACAATGGACTAAATTTTTTCCTACCTTTTTTGATGGTTTAGAACTTAGGTGGTTTGAAACACTAAGTGATAATGTGAAAAACTCATGAGATTTATTAACTAAAAGTTTTCTTGAAGAATTTGGTGAACAACAAAAATATATAGATCTCATGATCGAGATCACAAAGCTAGCCCAAGGAGAGAAGGAGAAGATAAGAGATTATCATGCTTGTGTTCTAGAGCTAAGGAGGAAGCTCGATGCCTAGATCTGGAAGGAAGGATTAGCTGTTAGGAAATAAGAGATAAAATATGCGGAATAATCCCTCACAGAATTGCAACTGTAGAAACTAATATGCAGAAATTATTACAGATCTGAAATAAAATTACAAAATAAAATAACACAACACAAGGATACAATATTTAACGTGGTTCACCCAATTTGGGCTACATCCACCAAGAATCACTTGGTCAGATTTTATTACAAGTCACCGCTCTGTCAATACAATACCCAAATCCGTTTGGAGCTATACTCAACAAACTCTACAGAATTCACACTCGAATTCAAAACACATCTGCAATACATTTGCTTGTACATCTATCATATGCATAAGACCATATAACTAGACAACTGCTTCAGCAGTTTTACAAAACCATGGGAAAAACCCATCCCATAAACCTATGGGTCAAAAAAGCTCACCCATATGAGAAGAGCGCGTTTCCCAATATGTCGGATGCATTTTTCGAGGCCAAAAATATTTACACCTAAAAAATTTTACACTGAACCCCGGCGAGGATACATGAAAAGTGTACAGTACTCTTAGTGTATAGTATTCAACACTTTCACACATGAAAACAGGCTCCACAACCTAACAATCTCCCACTTGGAGACTAGTTTTCCTCTGAGCAAGCTTCTCAACCCTTCACTATCATCCGTGAAGGCCAACCAAATCTGAACATAGCTTTAGTTTATCCCTTGTGACCACCTTGGTCATCATGTCTGAAGGATTTTGACTGGTATGAATCTTCTCTAACTTCAACTTATCTTCCTCCAAAGCTGTCCTGATGAAGTGATATCTCAACTATATATGCTTCGTCCTAGAGTGGAAAGCAGAGTTCTTAGCTAGGTGTATAGCACTCTGACTATCACTATGCAGCTTACATTCCTCCTGCTTATGCCCCAAATCCTCAAGCAATTGTTATAACCAAATCATCTCTTTACTTGCCTCTGTGGCAGCAACATACTTAGCCTCTGTGGTTGACAAAGCCACCAGCTTCTGTAGTCATGAAATCTAGCTCACTGTTGTCCCACCTACAGTGTAAATATAACCTGTCATGCTCCTCTTGTTGTCAACATCTCCAGCCATGTCTGAATCTACATAACCATGTAAAGTGCTGTTTGATCCACTGTAGCACAAAAATGTCCCCATGGTCCCTCTCAAATACCGAAGGATCCACTTTACTGCTTGCCAATGCTCTTTACCTGGATCACTCATAAATCTACTCACAGCTCCCACTGCATGGGCAATATTAGGCCTAGTGCACACCATAGCATACATCAAATTGCCAAATGCTGATGAGTAAGGTACCTTGGACATCTGGTTTCTTTCCTGCTCTATCTTGGGACACTGCTCCTTTGATAACTTAAAATGGCCTGCCAAAGGAGTCCTAATCGGTTTAGCATCCTACATGTTAAATCTATCCAATACCTTCTTAATGTACTCTTCCTGAGATAAAGTCATCTTTCGTTCCTTCCTATCCCGAGTTATACTCATACCAAGGATTTTTGTGGTTGCCCCCAAATCCTTCATATCAAAGGATTCACTTAGTTGTTTCTTGAGTACTTTTATTTCATGCATGTCTTTACCTGCAACTAACATGTCATCAACATATAAACACAGGATAATATAAATTCCATCCTCAAATTTATTTGTATACACACAATGGTCAGAATGATATCGAATATAACCTTGCTCCATCATGAAGCTATCAAAATTATTATACCATTGACGTGGAGCGTGTTTCAAGCCATATAAGCTCTTCTTCAGTTTATACACCATCTCCTCTTTACCTTTGACCTCATAGCCATCTGGTTGCTTCATATATAATTCCTCCTCCAAATCACCATGGAGAAAAGTAGTCTTTACATCTAACTGTTCTAAGTGCAAGTCTTCTGCTGCCACTATTCCAAGAATAGTTCTAATAGAAGTCATTTTTACTACAGGAGAAAATATCTCATCAAAATCTATACCTTGTTTCTGTGAAAACCCCTTGACCACCAACCGGGCCTTATATCTTTTCTTTCCTCCTTATTTAACTCTGTACACCCACTTTTTCTGCAATGCTCTTTTACCTTCTGGTAGCTTAACCAAATCCCAAGTTTGATTCTCCATGAGAAAATTATGCTCCTCATCCATGGCTTGCTCCCACTTCGTACTGGTATCTACCTGCATTACTTCATCAAAGCTCTCTGGCTCTCCACTATCAGTGATTAATAAATAATAAAGAGAAGGAAAAAAAATTTCAAGTTCTTTTCTTACCCTAGAAGATATCCTCACTGTAGGAGTTTGGGGTTCCTGCTGAATAGGTTCTTGAACTGATTCATGGGTCACTTTCCCATCCGGAAGATCCTCTACCACTACGTATTCTTTCTTGGATTCTTCCTTGTTTTCCTGCAACTGTTGCTTATACATGACTTTCTCATTAAAGACCACATCCCTAGACCGAATGATTTTCTTATCCTTAATACTCCAACATTTAAACCCAAAGTCATCACCACCATAACCAATGAAAGTACATTTTTCTGATTTAGCCTCTAGCTTGGTCCTATCATCCTTGTCTATATGAAAAAACACCTCACATCCAAAGAATATAAGAAATGAATAATCAACTTTCTTACCATACCATGCCTCCTCAGGTATGCCTCCATCCAAGGCACTTGAGGGTCCTCTATTTATCAAGTACACAGGTGTGCTCACCACTTCTGCCCAAAAAGAAAGAGGCAGTCCTGCGAGTAACCTCATGCTCCTAACACGTTCCATTATTGTTTTGTTCATCCTTTCTGATACCCCATTCTGATGTGGAGTTCCTGGAACCATCTTTTACCTATGGATTCCATTCTTAGAATAGTAATCATTAAATTCATTTTTGCAATACTCCCCTCCACTTTTTGACCTGAGACATTTTAGCTTAAAACCTGTTTCATTCTCTACCAAGGCTTTCCATTTAACAAAAGTGTCAAATACATCAGATTTGTTTCTAATACAATAAACCCAAACTTTCCTTGTTGCATCATCAATAAAAGTAACATAATAACTTGAACCCCCAAGAGATGATACCTGAGTCGGCCCCCACACATGAGAATGTACTAGCTCTAGCTTACTCTCTTTCTTCTTAGGTCCAACATTGAGAAACCTTACTCACTTCTGTTTCCCATATATACAGTTCTCACAGAAATCCAAACTTGTTTCTGTATATCCAGGGAAATTCTTCTTTATGATGCTCATGCCCTTATGGCTCATATGACCAAGCCTATAGTGCCATAATGTTGTATTTACATCTGAAGCCACAAGATTACAATCATTAGTACTATCAGTGGTTAAATACAACGTTCCAACCTTCTTACCTATTGCCACCACAAGAGCACCCTTGGTAACCTTCCAAGAGTTAGCTGTAAATATCACAGTACAACCATCACTTCCCAATTGCTCTGCCAATATCAAATTTCTCCTTAATGTAGGTACATGTCTAACATCCTTCAATAGCCATGTATTCCCATTTTACATCTTAACCTGAACAGAACCTTTTCCAACTATACTGCAAGGCTCATCATCACCAAGAAAAACATGCCCAAAATCCCCTTGATTATAATCAACAAAATAATGCCTATGTGGAGTAGCATGAAAAGAAGCCCCTGAATCTAAAACCCAAGATTCAATAATATTATGCAAAGAAAGAATCAAAGCATCCTGGCATACATTACCCAATGCCACATTTGCCTCCTTGTTTTCTTCATGTTGTTTCTTCTTGTCTCAAAGTCCTAACAATCCTTCTTTGCATGCCCAGACTTTCCATAGTTCCAACCTACAATCTTTCTCTTGGATTTTGGCATTGCCTGATCTTTCGATTTTCCATGGTTTCCTCTATTCTTTTGTCTCCCTCTAGTTTCCACTGTCAAAGCATTCCCTGATGTAGAAGATTCCCTAGAGCTTTTTCTTTGCATTTCCTCACTTAGAATCACCCCTACAACATCCTCAAACTTCAACTTTGAGTTAGATAGAACCAAGTTGCTTACCGCCATTACCAGGCTATTCCAACTTTTAGGTAAAGAGCACAGAATTAATAAAGCCCTAACTTCTTCATCAAATTCTATTGTAACTGAAGCTAGCATATTCATGACTGTATTGAAATCATTCAAATGATCTGCTACTAAAATTTTCTCAAAAATCTTCATATTAAACAACTTTTTCATTAAAAATATCTTGTTAGAGGCAGAGGGTTTTTCATACAACTTCCCTAATGCATCCATTATATCTTTTGTAGTCTTTTCCTTTGAAACATTAAATAATACCGAAGATGCAAGACACATCTGGATCATTCCAAGTGCCTTCTGATCCAACAAATCCCATTCTACATCTGTCATACTTGAGGGTTTGTTCACCTTCTCATACAACGGAGTATAAAGATCCTTCTGATAAAGGTAATCTTCCATTTGCATCTTCCAAAGACTCAAATTCTGCCCATTGAATTTATCAACCCTAGATCTTCCATCATATTCCATAGCTCCCACTCAAGCTAAAAAATTTCCCTATGATTAAACACTTCAACAAACCAAACCAGGCTCTGATACCAATTGTTACGAAATAAGAGATAAAATATGCGGGATAATCCCTTACAGAATCACAACAGTAGAAACTAATATGCAGAAAATATTACAGATCTCAAATAAAAGTGCAGAATAAACAACACAACACAGAGAGAAAAGATTTAACGTGGTTCACCCAATTTGGGCTACGTCCACCAAGAATCACTTGCTCAGATTTTATTACAGACCTCCACTCTCTCAATACAATACCTAGATCCGTTTGAAGCTATGCTCAACAAACTCTACAGAATTCACACCCGAATTCAAAACACATCTACAATACATTTTTTTGTCTATCTATCATATGCATAAGACCATATAAATAGACAACTACTTAAGTAGTTATACAAAACCGTGTGTATCAAACAGTGGTCAAAAAACAAAACCATCCCATAAAGCTATGGGTAGCCGAAGAGGCAGTTTTACAAAACAATGGGTACCGAAAAAACATGGGCCCAAAAACAGCCCATAACAGTTACCCATTACCCATGGGTTAATAAACCACCCATGAAAATTTGTTTCATGGGATTCACCCCTGAACCCCCCTAACCCACTCACCGGCGAGCGAGACCACCGTAAAAATACCCGAGTGTGACACATAGAAGGTGTACCACACTCTAACATGAAAATAGGCTCCACAAACATAACAATATCTATCTGAGACATTGAAATTGAGCCAGCAAAGGTTAGAGAAATCATTGAATTTCCTCTGCCATCTAATCTTAAGAAATTATGTATCCTCTAAGATAAATTGCATTCAATTTGATGTTTCATATCACAAATTTCTAACCATTGTCAACCATTTCACCATCTTCTCAACAAAGACATAGAATTTCTTTAGGTTTCTAATTGCCAAAAATCCTTCAAAAAAATCAAATAGTAACTATTATCACCTCCTTTTCTTACTCCACCTCATGAATCATATTCATTCTATCTATACATATTCACTTTAGAACATGCTCTAGGAGTTATGCTCGCCCACTATGATAATCAAGGTCGTTAAAAATCTTTATACTACATTAGCCGTAAACTTCATGAGTATGAAACATGTTACACTGAAGCTGAAAATTTATGTTGTGTGTTATATTTTTCCACCTCCAAACTTTTACATTATCTCCTCAATCACAAGACATATGTCATCACCAATTTTAATAAAATTAAAACCATGTACTCTAAACCCTATCATATTGATTGCATAAATCGATGGCTTATACTCAGGAGCATAAATAATGAAGCATAAATGTATATCACAAAAATATATTAAAGGTCAAGCTATTACATATCAACTCACTGAAGGACCTCTTTCAGATAATCAGATCCATCATGAATACTTCCCCACTGAATCCATCAGGAGAAACATCGATGAATATGAAAGATTTTCTAATTCCCCAGGGAAAATGACCATACTCCATCTTTGAGAAGATGCTAAATTCCAAGAAGGCCATCAGGAGCCATAGTCACATATCGTCAACTCCCTTGAATATGTCCACTTCTTATTATCAGGCGGAAACTGCGAACTGTGACTCAATAGTCGACGACATGGCAGAGGAGGTTGAAGTACCTTAATCATGGGTCTGGAGGCACCAGGCTGATCTCTTAGGTTTCCACAAGCTGAGATATTATCTAATGATACATTCACATTCATGATGTCATTAGTCAAGGCAAAGGATAATATCAATGTAAGAATGAAATCATTTAAAAATATAAATCCATTGTTTAATTTCTTATCGGCGCATTTGATCATTATATCATTCAGGTTATTAAATAAAGGAGATACTAAACCAAAAGGTGTTGTTTCAAACACTATAGCAATCTCTTGGATCCCTCATCCCTTTTGAAATAGAAAAATATAAGGATAACACTAAAATGTCTATATTTGTTCAATGCTTGGATCATCCTTCACATAATTTTTTTAATTAATTTCATTCACAATAATCCACCTAATCTATGGTACACTCATATATATGACTATTTCACCGAATTCAAACTACCATCAAACTTATCACATGATGATAAACGATCACTTCTGTAATACATTATTTTCTTTGTCATTATAGGTGTATACTGATTATTGGACGTATCCTTTGATGGTACTACTAGTACCAGTGATGTGGACACAGATCAGATGAATAAAGTCAAAGCAATCGAATAGGTCCAGTGATGGATATCCTTCTGGTGGTCACCGACTCAGTGGCCAATTTCATCGCATAAACATGTCATCTGACTAGAATAAAGTGTTGATGGCCTACCATCACCAATAGATATGTGGTGCATACTATGAAAGAGAGTGTGTTAGGAATGCCTAACTCCAGCTCATTCTCGAAGGTTCATGTCACCTAGTCACTTTTGAATTACAAGGAACTCCGCTCAAGTAAGTATGGGTAGAACTTTTCTCAATGGGGGTTTGACATCATTGGTGCTATCAATCCTAAATCATTCCAAAAAAATCATTCCATTACGACAACAACTGAATACTTTATCAAGTGGGTTCAAGCCATCCCTTTAACAAAATACAATAGATCAGTTACGTGATGCACCAAATTCAAATATGCTGTGGAAAATATCAGAATGGCCTTCTCCTATGGTGATCCCAATACAAGCTCATCACAGAAAATGGGAAAATACACATTTGTGTTGATTAAAGGAAGCTCAACATAGGCAATATATGAATGATACATTCAACATCAAATTCCAGTTTCTCAGATCATCGCATTATCCATGAAGTAAATAGACGTGAATGCTATAGACCTGCTAATGGAAATAGCTTAATACAAATAAGTTCATGAAAATAGCAGACAAAGATCAGCTGAAGGACCATTGGCATTCACCAAATCTCGTTGGGGAACGTTTGGGATTATCAAAATAACATCTGCACACCTATAGGTTGTATAATGCTCTCGCATTCTCTCATCTATGTGGTTAGAGGCAATCCCCAGGGTGTTTGAAGTCTAGATTTTGTCACTTCATCAAAGTATCTTTCAAATGATTTTTACATCTATGGGATGCAGGATGGATCACCAAGACCTCTGGAGCACAACATTTCAAATTTTTAGATGAAGCAAAGCCTGTTTAATAGCCCTTACAAAGTGTGTCTTTGGATGTTCAAAAACATGTTATTAGTCTAGGGCAAAACATATCTAGAGAATGTGTACTTGGTACTGATTGGTGATCTTGTGCTTAAAGAGAATCAAAGATGTTACCACTACCTATGAAAATGAAGTAAGTTGAGGATCAAGTTTTCCCCCATGTGGGTTACTATAGAAGGTCCATACATTATTACTCACAAGTATGGGTCAGGATCATATCGTCTTACTTATCTTAATAGGGAACCTGAAAGGGAGCCTCTAAATGCCTCACATTTTCATCCTTTCTATTGTTACAACTGAATCATGAAAGAAGCCCTAGTGTCTACAACCAAATATTTAAAGAATCCAGATTGGAGCAAGTCATATCATTGTGTATACTGATGCTTCAGATACAGTACTAGTGAAGTTACTCTGTCAGCTTTCTAAGTACACTTTAATTATGAGCACCATGGCTTCATTCAGTTTCATCTTTGGGAGCAGACAAATGGAGCAATGCTGAGGTAAATTATACAGGAACCCCTAGAGAATCAGGCTCTACGCTATCATTTGTTGTATGTAACCAAGTTTAAAATTACAATGAAATGGGGCATGTGTGTGTAGTTCATATACATGTTTTATCACCTCCTCGAAATGGTTTATTAGGGTATTTCCCTCAACTCAAAAATGTATGTAAAAAAATCACTTGGATAATTCCTTTCTATCAAGAATGTGAATTAGACTATTATCCCTAGGCCAGGAAAAAACTATGTCAATGCAGATGCACTAAATCTCGAGCCTATGATGGTTTAGATTGATCCCTTATGATGATGATGCCATTTTGTCAAAAGTCAAAATGTGACCATCCCTTGACACAATCCCTAGTGAATACATCAGATATTTGGAATTATCTGAATGAATTCAAATTTCCTGATGGTGCCAATGCAAAGACTAAGAGGAAGATTACTCAAGCCAATCATCTATATTCTATTCTTAATGGAGTATTACTTCAAATAGAACGTGATGTACAATACAAGAGGCCATCTTCCCTATGAACCTGATCAAGGGAAGGAGATGATAGAAGATTCTCCCATAATCGGCGTACATGTACAGGACAATATTTTTTGTTATCCTAACAAGACACATTTACTTGAACCCACATTTCTATCCTGATTTGTGCCCACTATTCCATTAGATAATCTTATTATAACATATTGATAAGGCTACAAGTGCAATTTTTTTTCAAAACCCATGGTCACTGTATAAAATTCATCAGCTCCAAGATGGGGCTAATCATTTCACTTTTTACCTCATTTTAAAAGTGGGGAATAGTCATATTGTAGGTCCACTTCCAACTACCCCATACCAAAATAAGTATATTGTAGTTGCCACAGATTATTTAACCAAGTTGGTTGAAGCTAGGCCATTGAAAACAGCTTCTCATGGATGAAGTGGCAAGGTTCATATATGAACGCATTGTCACCAGATTTGGTTGTCCATTAGAAATTGTAACACATCAAGGAAGCCACTTCATTAATGAGGTGGTAGAAGCCCTAGTCAACAAGTTTTCAATATAAGCACAGGAAGGCAACTACATATAAGTCAAGTCATCAAATGGATAGGTGGAATCAAATTTCGGTATTGTGTTTTAATCAAATTATAGCAAAAGATGCAGCCTATATATGTACATAAATGGGATAAATGGGCTTCTATGTAGCCTATGTGGGCATCATATGCATCAAAATCAAACTTAGCAACAGGATCCACATCTCCAAGTCATTTGGCTTACTAGCATTGATCCAGTTCTTCCTCCTGGAACATGTATGCCCCCAACAACACTTGTATCTTTACCACCTCTAGGATCACTCATAGCCACAACCTCACCTTCAGCTCCTCCCTCACGATTGGTCCATCTTCATCTGCTAGCCTTTAATGAGTGGCTATAGTGAAGGATACAATCTATAAGAAGAAAATGAAGCAGAATGAATACTTTGATCAAAAGATCCATTCATCTCCATTTCATGTGAATGACTTGGTTGTAGTATATAATTCCAGATACAAAAAAAGAAGGAAGAGAAAATTTCTTCCCAAATGGATGGAGCCCTACAAAATAGAAGTTGTGCATGAAAATTGTACATATCGACTGGAGGAATTTGATGATGCTCTTCCTGCACGAACATGGGTCAACCATGACAACATCAAAGATCATGCCAAATGGAGGATGTTATTGTAGAATGTTCCATAAGAGTCCTACTACAAGGAATGGATCGTTGATAACTCTATACCTAATATGGAAGGCAAAATGTCGACATTAAAATTTTCCTCTATAATTTCTATTTTATTAATGTATGTATTAGGAATAGGATGTTGTTAAGTATAATTAGTAGTGGCATCTAATAGAAGATAACGGCACCATCAGTACAGTGCTGCCAATAAAGTAGAGTACGGTAATAGTCAAAGTACAAAAGGAATGTTGTGGTAAAAAGTAAATATTTGTCGTAAGTGGTCCGATAATGTTAAAATGTCAAAGTTGGGGTAAGTAGAGAAGCAAGGTCTACATGATTAGGAATTATAAATATTATATTTTTAATAAGGACAAGGAGTGATATCATAAATATTTTGTGTATTTTATTTGTAGAAAAGTCTAAAAAGGTGGAACCCATGTGAGATGATAAGGTTTATCTTATCTTAGAAGATAAGCCTACATGTAAAGGAAAGAGTTTAGGCATGGAATATTATTGGCCGGAAGATATTTCCTATCCTATCTTAGAGATAGGGTGGATAAGCCTGAATTCCTATAAATAGAGAGGCCATCCCCTCTCATTTATCATAGAGAAAAGTTGTAATAATTATTTTATGAATAAAGGATTCTTTGTGAAGGTGTGTTTTTTTTTAATATTGGTAAATAGTTTTTTGAAAGGGACTATACCCTTGTGTACAAAAGGAGGCCTAAAAGCCTGAAGGTGTGTTAAGGAAGGTGTGTTAAGGAAGTCATCAAGAGGAGTAATTGTGAATTTTCTCCCATAACCATTGTTGGAATCAAGTGGAGTTGGTAACACTTGGAGTAATTCATGGGTGAGATTGTAATAATTCCATGTTAATGATATATTCTATAGTTTTATTTCAAATTTGTCATCATTCTTTTTTTTGTCATAGTCTGTGGTGTTCTTGTGTAATGTTTCCAGATTACTACCACCAAACCAAAAGCTATGCATTACCAAAATAATCATAGCAAGAGGAGTTCCTAGTGAAATATTATCAGAGTTTCGGATTCATGTTGACAGCTCCAACCCATGATTTGCATAAAAAAATGTGGTCTTAAGGACTACCATGAGTGTAACATCTACATAAAAAAGGGTTTGCAGGAAGGACCAACAACCCAAAGGAAATGCATTGATAGGGAAGATCCAGACTCCACACCTTGCAACATACTCCCTACCTGTAATACAATTCACTTGACCACATCCAACTAACATGCATCCAAGCTTCTCAGTTCACCATCTTCCAACACGCATGTAGTCAGCACTAGGAACACATTTGGAGGCCTGCAACAAGAGCCAGAGAAAAGTAACAAGGAGACAACCAGTCCCAACACTGGCGTATGCAAGCCACTAACTAAAATCCAGGGCATACATCGAAAAATGCAATGAACCAGGAGCACTGACTACATCTGATGTTTTAACGTCCTTTCAACAACCTCCAACTACAAATCCTTCGCTAGAGTAGCCCACGTAGCCAGGAAGAAGAATTTTCAACCACTATATAAGACCAGAGCATGAATGCAATCAAACAAATTTATAAAATATGTGACTAAAATCACTAATATTACATCTCCTTCCCCTGAAGCATGAGCTAAAACATGGTGTGGAAAGGGAAAAAATGGTAGTGCAGGTCAATAAAGATAACAGGTATGAATTAATTTGAAAGACAACTAGGAAATAGACGTCCAACCTCCCACTTGGAATTCAAACCAGAGCAATGACCGACACATTTAGCATTAAAGAAGAAAAGATGGAATGGCAGGGGTTCCACCTCCAAATGCATATGACTAATGACCAGGTCTTTTCAACAAAATAAAACAAGTGTATGCAGCAAGTAGGGATGAATAATTGGTGGGGATGGGTGGATGCCTCCATATTAACAAAAAAAACATTTTATCAACAAAATGTTATATTTATAAAGAATGCAAGGAAGCCTAGACAACCAAGGAGGAAACACTAAACATTAACATGAAACACCGTGTCCTAATTAAAGGATCCACTACCAACAAGCTCCTCTTATGTGAATCGAGGCTCAGGCATGAGATGCGAACAATAATGAAATAAAATATCTTAAAGGTAATTAATAATATTCAGGAAAATTGACATAAAATAAAATAATCATTAAACGATAACTAAAATTATAATATTATTATTGTCATTATTTTTATTAATTTTACGACTAAAAGAATAGTAATTATTAATCATATTAATAATGATCAATAGGAAAGCTCGATAAAGTAAGAACAAGAGTTTCCTTTAATAGGATATTCATACAGGATGCTACAAGGTCCACAACTCGAGGTGTCGACTACGACTCAAGAAATAAATATGGAGAGGGAGGGTGTTAAATCTTTAGTATGACAAGGATGAAGTAAACTAACGGTCGACGAGAGCATACTCACAACCTTCCCATTCTTAGTAACAGGGTCACCAGGGAAAGATCTAGCGTAGCATATAAGTCTATTAGTAATATCCCACATTGGTAACCACGGACCAAGCCCATAAACCAATGTGGGATATTACTAAGGAGAGGAGAAGTATTATATTCATAGAAACATTTCCATGATGCCACAAGAGTAGGCATAACTGACTTTATTTGGGGTAAGCATGCGAAGGATACTTGTATTTTTATTTATCTAAGCCACAAAGGAAGAGAGGGGAAGGCCGAGAAAGCAACATATTCATCCTACAACCGATCAACCATTACATTAGTAAGGGGGACTAGGAACTTCCATGGTAGTTCAACCCCTATTGGCATAAGGATCATGGTTTGTTGGGATGTATATGCTACCGTGGACCAAGCCAATCAACCATTGTGGGATATTACTAAGGAGAGGAGGATTATTACACTCGTAGAACAAGTTCCAAGGTGCAACAAGAGTAGGCATGCTTGACTTTAATTGAGGTAAGCATGCAAAGGAGACTTGCATTTTTTATTTATCTAAACCACCACAGAGGTCAGGTAGAGGGGAAGGCCGAGAAAGTAACATATTCATGCCACAGCCAATCAACCATTCTGTTAATAAGGGGGACTAATTCCATCGTAGTTTAACCCCAATTGGCATAAGGACCATAAGATCCAAAACTAAGCTAAAAAAATGGCCAAATAGCCATAGTTAGTGAAAAAAATCCGCATGTTAGTACCGCAAACCAAGGAAATGCCCAAAATGTAAAACATGACAATTAAATTAAATTGTTGGTCCTTACAAAAATAACATAAAAAGTTCAATTTACAAATAAAATACATATATATGAATAATAAATTACGATGAATATTGACCAATTTTTCCCCATAGGAAAAATAAATCAAACGCACCCCCTGTATAGGAAAAAATCGAAGGGTTCGTTCAGTTCTGCGAGCTCATATTCGATCAAAAATAAAAGAGGAAGGAAGACTCAACAATGTTGTCTAAGAAAGGTCAGAAAGGGAGGCCAGTGACATTAAAAGAGTCCAGAGGCTCAAAAGGAAAGAAAACGGAGGAAGAGGAGCAGGCCTGAATTGGTTAAGAAAAGAAGAGACAACAAAAGCCTCCACGTTTCCAATCGGTGCATCTAGAAAGTTCAATCCCAAAATGTGGTCTCCAACAAGCGCCATCCCACCACATGTCTCAATGGTGCACCTCCAAAGGTTAGGTCTAAATAGGGTCCCCGAATGAGCGCAGAGCTTCCATGTGTCCCAGGTCCGAAAGGAGACAGATTCGGCAGTTGAAAAGTCAAAATGGGGCAGAGCAAGAGGAAGGTGCCACATGTCAGATCAATACATCTTCAAGGATCAACTCTTAAGGAAGTCCCCCAAATGAGCACCAGCCTGCCATGAAGTCAGGGTCTTAAAGGGGAGCACATTGGCCATTGAATTAGAAAATTAAAGAAAAAACACGTGGAGGGAACCACATGCCTCATCGACGTAACTCCCAAGGTAGAATCCAAAGTGGGGACCCCAAATGAGTGTGAACTTGCTACATGGTTAGAGTAAAAAAAGGGGATAGAGCAGGCCCAAATCGACTAAGTGTGGAGGAGCCCACAGAGAGACACGTGTCCTTGCGGTGCTTCTCCAAAGATGGATCCAAATAGAGAGGCTCAAACAAGTGTCTCATCTCCATGTGTCCCAAGGCAGAACGGAGGTAGGGTCAAATGGTCAAACAAAGTCAAAGGAAGACAGGGAAGGCCTCAAAATCGGCTAAGTATGAATGTGCAAGCGGAGACTACCAAGTGTCAACCTGGCACATCTCCAAGAATTGGTCCAAAACCAGAGACCCAAATGAGCGCGCACTCACCATGTAGGCCAGAGTCTAAAAGAGAGAGTGACCGTTGAAAATTCCACATATCAGTGGAGGTTGCCAAGTGTCAACTCGACCCTTCTTCAAAGGAAAACTTTGGGTCGGGTTTGAAAACAAGCGTGGTGCCTCCACGTGTTCTAAAAAGGGGGAAAAGTTAGTTGAATAGTCAAATGCATAGACCATGCTGGAAGAGGCTGTCAAGTGTCTCAATGGCATTGATTCAAGGGTCAAATAGAGAAAAGGTTCCCAAACAAGCGCCAGACTGATGCGTCTCCCAGAGGAAAGCAGGGCGTCGGGGAAAAAGTTAGTTTTTCATCCTTTCCCCCAAAAGGTATAAAAGTTATAAAATAACCCGCATCTCCACCCATGGAAAATGTCAGCATTTTGGCCCAATTCAAAACCAAGGCAGGTAGTTGGGGGAAAAGGTGAAATTTTTTCTTTCGTCCAAAAGCCACAAAGGAAAAAATGGAAGCACACTTCCCAGCCAACCAAAAGGAGCCATAGGTCCAGGCAAAGCTTCGAGGCTGAGGGATTTTTTTAATCTTTGCATTTTTTAACGCAAAAAGGGAAAAATGTAGATTACGGACCCGTGAACCCAATTTTTGTTCTAATCTGGCTACTACGTGTCCCATATTAAAGAGAGGGCCCATTTTTCAAACTGGGTTTCCTGCCCATTTGTACGATTTCGATGCAAACTTCGAAGAGGAATATATTTCAAATCATGGCTCGAAATATAGCGAATCTGACACCATTGGAAGTGTCTCGATGTCCTCTATGCCATGGAAGGATAAAAAATCATATTTTATAGGCCCTGGTAGGTAATAAATGAAGAAAAGTATTTCATTCCATTAACATTGAATCCAATCTCTTCAACTACCATATCTTATTCGATTTGATCCCTTGGGGAAATAGAATCGCCATATTGTGAGCAGATTTACAGAAAGCATTCGATTTTTAGTGCTTTAGCTTTTGAAATGGGATTAAATGCATATATCAGAGTGGTTGGAGCAGGATTTGATTCTTTCCTTCTTCTCTCTCCCATTCTTCTATATATTGTAACTGAGGCATCATTTTGAAAATTTAATTGGTTGTTCATTATTCTTCCCTGCCCCCCTCTCTCTTTTTTCTCCAGGGTCGAATGTGGGGTTTAAGCCTCCTCCCTTGGCCGTGTAATGGCATTTTATTACCTCTTTCCCATTAATGGTGTACTATGTGAACTCCTAGAGCAATAAAATTTGTTTCGTGATGCATTTTTCCATCCTTTTCTCATTTTGTTGTCTCTTCTGACCTCTCACCATTGCAGGGTATATTGTGCATATCTCTAGCGTCCATTACAGGTTTTGGGAGTTGTGTTTAAGGGGTTTGAAATGGTGTTCTACGTGAACTTTATCCTTGGTTGTTGATGCATCTTTCCATCCTCTCCATTACTCACCTCTCTCCATTTCAGGTAGTTGGGTTTGTGATCAGCAATTCCCTTTTCTCAGTGTTATCACCTATGTAGTGTAGGATTTATTTATTTTCATTCTCTCTCTCTCTATCCTTGGTCCCTTGGAATTATCAGATTAGTAGTAGATAGTCACATTTCCTTCCTTAGAAGTAGTTTAGTGATAGGTTTAGGAAGAGAAACCAGCCTTCTCTGGAGGATCATTCCCATTTGCAAGTCCCACAGCTTGGGGAATGATCCAATGTTATGAAAATCATACCAAATGACCCTGCCTTATAAAAGTAGATCAATAACTCATTTGGGGGTTTTGTGATTTTGCACTAATAGTTTTGGCACGCCTAGTGGGATAGGTCTGAAGCACCTTACCAATTCACTTCATTAGGTTTGATGTGCTCTTGGTGAAGGTTTCAGCCTTTAGAGGCACTTTCAAGCACATCTGGCGACTTCATCTGGTCAACAATCCATCCTATGAGTTGCAGAGCTTATTCCCATCCATTTCCACCCATTATTTCTTCCATCTCTTTCATTTTTTCCCATTCTATGAGGTTGTGCAATCATGGCTTCATTCCCTTCATAGAACTCACACTTATAGCAATCCAATCCACCTCCAATGCATTTCCCAACTCCTTCAAATCAGCATTATGATCAAATCCAAGACCATTATGGTTACCCATATGAGTAGAGTCAAAGTCAGTTTGGCCATGGAGCTTATCAAGAACAAGGGGGCACATACGATGGTGATAGCTATGTGGAGAATGATGGTTTATTAGAGAAAAATCAAAACATCGAGGCTGGCATGGTTCAATTAAGGGGCATAGCATGAATGAAGGCATTCGAGATTGGTTATAGGGCACCTTGTCCATGGGAAGGCCCATTTCCAGGACATTAAAACCCTCAGGAGAAGCCAAACTTCATGGTTGAAATGTTGCCCCAACTTTCACAATGGACTGAGGAGATCGAGGCCTATGAATTTGGTGCCAGGTAGCCTTGTCAATGGGTAAAACCTACACCATTATCTAGTAATTTTGTCTCCACTCCTCAAGAAGCACCATCTCAATTTGAGATCCAATTTCTAAGATTCCCATTGTATGCTACCCCAAGTGTGAAATCCATTTCTCCATCCCCTAGTCTTCCATCCAATTTTAGTTCTTCTGCCCTTTTCCCTTCCAAACAATCATCCCCTCTGAACAAACAAGAAGTTTGACCTTCCTCCCCACCAAAAACAATTTTAAAGCTGGTTTAACCCCAACCTTCCACTCCTCTTACTTTCCCAAGTCCATGTTGGGAAGATACTCAAGAATCCAATCAAGGACAACAAGAAGATGAGCCCAAAAAAAAAGAAAGAACAAATAATCTGATGAGTTGGGCTATTAAATTTGGGTTTACAAAGATCCCCTTGATGGTCAAGCCAATAGAGGAGGTCAAGGTTGAAGAGCCAATGGTGGCTAAGTTTGAATTTATAGAAGAGGAGGAGGACCATACATTTTCAGAGGCCCCGAGTGTGGAGAAGGCTACAGAGGAACCTTCAGTTCTTCCTCCCACTTCATCCCCTTCAAGCTCTGATGTTGAAGAAGATTTTGATGTTTCAAACTTCATGTTTGAGAGTGAAGGGAGCCATGGTGATCAAGATACAAATATGGAAGGCACCATGGAGGAGGTAGAGCACATGCAACAGGACAACAAGGAGGCAAACTGGCTGTCAGACTTGGAAGATTTATTTAATGAAGAGGATCCTAAGGAGATAACATCATCTTTTCCTCCATCTTCAACCTTCCAAGCAAATGAACGTGCTACCATAAAGGAGAACATCCAAGGACAACAACCTTCATCTCACAACATCCCTCTGGAACCAAGGTTGGAAGATCTTGATCTTCCATGTTCTTCAAAGGAGGAGGAAGAGAAAAGGCATAAGGATATCATCATCTCCCTCACACCATCCACTCAAGAAGGTCCACAAGAAGACTCAATTTTTGGAGTTGAATTTTAGAGAAATGGGCACATCTAAAGGATCAGACCATGCCCAATTAGGTACTTGGATTTATTGGAGCCAAAGGAGAAACCAAAACCAGTCATGCCTACTTTAGGGCATGAGGATGAGCATCAAAGTACTAAGGGTCACCTTCAATACCTCCAGAATTCCAATGTAAGTCATCTTGAGGAGATTGTTTCCATTGATGTTGATACCTTGATGATTTTGGTGGAGGACAGGAGTATGGCAAGTTTTTCACTCATACTGGCAACTGTAATTAGTGTCAAATCATTTGCATGGCTACCCCTCTTGAGAAAGGGAAGCTATTTCTCCCTGCCTCTTGTAGGCTTTGTTTATAATTCTTTCCCTCTAGTTAGTTTAGGAGTAGGAGTAGATTTTTCTTTTAGCAGAAGAAGTTCTTATGCACACTCTGTATGTCTCATTTGAGGCATGTATGATTTGGTCTTTGTATATAACTTTTGTCCATTTTTCTCCAAGGGTGTATAAGGTTAGGCTCTTAAACTATTTAAGGTAAGAAGGCTCATGTTTTCCTGTGATAGTTGCAAATTGAAATAGGAAAAGAATGCAGAGAAACTATTTTTTTTTTTCAAAACAGTCTATTTTAGGGACAGATGAAAGCCCCAGAGTTAAAACAAATTTTTACTCTCAGAAATTCCATTTTCAAGATTTCCTTATGAAAATTGAGACTGCAAACTCAAGGTCATAAAAAACATAGAAAAGGCATACAGTCAAGCTCACAATGGCTCAAGGATCAAGACTTCTAGGTTAAGATCAGTTTCATGTTTATCAAGCAGACTCCATGCCCAATAGATGCTTCAAGGACACTGGTCTCTTCATCTAGCAAGAAGATGTCCCCATGAGTCGCCAAATTGTTATCCCAAATTTCCCCTCAAAAAAATTGGTCAGAAAAATCCTTACACATAAAGAAAACATGAAGGGAAATGATTCAAACCCACGAGCTTGAGTTCCAAAGCCAAGCAAAGTGAAAATAGAATCCTGAGAAAGAAAAATTTGACTCTGCACAAGAAGAAATAGAAGAAATGGTTCTTTTGATTGTTTCCATATCTTAACTCTATTTAAAGGGTCGAGGGAGGACTCAAAAATGAAATTGTAGGGTTAGACAAGAAGGAGGAGACAATTTTAAAGAGGTCAGATGCAAGAAATAGAAGAAACGGTGAAGTTTGGAAGTTTTTGGGCTCGAAACAGTTCAAGAAAAGGTCCAAAATCAACTAAGTATGGAGAAGCTAGTGGAGAGAGCCACATGTCCTTACGGTGCTTCTCCAAAGATGGATCCAAATATAGAGGCTAAAACAAGCACCGCATCTCCACGTGTCCCAGGGAAGAACGGAGGTAGGATAAAATGGTAAAATAGAGTCAAAGGTAGACATGGTGGGCCTCAAAATTGGCTAAGTATGAATGTCTAAGCGGAGAGTGCCAAGTGTCAGCCTGACGCATCTCTAAGAGATGGTCCAAAAGCAGAGACCCAAATGAGTGCGAACTTGCCACGTAGCCCAGAGTCTAAAAGAGAGAGGGACCATTGAAAATTCCATAGATCAACGGAGGTTACCAAGTGTCAAATCAACGCTTCTTTAAAGGACAACTTTCGGTTGGGTTTGCAAACAAGCGTGGTGCCTCCACATGCTCTAAAAGGGGCAGAGTTAGTTGAATAGTCAAATGCATAGCCCAGGCCGACAGAGGCTACCAAGTGTGTCAGTGGCACTGATTCAAGGGACAAATAGAGAAAAGGTTCCCAAACAAGTGCTAGAATGATGCGTGTCTCAGAGGAAAGCAGGGCGTAGGGGAAAAATTTAGATTTTCACACTTTGCCCCAAAAGGTGTAAAATTTGCAAAATGACCCACAACTCCGCCCAAGGAAAACTTCAACATTTTGGACCGAGTCAAAACCAAGCCGGGGAGTTGGGGGAAAAGGTGAAAATTTTCCTTTCATCCAAAAGGCACAAAGGAACAAATGGAAGCGCATTTCCAAGCCAGCCAAAAGGACCCAAGTGTCCAAGCGGATCTTCGAGGCTACATGAGTTTTTTAGGCTTTTTGATTTTTATGCAAAAAGGGAAAAAGGTAGATTACAGACCTGCGAACCTGATTTTTGTTCCAATTTGGCTATCACGTGTTCCATATTAAAGAGAGGGCCCATTTTTCAAACTAGTTTTCCCGCCCATTTTTACGGATTCGATGCAAAATTTAAAGAGGCATATCTTTCAAATCAGGGCTTGAAATAAACCAAATGTGACACCGTTGGAAGCATCTCGACATCCTCTACACCATGGAAGGATAAAAAATCATAGTTTTTAGGCCATGAAAGGTGAAAAACTAAGAAAATTCTTTCAGACCATTAACGCATAATCCAATTAGTTAAACTACCAGATCTAATTTGATTTTATCCACTGGGGAACCAGAAGTGACATATTGTGAGTGGATTTCGAGAAAGAATTTGATTTTTAGTGATTAGCTTTCTGTTGACAATTTTTGCACTTGTGAAAAAATGGGCAACTCAAAACTTTTTTATGATGGATAGCATTGGTGAAGTATACCTAAGCTAGGGTAGATCACATCAGATTATGTCGTTACTGCTGATTTATTTAAAATATTACATGAAAACATCAACTATGTGTGTTGTTACAAAATGTAATAGATCACATAGTCTGCAATTTCATGACCATCCTCAGAAGAAAAACACAAGCCCCGAAGGACAATTGTGTTGTCTTGATGAGGACATCCAGTTACAGAGTAGGTGAAGTGTAAAGTTTTGGAACAACAAACATAAGTGTAGATCACATAAAATCAGAGTTCATTACTGAATGTTATGAGTTCTATTCAATCATTCTTTCCTTCATGATTAAGACATTCAATTATGTTACTAACTTGTTTAGGTCATTATACAATCCATACAGAAAGTAGAAATGCAGAAAGAGATATATAACTCATTTACATAATTCAATGCTTTATTCACAAGGAGAGTCAAATGTTTCCCACACAAGCCATGGGATGTAACTGAAAAGTAAATTACAACTATTGAAAAGAAAGATACACATGCATGAAGGAGAAAGCAAAGGAGTATGAGTGAACCCATCATTTCCTTGGCGTTTCTGTTCTTTGTTTGAATCATCTTCATCTCCATATTTTATTTCTTCTTCGTCTTCATTATAGAAGTCATTGTACCTGAAAAGAAGAAAAGTTAACGATCAGTTATGAGCTCATGGATCAAAACATATTCCTACACTATCCTACTTCATGCATATGAATCTTCCCCTAAGCAGGAGATGTATTATACTTGAAGGAAAAAATGCATGCATGTTTTATTCTCTCAGCAATAAGAAAAGTTAAAAGAAAGAAGAAAACATGGACATAAGAGAGGCCAAAAGCCTAAATATTTCCTAACTGTTTTCCTAAGTGTGCAAGTACAGGTTGCAACCAAAAAGAGAAATAAATAAGTCATAAGTACATGCTAAGAAGAAATATGAATGTAGCTCAAAGTTTAACAACCATTTTGTAAATGGAAGAAGTTAGAGCTCAGAAGAGAGAATGGAAGATAGAAGTACATTTTTTAGTTTGCAAAGAAGAGGGAGAATCAGATTTCAACAAGTTGAAGCTAAAATTAAAAAAGGATTACAGCTGAAACAGGATAAGAGAGAAGATTCTGGGAAAATTTTGGCAGGGCTTCACCATGTAAAATGGACATTTACAACTTTTCATCATGTTGTTTCAATTACTACATGCTTGAAAATAACTATGCAAATCAAATAAGTGATACAGAAAACAAAAAAACATTACAGGATCAAGATAAACAACTATTATGTTTTCAGTTCTCAATTGCTATATCACTTCAGCATGAAAAGTGTTACTTTTTTATTTCGGATCAGAACATATAACTACTAATCCTGAAAATGCATTAAAGAAAATATTGTAAATTTTTTTTGCAAGGGCTTCACCTTATAAAATCAACATTTCAAATTTTTCAGCATACATATCAGAGTTGTAATGAAAGGAAATACAATATATAATGCAGAAAGGAATTCTTTATAACTTGAACAGTTGAAGGGAATTGAAATTCCAAGATAATCTTACAAATTTCAGCTATTCTAAGTTGCGTTTTTCAAAATAAAGCAAATATGAGAGAACATAAATACTACAATGTCAATGAAGTACATTCATTCAAGTAAGGTAGTACTCATCTACAACATGAGCAGAAGCCATTACAGGTGAACAAAAGGAGCTAGATCTCATGATGCCGTTAAAAGTAGATACAGGAATAGTTTGAAGTAAGATACAGAAAAAAAAAAGTACATGAATGATCATCATATAGAAGTCATACAAGAAAATATCAGATTAAGCTACAAGTCTTCATGAACTCAACTTAAGTAAATGCTTCTGGTATCAACACATCAATAGATGGATGAAAAGAACAGTCAAGAATATCTAGGGTTTTACAAAAGACTCAAGGATTGACCAAGAATTTTTTTTTAACAAGAGATACGACTAACCCCATGAAGATATAACTGCCATGAATATAAGAACTTTCAGAACATAAGGGAAATCCTTAAGCAAAATATACGAAAACCATTTTTCAGCTAGTTATTGCAAACAAGATCAAATACTCATGACAGGAAAGAGTTTTATCAGGTGATCCTTGACGAAACAAAAGAATAACGATATAGAATCAAAACTTCCTTCCAACTAAGAGCACAGAATGGGATTTAAAGATGAGAAAAAGGATAGAAATAATATCTTGAAATCACATTATAAAATAAATAGATCCTGACCGAGAAAGGTAGACCCATTGATGGGTAGCAATGAAAGTTTTAAAACATCACGTCACCTACCTTTTGAAGACGTCTATTAAAAAGAGGCTCAAAGTAAAATTTCAATACATAAAGCCAAGTCTGTCAAGATTTACGAATACACAGCAATATAATAGTCAAAACCCTCACAAGCATGAAAGGCTGTATGAAGCTGAAATACATATACTCAGAACTCAAGATACGCTAATCCATAATTCATGACTGCAAATTGAATCCCAGAATGAGCTTGAATGATTCGACATAAAAGAAACTAATACATAGAGGCAGCATTCAAAATTCGCTATAGAAGAAGAAAACTACTTATGGCCGACACAAGAACATATATGAAATATAATAGTGACAATATTAGAGCTTTAGAGGCCAAGGAAAAATTATGAAGCTCATCACAGTCAATAGAGTATTCAAATAAATGCAATTTCCTTTTACAAGCCAGATGTAACACTAAATACTAGACCACGGTGTTCCAAAGAAATGGGAATTGTATTTAACATTCAAAAGTTATAAGTATCAAGGATTCAAGTAAACATTATGAGTATGTTACAGGCATCATCTTAAGAATTAAAGAATGTAATAAAATGCTGAAGTTTTGGAGTTTCTAAGACCAAAAGATATTTATACTCAGTGCCTAAAATGCCCAAACATATGGCTTAAATCAGGGAATCAAAACCACAGCTCAAAAAATTACAAATTCGAGCCTACCATTTTCCTCATAATCAAGCTAAAAATAGAAAAGAATGGTGATATGATAAACAATTACTTAGTTTGCATGAAATAGAGCTTAAGATCCATATTATGGCTGAACGAAAGCTTGAGAATACACTCACCTTCCTTAAGACAACTTCAGAATCAGAGCACTCAAAATATTTTCGAGCTCGAATACCAGAATGCAATGAAAATTCAGAGAAAGACAAGGTTTTGAGGTATTAGTGCCAATAAAGCCAAACCAACTAAGATAGATTTGGATAAAATCAGTATTCAAAGTCACTTACCTTATGACAGTGAGTTCAGGGTCGATAATCATGACCATGGTCAAATCATTGAATTTAAAGGAGAAAAATCCATGTAGGTATGAATTCATAGTCGCACGGAACCAAGCTCCAAGAGAATGACTATAACGGTAAAAAGCTCACAGAGATCCCGAAAAATAGAGAAGAATCGAGCTTCAGGACTCACGATGGAGGTCAATGCAGAGGTACAAGAGGTCCCTTATTCACCCTCTAAACCACAGAACTAATTTTCAAGAAAATTTAAGCTCCAAGACATTTCAACAATGGAAGTAGCATCCAAAATCACCTCTCTTGGAGAGCTCGAACAGAGCAGAGAAAGAAACAAAATGCAACATAGCTCAGAAGGCCAAAAGAAACAGAAATGACCGAGCTTCAGAAAGAAAAATGGCATCCAAGAAAATTTTCCAGGACTTCGCCACTCTCTGCGAGAAAGCCAAAAATGATCAAAATGAAAGGGTTCGAGCATCTTTTACTCGTTCACCTCAGGTGAGTTAAACGAAACTCAACCATGGTTGAGAATCGATGATCAGGCTTCATCAAGTACGAGGATCAATGGATTAAAATCAAGCTCATAGATCAAAGTGATTAACCACATTTGATTGCCACTGACCACATTAATTGTCAATTTAAAACCCTAATCACAGTCAAGGATCAACGAAATCGAATACAAAAGGTACAGAAATCAAAGGCCCAGGATGATCACCAAATTCCTACAAACTCAACTCAAGTTACAAATGCCACCGACTGTATTAATTATGATGTTTAAGCAATCAACCACAGGTCACAGATCAACGGCCACCATGAAAAAGGACAGAGATCGATGATCATCCATTAAGGAGAGTTCAAATACAAACCAAAGGAGTCAGAGAAACCCTAACCATAGTTAGGTCAGCATTAATCAGATCCACCAACAATATTTCCAAAGGGGTGAGTCACTGTGGGAAGGGGCCAACCCACGTGTCTACAATTTAAATAATTGTAAAATACTTTCAAAATCTAAACTATAGTCCAAATTTATAACAAACAAAGCTAAGCAATTTATGCCATGCAACGATCACCGAAAAGGTGAGATATCTTTAAACTATATACCATTATCCAATGTGCAAAAGGCTGACAACAATATACATTGTCATGTAATATTAATCAAAAGGTGGTGAGACGCATAATGACATGTGCAATGTAAAAATGGTTGACTGTTTTATGTTTGCTAAGTCCACGAAGTTGCCCAAACCAAGTAGTGAAGTGTAAAGGTGGTCCCCACTTCTTGAGATGAGCTATAGATGATTTGTAGAATTTCACCCTTGTGACCTTTTGGAAGCCAAAAAATATGTAAACATCAGAGCATATGCACATGGCAAGTGGCCCCACATTGGGTTTTTATTTTGTAAATATTACAAATATTTTTATTTATTTACTCACAGGTAGAGAGCTGATATTTTTGCATGCTTCACAAGAAGATAGAATAAAGAAGAGATAAGTTGCATGCCATGGAGGGAGACTTTCCTAGCAAGCAATTTTATACTTGGAAAAATTATTCATCCAGCTTTATTTAAAAATAGAACAGTCAACTTCAGTTGACTGAGATGTAATCAAAGGCTATTAAGTGCCTCTTGTACTAGTTTGTATTATTTTATCTCTTCATTTATTATTAAATAAAGGATAAAATTAGGATGCGTGGGTGAGTACAGCCTTAGTCTATTTTTAGGAAGGGTTGGAAAAATTATTTTTCTATATATAGTGTGCCTTTACAAAGCGCAAGGAGACTCATTCTTGGAGGAATTTTGGATATATGAGTTTTGAAGAAAATTTTTCTAGTTTTTACCTCTGAGTGTGAAGTGTTTTTTGTCTTTCCAAGTCATTTTGCAGTCTTGTGTATGTTATATTATTTGTCTTGTGAATGAAAATTCCCTTACCAATCATCTTAACCTAGCTGCAAAATTCAATATTTTCTACTAAATTTTAAATGTGCATGTTAACTTATTTTGTACTGTTTTGATTTTCCCCTTAATATAATCAAGTGTTTTACCCTTAGATATTCTATAGAAAAACTATTGGTTTGTGTATCAAGAATATTTCACAGATTAGTTGTTGCGTATACGCAATCAAAGCCCTCATAAAAATTTGGTGTATCACCTTAGTTTTAATCATTTTTTACAGTTATCTTTTACTCTTAAACTCCCAAGAAGCAATTTAGGATACACCAAGAAGGAACCGACCTTGATACTAGAGACTCACATCAAAATAGGTATACCCACAGACCTAAGGTGTTTCGATTATATCCACGAAAGAGAGAGATCATTTGTGCAAGCTTAGAAAACCTGCAGTAATCTCTCTACAAGGTGGACTTTCAAGAGAATAGTTTTTGGCACGCCCGATGGGAGCATGAATCAGATCTTCATGCGACTTTCAAACCTACAACAGATCTACATCAGATTTACATCAAATAAAAGTCACTTTCAGTAGAAAACTGTAGCTAATTTATTCTAAAGATTTTATGATCTTTTGGTGACTCCGTAAAGCTGATTTCAGACCAGTATTGCAGCATGTTCCATGCCTAAATTGACTACAAGATCATCAATAAGCTGAATTCCTTCTAAGTTTGTTTCTTTACCTTTGAATTTTGCTAGAAGGAGAAGAGTTGGTAATACTTTGCCTTATAATAGACCTAGTTTTTGTAACCGTCCTCCATAATATTCCTTCATCACGTGTCAATTTTTCTATTAATATTCCAGTTTTTCAAATGGCTCTCCAACCTCCTAAGAATTTTGTGACCTCATCAATGGTATCTCATTAGTAATCTGAGTTTACCATGACATTCCTAATGCCGCCATTTAATATTTTTTCCATCCTTCACAGGTGAAAATCAGGTTACACTAGCTAAACACATCAAAGATGTTGCAGCCCTATGTATAGTCCATATTTTCCCATGAAAACATGGCTCTAAGACTTTTAGCTGCATCGTTTAAAGGGAAAGCTTTGCAATGGTATAAAAACCTAGAAATTGGAAGCATAAGAACTTGGGATGACTTAGGTGCAAAATTGCTGAAACATATCTCCAGGACAATTCAGATCATTTGTCTCTCATTGAATAGAGGTTACACTATTAAAAGAGCTCCAAATGAATTTATGTCTAGGTTCAATATCCTCTTTGTACGACCCTGGGAAAGAATTCTAGTGAGTGATCAAGCCTCAAGCTGATCATGCTTTCCTTGATTATCTTAGTGCATTAATCAGTGATCTCTCCAAAAATCAAGGAGACAAAGGGCCTGTCATCACCAATCTGGCACTATGATAATTCTTCACTGGGAACTCCTCGTGCTATGAATATTTACTAATGCACAACGTTTAGTTTGGTGGATGTAATCTGGAAACAAAATAACAAACATAACACAAGAATACCATCGACTATGATAAGACGAAATGATGACAAATTTGAAATATCAAAGTAAATTATAATATTAACATGAAATTTTTACAATCTCACCCATGAGGAACTTCAAGTGTTATTGACTTCACTTGCCTTCCACCAATACTATGGGAGAAACTTTACAATTACACCTCTTAATGGCTTCTTCAACACACCTTTAAACTGATGGCTTCCTTTACACACTTCATACAATATTTCTCACTACTTCTTTCTATGCTAAATGAGGGGGGTGGCCTCTCTATTTATAGAACTTCTAGGCTTATCCATCTTATCTCTAAGATAGGATAAGAAATCCACTCTGACGAATCATATTCCATACCTTAACTCTTATCTGTACATGTAAGCTTATCTTTTAAGATAAGATAAACCTTATCATTTTACATGGGTTCCACATTTTTAGACTTTTTACAAATAAAATACACAAAATATTTATGACCTCACTCCTTGTCCTTATTACCAATATAATATTTCTAATTCCTAATCATGTAGACCCTACTTCTCTAATTACCCAAACTTTGACATTTTAACATTACCGGACCACTTACGACAAATATTTACTTTTTACAACATTCCTATTGTACTTTGACTATTACCGTACTCCACATTATTGGCAGCACCGTACTGACAGTGCCGTTATCTTCTATCAGACGCTACTACTAATTATACTTAACAACATCCTATTCCTAATACATACATTAATGAAATAGAAATTATGGAGGAAAATTTTAGTGTCGACATCTTCCCCCTTCCTAGCTTCTACTCCGTCCTCAGAGTAGACTATTCTGGTGCTTGGAAAATATTCAACTTGTCGTGGTTGACCCATTTCGTAATGGGAGTGCCATCCAATTCCTCCAGTCGGTACGTACCATTTTCATGCACAAATACTATTTTGTAGGGCCCCATCTATTTTGGAAGAAATTTTCTCTGTCTTCTTTTTTTGTATCTGGAATCATATACTAGAACCAAGTCATTCACATGAAATGGAGACCACCGGATCTTTTGATCAAAGTATTCCTTC
This sequence comes from Taxus chinensis, assembly GCA_019776745.2. Lineage (NCBI taxonomy): Eukaryota > Viridiplantae > Streptophyta > Pinopsida > Cupressales > Taxaceae > Taxus > Taxus chinensis. The sequence continues at coordinate 55,470,598 of CM034153.1, forward strand.
TGCTTCATTTTCTTCTTATAGCTTATATCCTTAGCTATTTCCCTCATTTCCTCTAGCAAATGAAGATGTACCAACCTTTCTTTTACTGAATCACTTTCATCCATTCTTTCATTTTCCATTACTCTGACCGTGGGAATATCAAACTCAATAGGAAGAACTGGATCAATGCCATAAGCCAACTGAAATGGGGAGTATCCTGTTACTGACTTTGATGTTGCCCTATATGCCCACAATGCTGCATGAATCCTTTTATCTCATTTATGTACCTGCAAGGCTGCATCTTTTGCTAGAATTTGACACAACACAAAATTTGTTCGTTCCACCTGTCCATTTGTGCTTGGCTTGTATGTTGTTGCCTTCCTGTGCTTAATAGAAAATTTATTGACTAGGGCTTCTACTACCTCATTAATGAAGTGGCTTCCTTGATCTGTTACAATTTCTAATGGACAACCAAATCTGGTGACAATGCGTTCATATATGAACCTTGCCACCTCATCCATGGAAGCTGTTTTCAATGGCCTAGCTTCAACCCACTTGGTTAAATAATCTGTGGCAACTACAATATACTTATTTTGGCATGAGGTAGTTGGAAGTGGACCTACAATGTCTATTCCCCACTTTTCAAAGGGACCAAGTGGAAGAATAGGACATAATGGAGCTGATGAAGTCTTACGGTTACCATGTGTTTGACAAATATCACATGTCTTACAATAATTATAACAATCTTTAAAAAGAGTGGGCCAGTGATAACCTGCATCCAAGATCCTTCTTGCTGTAAGTTGTCCAGAGAAGTGCCCTCCACATGTACCATTGTGGAATTCTTCTAGCAGTTCCTTCCCTTGATCACGTCCAACTGCCCTCTTGTACTGTCCATCAGGTCCTATTTGAAATAATACTCCATGCAGAATAGAATATGGACGACTAGCTTGAGTAATCTTTCTCTTAGTCTTTGCATTGGCACCATCAGGAAACTTGAATTCATTCAGATAATTCCAAATATCTATGTATTCACTAGGGATTGTGTCAAGGGATAACAATGCTGCATCGGGGAAATCATCATCATCACAAGATGATCCTAAACCATCATAGGCTCGAGAGAGTGCATCTGCATTAACATGCTTCTTTCCTGGCCTATCTATAATATCAAATTCAAATTCTTGTAGCAAAATTATCCATCTTGCTATCCTCCCTGATGGGTTAGGCTTATTTACAATATATTTTAGAGCCTGATGATCTGTTACAACTAGAAATTTTTGCCCTAGCAAGTAATTTCTAAACTTCTTTATAGCAAAAATGATAGCCAGAGCCTCTTTTTCAGTTACAGTATAATTTACCTCAGCACTGCTCATTTGTCTGCTCCCAAAGTAAATTGGATGTTCATTCCCATTTTCATCCTTTTGGCTCAAAGTACTTCCTAGTGCTGCATCTGAGGCATCAGTGTACACAATGAATGGCTTGCTCCAATCTGGATTCTTCAAAATAGGTGAAGACACCAGGGCTTCCTTCAGTTGTCCAAAAGCTTCATGCGCCTTATTTCCTGGTTCATAAGTAACATCCTTCTTCAAGAACTGGGTTAGTGGCTGTGCAATCTTTGAGAAATTCTTGATGAACCTTCTATAGTAACCCACATGGCCTAAAAATGATCTCAACTTACTTCTATTCATAGGAAATGGTAAATCTTTGATTTTTGAAACTTTATCAGGATCAGTACCAATACCATCTCTGGATACAACATGCCCTAACAAAACACCTTTAGAACATCCAAAGACACACTTTTTAGGGTTTAGTGAGGCTTGTGCTTCATCTAACCTTTGAAATGCTGTCTCCATCTGGTGCAGGTGGTCCAACTTGCTCCCATAGATGTAAAAATCATCCAGAAATACTCTGATGAAGGTCCCAATGTAGGGTTCGAACACCCTATTCATCAAACACTGGAATGTTGCTGGAGCATTACACAACCCAAAAGGCATAACTCTATAAGCAAACGTTCCCCAAGGAGTGGTGAACATGGTCTTCAGCTGATCTTTCTCTACTATATGAACTTGGTTGTATCCGCTATATCCATCAGCAAAACTATAGCACTCCTGGCCAGCTACTTCATCCAAGATATGATCTGAAAATGGAAGAGGGTAATGATCCTTCTTTGTTGCCTTATTGAGCTTCCTGTAATCAACACAAATGCATAGCTTCCCATTCTTTTTTATTGAGATCACAATGGGAGAAACCCATTCTGAATTCTCCACAGCAAATATGAATCCTGCATCAAGGAACTTATCTATTTCTTCTTTTACAGTCTTGGAAAAATTAGGATTCATTCTATATGGCATTTGCTTTATGGGCTTAGCACCATCTACCAGCTCAATAGAATGTTCTACCCAACTTACTTGACGGAGTTCCTTGTAATCAAAAGTGAATAGGTGTATGTACCTTTGAAAGAGTTGGAGGTAGGATTCCTTCTCACTCTCCATCACAACATCACCAATCTTTATTTGTTGGAGACGATCATCAACTTCTTCTTCAGATAATTTTATGGGGTCATGAGTTGGTGTGACTGGAAGGATATCCATGACTGAAACATCAACCTCACTTTCTTCATCTTCAGTGTCCACTTCACTGGTACTAGAGTAATCAGAGGATGTCCAATCATCAGTTTCATCACTTGAATCCACAGGTTCTGCCTTATGATGTCGAGGGATCACGTTTATCTTCACCCTCTCTCTACCACGTCCAAGTGTCATGAAACCTTCATTCCAGTAGTTTCTTGCATGAACTCTCCTTAGCCATGGTCTTCCCAGCAGCATTGGGTATGCAACAGTACCATTTTTCATCACCTGAAAGTCTACCACACATACAACACCCATAACAAATATTGCCACATTTGAAACTACACCTTCTGGTTTAGTTTTTCCTTTATTTAATGACCTTAACATAAGTGTTGAAGGGTGATCAATTTTTAAACCCAACATATTCATTACAGACTCGGTCATTACATTAACTGCAAGCACCTCCATCAACTAAGACATCATGAATTGAAATACCATTACATAATACCTCAGCTTGTGGAGCATAGGGATCCGCCTCTGCCTCCAAAACAGGGACCTCAACCTCCTTTCTTCGTTCGAGCATTGAGTCCACTTCGCAGCTCCCGCCTCTTCTCAGAAGACATAGCCAAGAGTTGACCATATGTAATATTTGCAGGCCTTTTGGACAGATCTTCCAAGATGGAGTATGGTCCTTGCCCCTGTGAAATCAGAAAATCCTGCACACCCAACTTTCTTCTCCTATGTTTCTTACTAGTTTCTCCTTTCATCTTCTTAGGATCATTTCCATCTTGATTATCTTTTTCTTTCTTTCTTTTTGTTACAAACACATCTACTTCATTATTTCTGCTCTTATCTACTACATCAAAAGAATTCACAGGTGCTTTTCCTTTATCATTATCTCCTTTACCAGATGTAGAAGCTCTATCTGGACAATTATACTTATAATGACCCTTTTTATAACAACCATAACATACAACTTCAGAAATATTTCTTTTTGGACCTCTATCTCCTCCCTGAGAACTAAATTCTTTTCCTTGAAGAAGATTAATAGTTAACTGACCCATCTTTTTGAGCAGATCTTCATACTCAGTAGATGTACTAGGAGAAATATTTGTGCTCACCGGGAGTGGTTGTGGATTCAGGACCAAAGGTGCTGGTGTAGGCTCTACTTTAGCAACAATTTCTTTGGGCTCCTCTTCCATGCTTTCTTCTTGCCTTCTTGCAATCTCCTTTGCTTGTTCAATGGTAGCTGGGCGGTCATACTTCACTCTTTGTCTGATCTCTGGCTTCATCCCAAGAATGAAGTGCTTACAGAGGAGATTATCCACGCCATTCATCAACCCATCCGCTAATCCTTCCTTCCGGATCTGGGCATCGAGCTTCCTCCTTAGCTCTAGAACATGAGCATGATAATCCCTTATCTTCTCCTTCTCTCCTTGGGATAGCTTTGTGATCTCGATCATGAGATCTGCATATTTATGTTGTTCACCAAATTCTTCAAGAAAACTTTCAGTTAATAAATCCCATGATTTTTTCACATTATCACCTAGTGTTTCAAACCACCTAAGTGCTGAACCATCCAAAAAGGTAGGAAAAAATTCAGTCCATTGTTCCCTTCTTATGAGGCCATTACAAATACAAGATCGTTTAAACTATTGAATGAAAGAAGAAGCATCTTCATTAGATTGAGCTGAAAAAACAGGAATCTTTCCCATTTTCAAAAGTAACCACCGTGAAATACCAACCCACAAGTACAATCAACAAGACTTATGTGCACAAATAATTGGAATCACTATACTAGAAAGTGACTTTACACCTTTCTACAGTAAAATAGAAATGACCACGGTAAACTATGGTAAAACTTGACTTACTGCGGTAAAAACTGACTTTACTGTGGTAAACACTATTCACGGTAAAAAGTGAAGTTACTGTGGTAAATACTATTCACGGTAAAAAGTGACTTTACTGCGGTAAATACTATTCCCAGCAAAAATGACTTTACCATGGTAACTACTATTCATGGCAAAAATGACTTTACCATGGTAACTACTATACACAGTAAAAACAAGGTTACCCTCCAATTGATTTTTGACTAAGTGGGAATATCTCTCCAGAAAATCCACCAACGGAGGAATGGTCCCGGCAACGGAACCAAAATGTCATCACCAATCCGGTACTATGATAATTCTTCACCGGGAACTCCTCGTGCTATGATTATTTACTAATGCACAACCTTTAGTTTGGTGGATGTAATCTGGTAACAAAACAACAACATAACACAAGAATACCATCGACTATGATAAGACGGAATGATGACAAATCTGAAATATCAAAGTAAATTATAATATTAACATGAAATTGTTACAATATCACCCATGAGGTACTTCAAGTGTTATTGACTTCACTTGCCTTTCACCAAGACTATGAGAGAAACTTTACAATTACACCTCTTAATGGCTTCTTCAACACACCTTTAACTGATGGCTTCCTTCGCACACTTCCTACAATATTTCTCACTACTTCCTTCTATGCTAAATGAGGGGGGTGGCCTCTCTATTTATAGAACTTCCAGGCTTATCCATCTTATCTCTAAGATAGGATAAGAAATCCACTTTGACGAATCATATTCCATACCTTAACTCTTATCTGTACATGTAAGCTTATCTCTTAAGATAAGATAAACCTTATCATTTCACATGGGTTCCACATTTTTAGACTTTTTACAAATAAAATACACAAAATATTTATGAACTCACTCCTTGTCCTTATTACCAATATAATATTTCTAATTCCTAATCATGTAGACCCTACTTCTCTAATTACCCAAACTTTGACATTTTAACATTACCGGACCACTTACGACAAATATTTACTTTTTACAACATTCCTATTGTACTTTGACTGTTACCATACTCCACATTATTGGCGGCACCGTTATCTTCTATCAGACGCTACTACTAATTATAATTAACAACATCCTATTCCTAATACATACATTAATGAAATAGAAATTACGGAGGAAAATTTTAGTGTCGACAAGACACTCCTAACAGCTTATGATATTTCTATCTGAGCTGAAAATAGTCTTATTCAAGTTGGAAAATTAGCGCCAAGGCCATCAATGCCTTTTACAGCAGATTTAGCACCTATTTCTCAGCCTATTACAATCATAGAGCCCAATGTTGTAGCTCCATCAGATGATGTATTCAAATCTTTGCAGACTGGGAAATAAATTCACTTCAATTGAGAACAAAATTGCATTACCTAGTAGACCTTACCAGGCTCCTTATCATCCATATCAACAAAATCAACAAAACAAGCAAACGTATCAACAGAATCAAAATTATAGGCAACATTACCAACAAAGGTAGTTTGACCCAAAGGCCCCTTGTTCTTCTAACACTTTAGTTCTAGTTAATATGGATACAGAAGAGTGGTTTCGACCTTGCAATTAACCTCATTCAGTTGCAACTTGCCCAAGTGATTTTTTTAATCTGAATCTTGTTGTACAACCTCAATATAAAACATTGTTTATGCCTCAAATGAAGGGTGGGCAGCAAGAGACTCATGTCTAGAAAACACCTGAACAAAATTTAGTCAGTTTTAATGAGGAGGATTTCATTGCACTCACTACTAGGGCTTGAAGGAGGGCTGTTGAAAAATAAAAAGCAATAAAATAGGCCTATCCTACCTACTGTCACTTACAAGACAACATCTACAGCTCCAAAGTCAACTAACAACCCTTCTATTCCTAAAAAAATCAGCAAGTTTCCCAGTTGATAAAAGTCATCAAATATAGCTATAGCCTAATCCAAGAAGATTGTTTATACCTCAAATATCCAAGGTAGCTGAAGCAGAATCATTTTTTACTAAGGCCTACTCTAAGATAGTTGATTATGTCTCTAAAATAGTTTCTTCTTTTAACATTGTTGATGTAATGAAAAAACATAATGTTAACATATCAATGTAGGATGCTCTAAGTATTCCTGGACAACAAGATTTACTCTCTCATGAGCTAGCTAAGTTGTATATTTATTCAAATATAGTAGAAAAGGAAGTTCAGAAGATAAACATGGTCCTTAGAACGTTTGATCAAGACCATATTAAAGAAGTTAAGTAGATAGTTCAGAAAGTTCTGAATGCTCATGACATTAAGAAACCACCACCATTTTATTTATCACTGATTATTGATGAAAATCTAGTTCATGATTGCATGGTGGATAGTGGTGCAAGTAGCATAGTTATGCCAAAAGTGATTGCAGAAAAATTAGGGTTGCAGTATGAGCCTACAGAAAGAAGTGTCTTATAGCTTGATGGAATTGCAACTAATACAGTTAGTATAATAAAAAAATTAGAGGTAATGTTACATGCTTGCCCAAATGTTTCTATTCTACAAGATGTTACTATTATGGATCTACCTCCATACTTTGCCTTGTGCTTATCTAGAGATTCACAGCAAACAATAGGAGGTTATCTCTATTCGGACTGGTCATTCTTATTTTTTACTACACATTATGGAACTAAGGTTACTATAAATTCAGAACCATTGGCCAGATTCCATATTGAGCCTCATTCTCCAAATGCAGTAGCTAATTACTCAACTTTAAGCAATCTAATTTTGATGATGTAGCTTAGGTTTCAGCATTACATGCTGTTTCGAACATGTTTATAGATGAAAAGATAGTCGAATAACATGCTCATGATCCTTTTAAATAATTTGAAGAACATATTTTTGGTGTGTATTGTATGCATTAAGAAAATACACCACTTCCCTTGTTGTCTAAAACAAAAAATTTAGCAGAAGGGATTCGGAAGCTTCATTTTGATGGAGCTAAGAACAAGAAAGGACAGGGATCAGGTTTGATGCTCACTTCCTCGACAAATGAAAGGTATTTCTTAGCTTTGAGTCTCTAATTTACATGCACTTGTAATGTAGCTGAATAAGAAACATTAATTCATGGCTTACTTAGGGCTAGAAAGAAAGGTATCAACACATTACAAATCTTTGGTGATTCTGAGTTGGTTATCAATCAAGTAAAATACTTAAATGTTTGTAAGAATCCACTAATGAATTCTTATAGACATAGAGTTTTAGACTTAATGGAAGATTTCAACGCCATTAATATTCAGTATATTCCTAGACCTAAAAACAAGAATGCAGATAGACTTGCAGCAGTTGGTGCTAGTTTCGAAGTGTTGGAACAGATGGAAAACAACAAAATTCAGCCTCATATTAAGCTAATTGTTAGGCCCTAAATATGTTATAATGATTTAAATTGGCAGGATTTTGTAAGTGATGATCAAATCTACAGGTTTTTGTAGTAGGAAGCCGAATTTTTTGTAGTTAATCAGGATAAGTTACAACATTTATATGGTGATCAGATTGTTCAAATAAAGACAAATAAATTACCCCAAGGTCTTGTCACTTTGGAAGATATATTCAATATTGATGATCAGTTAAGAAAAGATAAAACTAAGTTGTCAACCCATGCTGATAACTATGAAGAGATTTCAATTGATGAATGGAAAATTTTACTTCTCAAAAAGGTATGTTCCTCAGCTAAAAAATAGTCATTTATTAATCTTTGTATAGAATTTAAAGATGTTTTTGCATGGAGATACCAAGATCTGAAAGGGTTTGATCCCAGTTTAGCACATCATACTATCGAATTGAATCCAAATTCTAAACCAGTCAGGAAAAAATAAAGGCTTGTAAATCCTAGAATAGAACCTCTTATGAAGAAAGAGTTATCCAAGTTGATTGAATCAGGTATTATCTTTCCAATTAAGCATTCAAGTTGGGTAGCCAATCTTGTTCCTATAAGGAAGAATAATGGAGAAATCAAATTATGTGTGGATTTCAGAGATCTATATAAAGCTTCACTAAAACATGATTACCCACTACCAAACATGGATCAGATTTTGAGAACAGTCTCAGGTTCATACATAATATCTCTTCTAGATGGTTATAGTAGATATAATCAGATTTTAGTCTGAGAAGAACATAGGTACAAAACATATTTTACCACCAAGTGAGGTACTTATGCTTACAAACGAATGCCTTTTGGTCTTTCAAATCTTGGTGCAATGTTTCAACGTGCAATGGATATGGCTTTCTGCATACTTATTAAATAAATGCATCCTTGTCTATTTAGATGATGTGACTATATTGTAAAAAGATTCTAAAAAAAATCTAATGCATTTAAGGTATAATTTTCAACTATGCATGCATTTTGGAATATCTTTGAATCCCAAGAAATCGATCTTTTCAGTACATCAAGGTAAATTACTCGGCCATATTATTTCTAAGCAAGGTTTAACAATTGATCCTTTTAGAATCAAAGCTATATCACAACTATCATTGCCTCATCATAAGAAGGCATTAAAAAGTTTTCTTGGAAACATTAACTTTGTTAGAAGATTTGTTCCAAATTTTATAGCATTCGTTAAACTGTTAGCAGTTTTGTTAAAGGCATAGAAAAATTTTCTCTTGGACTAGCGAAGGGAGAGAAGGTTTTGAAGCAATCAAAATAGCTATCTCTCAAGCTCCTACTCTTACGAATCAAAATTTCGATAAACATTTTACAATGTATGAACTTACAGGAGCTGAAACAATTTTAGCTATTTTAACTCAGGTTAATGATGAAAATATTGAGTAGGCAATTGCTTTCTTTGGACAGATATTGCAAGATTACGAAACAAGGTACACATTTCTTGAAAAACAAGTACTTTCAGTAGTCAGAGGATTAAAGAATTTTAAGTACATGCTTTCAAACAATAAAATTCACGTTCTTGTTTCTCATCCAAGTGTGAAATCTTTCCTTTTAAATAAAGAATTGAATGAGAAAAGAGCAGGCTGGATAACGAAGGTTATGGAATATGATGTTGATATCCCGGTTGCTAAGACGGTTCGAGGTAAAGGTTTATGTGAACATATAATTGCTGATATGGAAAAAAAAGCAAGCTACAAAACTAGATGATTGAAAATAGCATGCTGAAATTGCAAATCAGCAATCAAATATCATGGTCCAACTAGAAAATCAACAACCTGAACTTTCTCGAGAGATACAAGAATCAAGGTGGATGACTGATTTGGTTAACTACTTACATCATGGCACCTATCTTGAAGGTATGGATAAGAATAAATGAAGATATTTCATATTACAAGCTATTCCTTATCTTTTCGTTGATGGTGTGTTGTTCAAAAGGGACATAAATGGGATCTTCCTGTGATGTGTTTATTATGATAAAATTCAGAAAATATTATCATAATTCCATGAAGGACCTGCAGGAGGTCAATTTTTAGCACGTACAATAGCCTTAAAAATTATGAAATCACAGGTTACTATTGGTCTAGCATATTCAAATAATGTTTTGAATGGATTAGAAAGTGTAAGAAATGTGTTTTCTTTGTTGGAAAAGAGCGTCTAGCTTCGTTGCCTTTGCAACCTATTTCAACTGGATCATCCATTTATGCAGCAGGGGTCTTGATTTTATTGGCATGATAAACCAACCTTCGTCACAAGGACATAAGTGGATCTTAACTACTACAGACTATTTTACACAATGGACTGAAGCAGTAGCTTTGAAAGATGCTAATGAAGCTTTAATTCTATCCTTTTATGAAGGAATAGTTTCTAGATTTCGTGTTCCAGAAACTATCATATTAAATAATGCTTTAGCATTCCTTGGTGAAAAGATAACAAATTGGGTTTTCAACCATGGAATATATCTAAGTTCTTCATATAATTATTACCCACAAGTTAATGGCTTAGCTAAAATTATTAACAAGAATCTGTTAAGAATCATCAGAAGAACACTCAAGGATAATCAAAGAGCTTGGCATCTGATGTTGAATTTTGTACTTTGGGATGATAGAGTGACTCCTAAAAGATCAGTTGGAAATTCACCATACAAGCTTGTGTATGGAAAAGAAACAAGAATTCCTATTTCAGTTGAGTTACCTACATTAGATTTGTTGCATCAAATGGAGCTACTTGAGAATGAACCATTGCAGATTCGTTATGCAGAGTTAATGGAATTACAAGAGCTACGAGTTCAAGCTCATTTAAATATGGAAAAGAATTAGAAACAAATCAAGAAGACTTTTGACAAGAAAGCCAAATTTAGAGTCTTCAATGAAGGAGATATTCTATCAAAGTGGGATGTTGATCGTGAAAATCAAGGAAGACACTCAAAGTTTGATAGACTCTGGAGTGGTCCTTACATGATTTCATCTTGTAAAGAACACACCACTTTTCAGCGTTTGAATCTAAATGGAGAGGAACTTCCCATTCCTGTGAATGGTATGTTTCTCAAACATTGTTATTGAAAATATTACAGTGATTGTTAGAGTAGGATTTCCCTTCAATAAGTGTAGTTTCTACACATTGCATCATTTTTCAATTCAATAAGTGCATTCATGCACGTGATCTGGTTTACCAAATCCTTTCCTAGTTTTAGTTTTGTTTTGGAAAGGTTGGAATTTTCAGAAAGCCAAATTGTTGTTGCATGTTTGGAATCCATGCCCAATGGACAAGAGCAAGGCACTAGTATATAAGCTAGTAGGCAGCTTTATTCACAGGATCACAAATTTTTTTGAAAATTTTTACACTTGTGCAAAAATGGGTAACTCAAAAATTTGTTACAATGGATAGCATTGGTGATGTATACCTAAGCTAGGGGATATCACATCAGATTATGTCATTACTACTGATTTATTTAAAGGATTACATGAAATCTGCAACTATGTGTGCTATTACAAAATCTAACAGATCACATAGTCTGCAATTTCATGACCATCCTCAGCAAAAGATCACAAGCCTCAAAGGAAAGTTGTTTTGTTTTGATGAGGACATCCAATTACAAAGTAGGTGAAGTGTAAAGTTTTGGAACAACAAACATAAGTGTAGATCATAGAAAATCAGAGTTTGTTATTGAATGTTACAAGTTCTATTCAATGATTATTTCCTTCATGATTAAGACATTCAATTATGTTACTGAATTATTTAGTTCATTATACAATCCATACAGAAAGCAGAAATGAAGAAAGAGATATACAACTCATTTATAGAATTTAGTATTTTATTCATAAGGAGAGTCAAATGTTTCCCACACAAGCCATGGGATGTAACTAAAAATTAAATTACATTTAATAAAAAGAAAGATACACATGCATGAAGGAGAAAGAAAAGGAGTATGAGTGAAGCCATCATTGCTTTGTAGTTTCTGTTCTTCGTTTGAAGCATCTTCATCTCCATCTTTTGTTTCTCCTTCATCTTCATTATAGAAGCCATTGTACTTGAAAAGAAGAAAAGTTAACCATCAGTTATGAGCTCAGGGATCAAATCATATTCCTACACTATCCTACTTCATGCATATGAATCTTCCCCTAAGTAGAAGATGTATTCTACTTGAAGTTAGACAAACTGCATGAATGCTTTATTCTCTGCAGCAAGAAGAAAAGTTAAAAGAAAGAAGAAAACATGGACATAAGAGAGGCCAAAAGCCTAAATATTTCCTAATTTATTTTTTCCTAAGTGTGTAGGTATAGGTTGTAGACAAAGAGTGAAATAAATAAGTAATAAGTACATGCTAAGAAGAAATAAGAATTTACAACTCAAAGTTAAAAAACCATTCTGCAAATGGAAGAAGTTAGAGCTTGAAAGAGAGAATTGAAGATAGAAGTACATTTTTCAGTTTACAAAGAAGAGGGAGAATCATATTTAAACAAACTGTGAAGCTAAAAGTTAAAAAGGATTACATGTTGAAATAAGATGAGAAAGAAGATTTTGGGAAAAAATTTGACAGGGATTCACATGTAAAATAGACATTTACAAATTTTCATCATGTTGTTTCAATTACTACATGCTTAAAAAGAACTATGCAAATCAAATAAGTGATACAAAAAGTATAAAATCATTACATGATCAAGATAAAGAAACTATCATGTTTTTAGTTCTTAATTGCTATATCAGTTCAGCATGAAAAATGTTACTTTTTGTATTCCGGATTAAAACATATAACTACTATTCCTAAAAATGTATTAAAGAGAAGATAATGAATTTTTTTTGCTAGGGATTCAACATTATCAAATCAACATTTCAGATTTTTCAGCATACATATCAGAGCTCTGTAATGAAAGGAAATATAGTATATAATGTAGAAAAGAATTCTTTATAAGGTTAAACAGCTGAACAAGAATTGAAATTCCAAGATGGTGTTAATCTCCAAGAATTACAATTTCCATTAGCTATTCTAAGTACAATGCACAAGCAGTTTTGAGATATTTTGATAAAATAAGGAAAATATCAAGGATTCAGAGTTATGAGCACAGTATTTCAAACTATGAAGAACAAACACATAAAAACCATAATTATGTCAACACATTACCTATTGTCAATGAAGTTAAATTGTGCAAGGTCATCATTCATTCAAGCAAGGTAGTTTGAGTACCCCTTGAAACCCATATGAAGAATATTTTCATAATAGAAGGGAACTCCTCAAGCAGCAAGATACGTAAAACCATTTATCAGCTAGTTATTAGCTTCAACACGATCTAGGTTCTCATGATAAGGCCACAATTTTATGAGGTGATCAAATTCAACGTTTAGAAAAATAATAATGATAGAGAATCAAAACATCAATTCCAAATAAGAGCATAGCCTCTAAAGGGATTTAAGGCCTCCAGAGCAAAAGGATAGAAATAATATCTCGAAATAACATTATAAAATAAATAGATCTTAGACTGTAAGAAAGCAAGACCCACTAATGGGTGGAAATGAAAGTTTTAAAAGATCACATCACCTACCTTCTAAATATGTCTTTTAAAAAGAGGTTCAAAACAAAAGTTTAGTACAAAAAGTAAAGTCTGTTGAGATTTATGAATACATAGAAATACAATAGTTTCAAAACCCTCGCATTGAGCATGAAGGGCCGTATGAAGCTCAAATACAGATACTCAGGAAGATCAAGATATACTAATCCATAAGTCATGACTACTGATTGAAACCCATAATGAGCTTGAATGATTCAACATAAAATAAAATAATACAGAAAGGTAGTATTCAAAATATGCTACAGAAGAAGAAAACTACTTATGGCTGACACAAGAACATATATGAAATATAACAGTGACAATATCAGAGCTTCAGAGGCAACAGAAGAAATTATGATCAACTCATCACAGTCAGTAGAGCATTCAAATAAATGTAATTTCCTTTTACATGATAGATGTAAATCTAACATACCAGACCACAATGTTCCACTGAAATGGGCATCGTATTTAACATTCAAAAGCTATACAGTAGTTCAAGGATTCAAGTAAACATGCCATGAGTATGTTACATGCATTCATCTTACAGAATTAAAGAATGCAATAAAATGTTGAATATCTGGAGTTTCTAAGACCAGAAGACAATTATACTCAGAGCCTAAAATTCCCAAACATATGGCTCAAAGAAGGGAATCAAAACCATAGCTCAAAAAATGACAAAGACGAGCCTACCATTTTCCTCATAATCACGCGAAAAATAGAAAAGAATGGTGGTATGATAAACAATTACTTACTTTGCATGAAATAGAGCTTAAGATCCATATTATGGCTGAACGAAAGCTTGAGAATACACTCACCTTCCATAAGATGGCTTCAGAATCAGAGTACTAAAACTATTTCTAAGCTTGGATACCAGAATGCAATGAAAATGTAGAGCAAAGAAAAGGTCTTGAGGTATTAGTGCCAATAAAGCCAGATCAACTAAGATAGATCGAGATCAAAATAGTATTCAAAGTCACTTACCTTATTACAGTGAGTTTAGGGTTGATAATCATGATCATGGATGAATCCTCAAAGTTAAAGGAACAAAATCCATGCATGTATGTATTAAAAGTCACACAGAACCAACCTCCAAGAGAATGACTATAGTAGCTAGAAGCTCACAAAGATCCCAAAAAATACAAAATAATCGAGCTTCAGGACTCATGATGGAGGTCAATGCAGAGGTACAAGAGGTCCCTTATTCACCCTCTAAACCATAGAACTAATTTTCAAGAAAATTTAAGCTCCAAGACATTTCAACAATGGAAGTAGCATCCAAAATCACCTCTCTTGGAGAGCTCGAACAGAGCAGAGAAAGAAAGAAAATGCAACAGAGCTAAGAAGGCTGAAAGAAGAAGAAATGGCCGAGCTTCAGAAAGAAAAATGGTGTCCAAGAAAATATCAAGGATTTCCCTGCTCTCTGCAAGTAAGCCAAAAATTATCAAAATCAATGAAAGGGTTCAAGCATCTTTTACTCGTTAACCTCAGGAAAGTTAAATGAAACTCAACCATGGTTGAGAATCGACGATCATGCTTCATCAAGGACGAGGATCAATGGCCTAAAATCAAGCTCATAGATCAAAGTGATTAACCACAACTGATTGCCACCAACCACATTAATTGATAGTTTAAAACCCTAATCACAGTCAAGGATCAATGACATAAGATAAAAAAGGTACAAAAATCAAAGGCCTAGGATGATCACCAAATTCCAACAAACTCAACTCAAGTTACAAATGCCACCGACAGTATTAATTATGATGTTTAAGCAATCAACCACTGGTCACAGATCAATAGACCACCATGAAAAAGTGTAGAGATCAATGATCATCCATTAAGGAGAGTTCAAATACAAACCAAAGGAGTCAGAGAAACCCTAACTGTAGTTAGGTCAGCATTAATCAGAGCCACCAACAATATTTCCAAAGGGGTGAGTCACCATGGGAAGGGGCCAACCCACGTGTCTACAATTTAAATCATTGCAAAATACTTTCAAATTCTAAACTATAGTCCATCAAAAACAAACAAAGCCAACCAAATTATGCCACAATGATCACTGAAAAGGTGAGATATCAAACTATATACCATTTAAGCATGCAAAATCGAATATGTAATTGTCATGTAATATTAATCAAAGGTGGTCCCCTCATCCTACGTCAACAACCATGGTATATTCTAAGTCCACAAGGTGGCAAAACCAAGTATAATGCAAAATTGGTCCCCACTCTAGAGATGAGCTATAATTGATTGACATTATGGCACTATTGTAACCTTTTGGAGCCAAAAAATATGTCAACATCAGAATATATACACATGGCAGGTGGCCCCACATTGGGTGTTTGTTTTGTAAATATTACAAATATTTTGATTTATTTACTCACAAGAAGAGAGTTGTATTTTTGCATGCTTCACAAGAAGACAGAACAAAGAAGAGACAAGTTGCATGCCATGGAGAGAGACTTGCCTAGCAAGCAATTTTATACTTGGAAAAATTATTCACCCAACTTTATTAAAAATAGAACAGTCAACTTTAGTTGACTGAGATGTAATCAAAGGCTATTAATGCCTCTTGTACTAGTTTGTATTATTTTATCCCTTTATTTATTATTAAATAAAGGATAAAATTAGGATGCATGGGCAAGTACAACCTTAGTCTATTTTTAGGAAGGGTGGGAAAAAATATTTTTGCTATATATTGTGTGCCTTTACAAAGCACAAGGAGACTCATTGGAGGAATTTTAGATATATGAGTTTTGAAGAAATTTTTTCCAGTTTTTCCCTTTGAGTGTGAAGTGTTTTCTGTCTTTCCAAGTTATTTTGCAGTCTTGTGTATGTTATATTAATCTTGTGAATGAAAATTCCCTTATTAATCATCTTACCCTGCTACAAAATTAGTCTTTCTGCTTAATTTTAAATGTGCATGTTAACTTATTTTGTACTGTTGTGATTCTCCCTCAGTATAATGAAGTGTTTTACCCTTAGATATTCTATAGAAAAACTATTGGTTTGTGTATCAAGAATCCTTCACAGATCAGTTTTGCGTATACTCAATCAAAGCCCTCATAAAAATTTGGTGTATCACCTTAGTTTTAATCATTTTTTATAGTTATCTTTTACCCTCAAACTCCCAAAAAATTAGTTTAGGATACACCAATAAGGAACCGTCTTTGATACCCAAGACTCACCTCAAAATAGGTCTACCCACAGAACTGAGGTGTTTCCATTGTATCTACGAAAGACAGAGATAAAATTTTCAATCTTAGAACACCTGTAGCCATCTCTCTACAGGGTGAAATTTCAAGAGATAACAACCACTCCTCACTCCATATCCAATCCCCACTCCCAGTGGTTGGAGAAGGATTCGATTATTTCCTTCTTCTCTCTCCCATTCTTCTATATATTGTAATAGAGACATCATTTCGAGAAGTTAATTGGTTGTTTTTCATTCTTCTTTCCTCCTCCTTCTGTATTTCTTCTCCAGGGTTGAATGTGGAGTTTAAGCCTCCTCCCTTGGCCTTATAATCTCATTTTCTTGCCTCTTGCCCATTAATGGTGTACTGTGTGAACTCCTGGAGCAATAAAATTTGTTATGTGATGCATTTTGTCCATCCTTTGCTCATTTTGTTGTCTCTTCTCACATCTCACCATTACAAGGTATAATGTGCATATCTATGATGTCCATTGCAGGTTTTGGGAGTTGTGTTTAAGGGGTTTGAAATATTCTTCTATGTGAACTTTATCCTTGGTTTGTAATGCATCTGTCCATCCTCTCCATTGCTCACCTCTCTCCATTTTAGGTAGTTGGGTTTGTGATCAGCAGTTCCCTTTTCTCAGTGTTATCACCTTTTTAGTGTAGGATTTCTTTATTTTCATGCTCTCTCTCTCCTTGGTCCCTTGGAATTATCAGATTAGGAGTAGATAGTCGCATTTCCTTCCTTAGAAGTAGTTTGGTGCTGGGATTACACAGAGGAACTAGCCTTCTCTGGAGGATCATTCCCATTTGCAAGTTCCATAGCTTGGGGAATGATCCAATGTTATGCAAATCATACTGAATGACCCTCCCTTAAAAAATCAGATACATAACTCATTTGAGGGTGTTGTGATTTCACACTACCACTTCTTCAGAGGGGATTCCTCCATCATACTTCTTTATCATTAAAGCCCTTAAATATTCAAAGTCATTATTGGGAAATTCAAAAGCTTGTACAATATCTACTTCTAAAGTATGAGAGGAACGGAAAATAAGTACTCTATGAATGCAATCCTAAAAGGTTGTAGCAGTCCGGGTAGTTTTCACCTCATTTGAAGTTTCCCCTGATTATGAGCTCGTGGAGTAACCCATCATGTAGACATCATCATCATTATCATAAATTTTTCTTCTTGTTGTTGTTTATCTTCTTCACAAGGAGCATGAGGCATGAAACATTTGTCACACCAATTAATGAAATTTATCTCGTCCACAATAGCAACTCTGGTAGCCAAAGGATCGGGAACCATTCAGTTTTCCCTACCTTGGCAATGCCTATTTCCAAATCAAACAATTACCTTTCCTCTGTCATCAGATCTTTGGCAATTTGTAAACCTATCTTGGCTTTCTTTCTTGTGTTGACCTTGTGAGCTCTGCCCAATTCCTTTCTCATCCTAGGATAGTTTGTAGGAAATTTATGTGATAGCCCTTGCCAAAGTTTTCACAACTTCTTCCAAATCAGCAGCCTTTCCTTCCTGAGGTTTTTTTGGGTTAACCAGATTCACACCTTCCATTTTTGGAGGCTTTCCAATCACCTTGATATTATTTTCAATTTGCAAAGCCATAGTGAAGGCCTGCCTCAAATTGGTAGGGTTCTTGTCCGAATGATATTTCATGTCTCCCATTTCATTAGTTGAGCTTTTATAGTCATATCACTTCATTCTTTTAGCTTTTATATAAGCTATTATGTCATTAATTTAGTATATCATTTTGACTGAGTTCACTCATTTTCTGATTCCTTAGCATTATTCTTGATAGTCTATCATTTAATTTCCGTTGCTTCAGTTGACTAACCTAGAGGAACGTTGAACTCACGATTTTGTTAATATGATTTTGTTATTTGCTAATTTTTCTGTCCAAGAATAGATTACGATGTTTTTTGGTAAAGAACATATTATACAACAGTCCCTTGCATCCTCTTCCAAAGTATGGATAAATAATTTGATATATACGTCATCTTCATGTTCAATCTCAAATTCTTCCATCATATTGATAAAAAGCTTTAGATGTTGATCACCAGTTATAGCGTTGTTTCCTTAGAAACTTTGGTAATCATGTTTCCTTACATCTTGAGGAACTGCATTTGGGTAACCAGCCAGGGTTCCCTACAAAATTTATAGGTCCAAAGGTATTTACAACAAATGGAGGTCTAGGTGGGGGTAGGGCCATGTTGTTTTGAGGAGGTGACCCTAGAGGGGTGACAAATTGATAAGGGGTAGAGGGTCTTTGAAACATAGGGGTATAACTTTCAAAATGGATATCCCCTAAAGGCCTTGTTTCTTGGAAAATCCTATCATCCTTCTGAAAAGATAGGGGTAATAATGAGAAGCAAACTTCTCAAAATTAACTTATGAAGGCCCTAAAACTCACAGTTAGAGAATTCAATTCCACAAAGAGGCTACCTGATTCAGAAGCACTTGGATTGCAATATCCAATGATAGGCCGATCACTTTCATCAATGGAGATCCCTGATTCTTGCCTGCTGATGCTCCCACAACTCTCCAGGATTTTATTAATTTTGATTTTTCTTTTCCTATCTCTGAAATAATGTCCTAGCAGGGTCCCTAGCAAAGAAAGACCTCTTCTTCCTTCTAGCTTTGCAAAGGTTAGTAACAAATCTCACTTGACAAAGGTTAAGACACTTGTATTCATTAAGAATCAGATCAACAAGGGAGTCGCCACTAAGCGATTTCCACCTTAGTTGTAAATGCACTAAACCATGATCTGTCAAATGTTTGTCAACACTAGAAACTTGAAATGGAAAGATTCTGACTTTTCTTTACCCAGATTTTATCAATGAAAGCTAGTTCACTCGGTGTATCTTAACTGTATAAATTGGACACACTCACATTGCACTAAGTCAGTGTTGTACCAAGGTATGAATGAACTTAACCTTACCATGATCCCTGGAAACACACCACCATCTCCTGATGGGCTAAATAGATATGAACTTTAGAATCAGAACATATTCAGCAACTCAAATAAGTGTTTACCAGGTGTTGTTGAATATGATTGGTAGTGAATCAGAAAATACTCAAAAACTCACTATAAGTTCCCAAAATGGCTCCAGTAAGGTGTTTTTGAGAGGCTAAATAGATATGAACTGGCAGTGAATCATCAAATTAGTCTTAGCAACTCAAAAAATTCCTAGTAATTCCCTGACAGTGTTTATACATAGATCCATCTGGAGTGAATATAGTCTCGGCAACACGTAAATTGGTACCCAAATTTATTCTCCTTCAAAGAATCTGAGTCTCAGCATCAAAGGATTTGACAATGAAGCTTAGTGTTGGTACACAAATAGATCATGTATGACATCATTTTATAGCTAGGGATGATAGATCTAACTGCCCTTTTCAACACTGGATGGGATCTAACTCGCCCCTATGGAGAAATGGATAGCACCCTCAAGAGGATTTGATCTATCCTCATTATTTCAAGGTTGTCCTTTCAACCAAGGTAAGAGAACCCTTTTATAGCATATTGTTTATGGAGGAGATGGAGATGTCCTTCCTAATGAAGGTGTTAAGGAGACCTTGAAGAAAATATGATCAATGCAACAAAATCTAACTCTCATGAGTTGTCACTCTAGATAGTGGAGATATTCTCTAGGCAAGGTTCAAGCTACTAAAGACATTTGGAATCCTAATTGTTTCTGCATGTTTTGGTAGTAAAATTATACATTTATATACACACATGACAAACAGGGGTAGTATGTGTATGATTAATTGTTTTAAATGAATTTTTGGTGGGAGGTGAGGCAGAATGAACTTGATTTTCCAAATCTTGAGAGCTTTTACAAAATTGAAAGCTCTAAACAACAGAATGCTTCAGAATAGCTAAAATGTTCCTTTAACTAGAATATGTGCTTCAATGGAGGCCCAAATTAGCACTTTTTCACATAATCTATGAGATTCTAACACAAAGGTTTGAGTTGGAAAACCAATAAAACATCAAGATCTAAAGCCAATCATGCCTGAGGTACACCCAGAGGCTTACAAACAATCTCTGTCAACAGATGAAAGAAAAGTGATTTTAAATCATTTATTTCACTCCCAGATGAAAGCTCTTCTGAGAAATGAAATTGCAGATGCCACTAAACTATCACAAGGATTGAGACATGTGTGATTAAGATAGATTTTGATACAAGATTGCAACAAGAATAAGAAAAACTATTTGCAGACATTCAGAAATGAAACAAACACATTTTTCTCAAGATCAACACATAATAACTCGAGTTTGATTAAATTTATTAGTAGGGGAAAGTTTCTAGAACAATATCAGAGCTTATCAATGGCTGTACATTCGCAAGCACCTTGAAATGATCAAAATTAATACAAAAGAGATATACAAGCTTCTCATAGATGCCTTCTCAAAAGACAAGCTTTGTCAAATTTTCCTCTTGGGAATTTTAAAATTTCGACCTCTAACACTCCAACCATTTGTACAAAAAATTTATGCTATTTATAACATTTACAATAAATACCTTTTCCCCCCAAAAATCTTGACATTGAGTGCTATAGTGCTTCGCCATGATCTTAATCGCGATTCCAGAATTAGATCTGTAAAAATTTAGCAGATGCTTAGGGGGCAGATCTCTTCGAATATCTCCTACATTCAACTCCTTCTTCTGGTAGATCATTCTTTCTTCAACTCGCCAACCACTTCCACCCCTAATCTGTCAAATTTTGTTCTTTGCGTGCTCAGGAGAAGAAAAATGGAAAATCAGATATCGAGCCTGAGAGTCAGAACCATTTTAATGGCAAAAGACTGTCTCAAGATCTCCCCCACCAAACTTAGATATCAAAATTAACTCCCCTCTCTATTTGGCATGTAGGAAATACCAAGAAATCATTAAGACTCGCACTTCTAGGCGTGTTTCAGTAAAAATGGGGGGAAAATCAATTTCAGACTCAACAGTTTCATTGATCTTTACTTTGAATTTGGGTCGTCCACGTGGAAGATTCAATTTTAAAGTGGGCCCAGGGGTTTCCTTTGACCTTTTACAACTTTTGAAAAAATGGAAAAATTTTCACATTTTGTTCTGCACCTCCACCCTTGAGAAATAGAGCATGACACGTGTCGCTAAGGTGGGTCCCAAATAACTGCGGCCAAATTCTACTATTTCACCTCTTTTTTGGAAAAGGGAAAATTTTCCAAGTTTTCCC
Source organism: Taxus chinensis (assembly GCA_019776745.2). Taxonomy (NCBI): domain Eukaryota; kingdom Viridiplantae; phylum Streptophyta; class Pinopsida; order Cupressales; family Taxaceae; genus Taxus; species Taxus chinensis. The sequence continues at coordinate 55,492,372 of CM034153.1, forward strand.
CCGCAGCTCCCACCCTTGAAGAATGGGCATGACATGTGTCAAAATGTGGGTCCCAACAGAACCGAGCTTCCTTTTTCACTTTTAACTCTTTTCTCCCAAAAGGAAAATTTTTCCAAATTTCCCTCGAGAGTCTACAACCTCTGCCATTGACCTTGAAACAAACCTTGGTTGATCCTTTCCTCTATCAAGCCGTTTTTGATATTTTAACCCCTTTAAATAAGAGGAAAAAATTCTAAGTTTTTTGATGGTCTGCTTCCCCACCCCCTTTTCACTTTTCAAGCTGTTGTGTCACAGCTTGCGGGCCATTCTTGAGATAGTCCCCAACCCTTTTGAGATAAAAGGTCTCAGGCTCACCACATGGTCCGCTTGGCCCACCCCTTTTGAATTTTCAAATTGCCACAGCCTCATAATAGCGCAGTCTTGAGATGGTTCCCCATTGAAAAATTTGAGACTTTGAAAGAGCACGGGCTTGCCACGTGTCATGGCCTGGAGAAAAAGTTTTTAAAAGAAACTTGAAGCTCAGTAAAAGGTGTCATGTGTCCGAGTCCATGGCAATCTCCTTTGGCCATTGAAAATTCTAAGTAAAATGAAAAGTGGGTGGAATCCTCCACGTGTCTCTCATTGCGCACAATTTCAAAATGGTGCCCAAAGTACGAAGAACCTGAATGAGGGTGGGCTCGCCAGGTGTCCCTACTACCTGCCAAACTGTATCCAGCTGCATAAAAAATTGTCTAAGTCTGGGTAAAGTAGCAGTGGAAACCTCCACGTGTCCTCCCAGTGCTACTCTAAGGCCAAACCAAAAAGTAAATTTTCAAATGAGCGTCGTTCCTCCACGTGGAAAAATTCCTAAGTTAAGGCAATTCATAAAATTTCTGAATTACCCAGCTGAGTCACGTCCAACCAAAAGAGGCCACATTTCTTGATGATTCAAATTTGACTAGGAGAAATGCCATCAAACCATAAAATGTAGAGAAAACAATCATTCGAGCCTAGAGATGAAATTTTTTCTAAGGACAGAGAATTTAGAAATGTTACAAGGCTCAAATACGTTCTTTAGAGCTACATCTATTCATTTTGTTCAAGTATTTAGGAAAAAAATGATAAGGGAAGTAAATTCTGACTATAAAAAATGGAAAGAACAAGAGAGTTTGAGTTTTTATATGAACAGAGTACAAGAGACCTAAATTACCGACCTTTACATGATCATCGGAATGAGGGAAAACAACTATGGATCTAGAAGTGATTCAAAGACTAGAAAAAGGATTGATTACAACAACAAAATGGAAGACAGATCAACTTTACAAGCACAACTCAGGGGGAAATATAATGTGATAGAGACCATAAAAGGATAAATTTCAAAGGCAAAATGGGGTGAGACTATTTTGAGAACTAACAAAGTTATTGTGACCTTGAGTGTTGTACACTCTACCCCTTCATGAAAATTTAGATTTCTACTTAATAGAAAATTTTGGAGGCTTGTGGGACAAGTTAAACTTGTCCCACACCTCTTAAATTACTATACAAACCCTACCTATGGGTTGAGGGGTAAAAATTAGACCCCATTATGTGTTTTGGGAAGACAAATTTTTATTATACTTTCCTTCCTGAAATTGAAGTTTTTCCTTAGGAGGTGTGGGCTTGGATTGTGTGTGTAAGTAAAATGTCATTTCTTCACCCACTTTTTAATTATGCTTTGGAGTTTGAGGTTTGACTTGTGAGGTGGAGTTGAGGATGAGTGACGCGGCATCCTACATGGAGCCACCTCAAGGGTACCTCTCTCCCTTTTCTATTGATTCAGAATTCTTTTTCTTGTTTGGGAGTTACTTCAGGTTGATGAGTCTCTAGAGGTATTTTTGGGAGTTACCAGGAGTTTGAAAGGCTTGTGGACTCGTTGGAGCTTTTGTTCTATTGTTTGTCAGCTTGAAGTAATGTTGGTGTGAGTCATTCTTAGATCAAGCTCTACCATGGAAAGGTCAGGAGTTGTACTCTTGTATACAATGTATCATCATTTTCATATAGATGATTTATGTGCATGTTTAGGTGTTTTGGTATGATTGTGAAACATGTTTGAGTAGATTTCTTTCCCCATGGTGTAGGATGGAGTCCATGGGTATGTGCTACATTTTGGGAGGTGTAAGAGTTTATTTCATATTTTAGAGGGAGTTGGGTTAGGTGCCCCACCTTGGAATAGAAATTTTTTACATTTCTTACTTAGTCTATTTTTATGAGGGATCCATAAGAGATTGTAGGGAGACATAAAATAATGTGAGAGGTATAAAAGGTACTTGAGGGAGACATAAGAGTTTGTAGGGGTCTTGAGATGTTTATTGGAGGGTTTGTAGGTGGGTACCCATTTCCCATTGGGAAGCATAAGTCACCTCCCCATAGATCTTACTCCTTTGGAACAACAATGTTGATAACCTTGTGTTATCCTCTCAAAGCTTTCTTTCTTGTGATTGTAGTTGTATTGGTCATGGATTTTAGTATGGTGGTTGAATCTTGTATTATGAAGTGGATGCTTGTTTTTTTGCCATGAGTTTAATCTATGTTTTCATTGCAATGTGGTTGGGTCTCAGGGGCTAATGAGGGGGATGGATTTCCTCCTTATTTGAATTCTTAGTTGGGTGGAGAGTGTTGCCTCTCCCCCCTTTTTTATTGTGACCAAAGGAAGAAAGGTGGATCTCTCTTATTGGTGATGTGAAGCATGGAGCTTGGTTGGTGTCCTCAAGAAATATTTCCTTGTGAGAAAACCTTCTTGTTATTCCCACTTAGGGTGGAAGGCTTGTAATATTGTGTTCCTTTTAGCTTTCATTTTTGTAAATTTTTCCCACTTTAAGTGGAAAAATTTGTATTAATCTTTTGAATCAAGCTTGTATTGCATTTTGTCTATTATAGTTGTGATGTATGTGGTAAGGAAATACTCTTTCTTGAAGTAAGTTATGTATAATAAAAGTGTGTTGGAAATTTTTATTAAAAAATAGTACTTCCATGGTATGAGCCTATGAAGTTTATAAAGTTGCAAAAAATGTACATTTGTTTATTCTCTTATAGTAGTTGAAAGAAAGATAAACTGTACTTCAAGCTTAAATGGAGAGAAATTAAAGTTCCAAATAATATTTCAATAGGCCATGAAGTAACTAAGTTCTATCCCTAATATGCTACCCTCTTTTAAAAAGAATGTATGGTAAATCCATTACAAATTATTTAGGAAAACATATGTAACCTATTTTACCTCTTATATGATGCGCCACAATTAGCAAGAAGTTGACAAGGTCATAACTTGATATATTTGGTGTCACATTTGCAAAACTGGATTATTTTTCAACCAGGATTGGTTCGATGAGACAAACACAGTGGTAACTGACCATACCAGTTGGGGAAAGGTTTGGCACATTTTCGGGCCCTAAATCTACCATCTTGACACTAAAGATTCAAAATTTTCAGTTGTAGTATGAAAGTTTTCTAGTGTATCCTTTTGGGCATTCAGTTAAGGTCTAGAATATGAAGGTACAGTTATGAGTTAGAAGGCTTGTTGAAAGTACTCTAATTAAAGAATGTATCAAGATGCATTGGTAATTAATTTGTTCATTTGTGAATAAGCATGTGAACTTACTAGAGAATAACATGTTCCAGTATACGTATGTGAGGAGTATTGAATTCCGCTCACCCTAGAGTAGATTTAGTCAAAGTTAGTTAAGGACTAAAAGGACCTCTCATACTTGAAGTTGTTTTCCAATTTAGGAAGTCATTGTAATTGATTATTGAATATCCCTGTAGGTGATTTTTACTTTGCAGTTCATGTTATTTGTGGAATTTCAGGTATGGTTTAGAATTGGTGTGACATTATCTGGTATAATAGAAAGGTTTGAGTCTTTTGTAAATGACATGGCATGCTTCCAGGAAGAGGAGGAGGAGGCGTTCATTGTACTCAGATTAATATACATGTATGAAATCATTTGTAGAGGTAAGTTGTTGCAATATGCTGAAAATGATCACCCAAAGAGAAAATCTACGTGGAGATGACACAGATGAAGATTCATTTTGTGAAGGTCTCCTAAATCACAAGTGAAAAGAACAATAGAGTTAGAATTGATCAAGGATGTTCTACTAAGCTCTACTAGGAAAGAATGCATCCTATAAGGTTTGATGGGATCTTAGAACATGTTATGGATGAGTCTTTAAACCAGTGCAGCTGATAGACTGGTTGACTAGCATGGGGAATTTTGTCAAGTGTAAGAATATGCTCTTATGACTCTCGAAGGCTAAAATGTATACATGCATGAAATTGATAGGTCAGTGTAGAATGTTCTCAGTCAATGATCACCTACAGAAAGATGTGTTCAATCAATGGGAAAGAAGTGAACTTAGGATCATGGACTTTCAGATGGAGAAGAAGTTGAAAGATAAATTTCTCCTAGTGGATTATGCCCAAAACCTTTATAGGAGGTTTTAGAATCTTAAACAAAACTTAAAAATAGTGCAACAATACAGAGATGAGTTCTACAAGTTGTCCATTCATGTAGAGCATGAAGAAACTGAGGATCAAATGGTTGCAAGGTATGTACATGGATTAAAATTTTCTATTCAAGATGAGATAAGTATGAATATGATTAAGAGGATGGAGGATGCCTATCAATTAGCCTTAAAGGCCGAGAGAAATTTTTTTCATCAAAGTAATAGGAGATCACCCTTGAATTAATAGGGGGGCCTCATCTTCCTTTCAGGGACGCAGCTGGATTCAGCCAAGGTAGGGTTGAATCATCTCGTGGATTGGAAAAGAAAAAAGATACGAGACAAGATTTTCAGAATCAATAAAGAGGTAGAGGATTTTCTAGGGGCAGAGGATATGTTAGTGATAGAGGATGGGAGGCTCAATGAAGACCATTTGTTTATAACAAATGTGGTGAAGAGGGGAATCGGGATTTTGAATTTCCGCATTCTTATACACATGAGAAGAGGCAAGGAGATGCTCCAAGAGTAAATCTTGTTGGAGCTGAACAAGTAGAAGATGAACACAACCTATAAATTCCACCAGATGTTGGATAAAATATGATGATCAAGAGGATGATGATTTCTCTAAGAAAGGGAATCAAGGGGGATGCATGGCTGCATACAAATATTTTCAGAACAAGATGCACTTCAGGAGGAAAGGTATGTAATGTTATTATTGATGGTGGTAGTTGTGAGAACATGGTTTCAAATGAGATTGTGAAGAAATTAGGTCTTCGTTGTGAGAAGAATCCTTACCCTTACTGTATTACATGGTTTAAGAAGGGTAATGAAGTTACTGTTGATAAGAGATGTTTAATAAGTATTTTTATTGGGAATAGTTATAAGGATAAGATTTGGTGTGATGTTGTTCCTATGGATGCATGTCATATGCTACTAAGAAGACCATGGCAATTTGATAGAAAATTTATTCATGAAAAGGAATAGAATACTTATACTATTCTGGAAGGATAGTAACAACAATAGTTTTGCTACCTCTTAAGGAAGAGGGAAAAGTTGTAAATATGCTTTCTGTAAACGAATTTGTGGAGGAAAAGGAAACTGGTTTTTTGTTACACACTAGTCACAAATAAGGATGAACCTACACGTGCACTGTAAATACCAGAAGAAATAATAGAATTAAGAGAAGAATTTTTTGATGTTATTCTTGATAAGATACCAAACAAATTACCACTCAAAATATATATTCAACACCATATTGATTTGATTCCAGGTTCTTCACTCCCAAATCAAGTGGCTTATAGGATGAGCCCGACATTACATATAGACTTGAATGGGCAAGTGTCAGATCTTGTGAGAAAGGGTCTCATAAGGGAGAGCATGAGTCCGTGTGCAACCCCAACTTTATTAACACCAAAGAAGGATGGAACATGGAGAATGTGCACGGATAGCAGAGAAATCATTAAAATTATAATCAATTATAGGTTCTCAACACCTCGCCTTGATGATATGATGGATGTGCTTGTTGGATCTAGCTATTTTTCCAAGATTGATCTTCAAAGTGGTTACCATAAAATTCGGATCAAAGAAGGAGACAAGTGGAAAACAACATTCAAGAAAGGAAATAGATTATATGAGTGGTTGGTGATGTCATTCAAGTTATCCAATCCACCTAGTACTTTTATGAGATTGATGAACATTGTGCTATGTGAATCTAATGGTAAGTTTGTTGTCATTTATTTTTTTGATATCTTGATCTTTAGTAAAACTAAAGAATAATATTTGAGGTATATAAGGGTGATATTTGAAATGTTAAGGAAAGAGAAAGTCTATGCAAATATGAAGAACTGCACCGACTTATGTAAGAGAGTTTGGTATTCTCGAGATTTCATGATTTTAGCAGATGGGGTACAGATGGACTTAGAAAAGATAAAAGTAATTATTGAATGGCCTACTCCATGGAGTATAACATAGGTAAGAAGTTTTCATGTTCTAGAAACATTTTAAAGAAAATTTATTAAAAAATTTAGTAGTATTGTAGCACCTATAACACATTGCACAAAAGGAAGGGAGTTTTTGTGGACAAATGCAGCAGAGGATAGTTTTCATTTCTTGAAGAAGAAGGTGATAGAGGCACCCATTTTGGCACTACCATATTTTGATAAAGTGTTTGAGGTTGATTGTGACGCCTCACATGTGGGCATTGGCGCTATCCTAAGTCAAGGTGGAAAGAAACTAACTTTGTTTAGTGAGAAGATGAACGAGGTAACAAAGAACTACTCTACTTATGATGTGGAATTTTATGCAATTATACATGCAATAAGGCATTGGAGGAATTACTTAGTTCCTAAGGAGTTTGTGTTATTTACAGACCACATAGCCCTAAAGTAAGTGAATACACAAAGGAAGTTAGATAGTAGGTATGCAAAGTGGGTATCATTTTTATAGGGTTATACTTTTTCTCTAAAACATAAATCAAGAAAACAGAATCATGTTGTAGATGCATTGAGTAGGAGTGTGAATTTAATTACCACTGTGGAAAATGAGGTGGTGGGTTTTGAAGCAATAAAGGGTTTGTATACTTCTAATTCTGATTTTAAGGATATTGTTGAAAGGTTCATTTGTCCATTATTAGACAATGCAGGAGATTTCCAAGATGAGTACATTTTACAGGATGGCTACCTATTCAAGGGATGCCAACTATGTATTCCAGATGGGTCATGAGAGAGAATATAGTGAAAGAGTTGCATAATGGAGGATTGGTTGGGCATTTTGGTAAAGATAAGATGATAGCCTTAGTTGTAGAGAAATACTACTAGCCAAAGCTAAAAAGAGATGTGGTAAGATATGTGGAGAGGTGTCGAATTTGCCAAGTCTCGAAAGGCCATGCACATAATACAGGGTTGTATATTTTGTTTCCTATTCCTAAAGGGTCAGAGAAAATCTGAGTATGGATTTTGTTTTGGGATTATGAAAAACACAACGAGATAATGACTCAATTTTTGTGTTTTTTGATAGGTTTTCTATACAAGAAAACAAGTGATGCGACAAGTGTAGAAGATTTATTTTCCAAAGAAGTTGTTCATTTGCATGGTATTCCAAAAACCATTACTTCAGATAGGGACACAAGGTTCTTAAGCCACTTCTGGTGGACTTTATGGAAGAAATTGGGAACTCAACTACAGTTCAGCAGTGCCTACCATCCTTAGACTAATGGGAAAATAGAGGTGGTCAATCAAAGTTTGGGAAACCTATTAAGGTGCATCGTTGGGGAAAAGCCAAAGCATTGGGACTTGGCGTTACCACAAGCTAAGTTTGCTTATAACAGTTCCATAAATAGATCCACATGAAAGTATTTAATTTCAATTGTGGATGAGAGTAATCCAAATGGGGTGTTAGATTTGGTACAACTACCAGTTGATGGTACAGTCAGTGATGATGTAGAAGCATTTGCTAAACATATCCAATAATTGCAAGAAGAAGTGCGGAAGAAGTGGGAAAAAAGTTGCAGAATAGTAATGATAAGTATAAGAAAATAGCAAATGTGTAGAAATGGAGAAACTTATTTACAGTTGGTGAGTTGGTTATGGTATATCTGTGGAAGAAAATTTTTATAAAATGAACCTATAACAAGATGAAGGACAAGAAGATTGGTCCCTACAAAATTGTGAGAAAAATAAATGATAATGCTTACGGGGTAGAATTGCCAGGGAATTTTGATATTTCTCTAGTTTTTAATGTTTCATATTTGTATTCTTTTCATGGGGATGGTGCAAAAGGGGATGTTATATATGAAGTATTAGATTGGAGGCAATAGGTTTAGGTAAAGAAGAAAGAAGAAGTGGATCAGATTCTAGATAAGAAAACAATGGACACGAGACATGGGAAATACAACAAAAGTTTGGTACATTGGAAAGGAATAGAACAAGAAAACAATACTTGGGTCACAAATTGGGATATTCAGAAGTTGTATGTAGATAAATGGAATCAGTTTGAAGAAGAAAACTTGCAGGAGCTATGTTTTTTTCAAGCAGGGGAGAATGATGCGACAAAATTAGCAGGAACTTGACAAGGTCCTAACTTGAGCTCTGAGTTTCCGTTTGAGTCCACTTTTTTGAAACCACATGTTTTAATGAGACCAATGCACCAAGAATTTTACCTACCATTTGGGGAAAGTTTCAGAACATTTTCGGGCCCTAAATTTGTCATCTTGAGGCCGAAAATTAGGATTTAAGTTGTAGATCAGTTTTTTTCTATTTTTGGGCATTAGTTAATTTTAATCTATTAGTTGCATTATGAGTTAGAAAGTTAGCAATTCCTATAATTTATGAATGTAGAACATGTGTGGCAATTTTTGTGCCCTGTACGAATAAGCATACGAACTTACTAAGAATAGCAGGTTCTAGTAAATTGCTAAAATTAGTAATTTCCGCCACCTAGAGTAGATTTAGTCAAAGTTAGTTAGAGTTTTCTTGGCAATTCGAGTTGGGAGTTGTTTTCCTATTTAGGAAACATTGTAACTTATTATTGAATAATGAAAAGGAGATCTATTTTCTTTTGGAGTTCATATTATTTGTAGTATATCAAGTTTGTTTAGAATTTGGCTACATTAATATAACTAAAGCAAAAGTTAGTACTCATTAAACAACATCTTTTCAAAGGAAAAACAAGTTCTTGTTACATAAGAAGTTTATAAGAATATCCATTTAATTTAACATTTTTAGTTATCCAGGTTCGAAAAAACGCCGCTAGGCGAGTTAAACAATTTGAACAACTTTATTATTTTATTATTATTTTAATTACGGAGGTTCAAATCTTGGTAACTGGTTTCTAGGTTTCAATGTCAGCCCAAGATCCAAGCGTTGAATTCATGGCTCTGATACCAAGTGTAGATGTTCTAGGAACATGTTAAAAATCTTAAACACTTAACCTAAAAGTTGCGGCAATTTTTTTTGTTTTAAGTTAAGAGGTTACAAGGGTGTCAACCCTTAGTGTGCATTAAATTTATTTTCATCAATAATATTTACTTTACCAACGATGGGCCAGGTCTAGGTTAAACGATTAAAATTTCTTAATTTATCTGTAAGGTCAAGTAATTAACATTCAACTAAGGAGGTGCCATAATTTAATTTACTTGGTTAAATTACTTACCCTATTTAATCAAACTCAAACCCAAAAGAATCAGCTTTATGCTTAATTATTTTAATTCTGTAATCTTAATAACTTAAAAGTCTGTTTCATTAATTTCCTAAAAACATACTAGGAACTAAATAAATGACTAGCACACCAAGGTAATTAAAAGGCCCCATTCACCCATATACCTGTACCTTTAATTTAAATTTAAAACATCTATAATATACATTCCTACCATACAAAATTAGGGTTTATCCTCAACCCTTGGATCAATTCAATTGTAACAACTAGATCCTAGGGTTCCAAACTAAACCTAAAAATCCTTATGAGTTTTTATTTACTCCCTTTCATTACCCAAGTCTCCTCATTTGGTCACTTTTTCTTTGTTTAATTTGTAGGTTAGAGAGATGGAAGCCATGTGAGCAAGGAAGGAAGAAACTATGGAGGAGCCCACAAAGAAATCAAGCCTAGTTAAGTTTTAGATTGTAGGTTTATCATTGTATGTTTTTTCATTCAAGGATTGAAGGGATTTCCTTTACAAATCTGGTTTTATTACAAAACTATTATTATATTGAGTTCTTTAATAGTGGAAAACTCTACCTCCATTAATATAAATGAGATCTAGCACTCTTCAATTCTCAATTTAAAGGTTTACTTGCTTAAACAATGAATTTTAACAATCATTTGTTTGTTGGATATTTCCTCTTACTTTTTACATGCTTAAAATTTAATTAGACCAAGTTAAAATTTATATAGGCACAAATTTACATTTTCCGCAGTAAGTGACAGAACTGCCACCCTGAGCAGACCGGTGATCTTGGTCCACCGCCACACCTAGGTGACAATTCATGAACTGCCGCCTTGTTAGAGTGGTGGTTCTGAGACCACCACCTTGACTGAGCGGCGGTTACGAGACTTGTGTTTACAATTGTAATTTTTTTATTTAATTAAAAAAATAATTTTATATTAATTGATTAGGTTAGTTCGTGTTAATATATAAACCTTAAAATATCATAATATTTATGTTAATAAAAGTGATGTCATAATAGAAGTGGTCCTCTTATTAACTTAATGATTAATTAGTTGTAGGATGACTATATTTGCTTGGTCAGTCTTCGCCTCTCTACCTCTATCATTTCAAAAAATCTGAAAACATCATATAAAATTACCTCTAAATACATGTCTTACTACCCAAGTGCATTTTAGAATTGCTTCTGAATGTCTAAAAATCCTCATCCTAACTTATATCCAACATAATCACTATATCTTCAAATTTAGGGAATGTTAATCTCATATATCCAGGATTAAAAATATATTATTGCTATTTTTTAATTTTACAACAACTGGTATAATCCCACATGATCAAGTTGACACACACATCACAACTATTTGCATCTTTCTAACTTAAGATATTTCATGCTATTCTTTATTTTACAATAATATAATTACTTCAATGAAGGTAGCTTTCTTATAGGATGTATCACAAACTCTCGATGGAAATTCTACAATAGAATTACTGGTCTCATTTACAAGTTTTAAGTAAAATTTTATTTGCCATTATTATGCATCTTAGGATTCATTTCTATGTCCATGGTACAACTTCAAAGTTGCTTGCCACTGACATACTGCTTCAATGAAATTCCTTCAACGATAATATTGTCAACTTACAATACAATATGTTATTTTCAATGCAAAATAGAACAATCACAAGTCTATCCACACATTGAATGGGATGTAGCCAAGGTAGGCTGTGGTGTAAAACTTCATTTAAAACCAAAATACCGATGCCATGGACATGCATTGACAAGGCTCTGAATTTCAGAGGATAAACAAGAGCTGGACGAAGGAGGCATTCACTTCAGTCACAACTTTGTAATAAAATTGCTCCCCTATGCAGATGAGCAACACTTTCCTAATTGCTAACCAATATCATCCAATGAGGAGAAGAAGCTATCCTCCTGATTGGCTCTTGAGCTCTTATGTGAAGATAGTTGGAATGCAAGTAAACATTAGCAAAATCAAAGTCATGATGCAACAAAAAAAGCTTCCAAATTAGATTAAAAATTTTTTAGGACAAATCGCTACCAATAGTGGAAGAATACAAATATTTTGGGTTGGACTTGCACAACTACAACTTAGTTGGAAGAATGTGCAGGAAAAACAAAATTAAGCAAGGGTAGAAAGATTAGAAAATCCAAAGTAGCAAGATGTGTGGGAGGGATGCAAAAAAGTGGAGTCCTAATGGGAATTAGGTGCCCACCTTAAAACCCTCCTTGTTTAGCTTGCTTGTTACACCTACATGGTACTTATGTGATTAGGAAATAACTAATAAAATATGTGGAATAATCCCTCACAGAATCGAAACAGTAAAAACTAATATGTATAAATTATTACAGATCTCAAATAAAATTGTAGAATAAAATAACACAACATAGAGAGGCAGTATTTAACATGGTTCACCCCAATTTGGTCTACATCCACCAAGAATCACTTTCTTATATTTTATTATAAACCTTCGCTCTCTTAATACAATACCCAAATCCGTTTGGAGTTATGCTCAACAGACTCTACAGAATTCACAGCCGAATTTAAAGTACATCTGCAATGCATTTGCTTGTACATCTATCATATGCATAAGACCATATAAATAGACAACTACTTAAGTAGTTTGATACAAAATCGTGGGCATCAAAACCATGGGCAGAACCCGTGGGTTTTCAAAACCTATAGGTCAAAAAAACCGTGGGTATCAAAACCATGGGTACCGAGAAAAGCACGTTTCCCAAATATAGCCCATAACGGGTACCCATTTTACCGATGGGCCACATCAAATTTACACCATGAAAGTTTTCTTCATAGGCTTTGCCCCCAAACCCCCATTGATTGGGGGGCTGCATCCCCCCAAACACCCCTTACCCGCTCATCGGCAAGCAGGACCACTATGAAAAGTACCCGTAGTAGTAACTCTTAGTGTACAGGTCTTCAACACTTTCACACATGAAAACAGGCTCCACAAACCTAACAATCTCCCACTTGGAGACTAGTTTTCCATCTAAGAAAACTTCTCAACCCTTGACTAGTGATCCACAAAGACCAACCAAAGCTAAACACAACTTTAGTTTTTCCCTTGTGACCACCTTAGTCATCATGTCTGCAGGATTCTGACTGGTATGAATCTTCTCCAATTTCAACTTCTATTCCTCCAAAGATATCCTAATGAAATGGTACCTTAACTGTATATTCTTCATGTTGGAGTGGAAAGTAGAGTTCTTAGCTAGGTGTATAACACTCTGACTATCACTATGCAAATTACATTCCTTCTGCTTATGCCCCAAATCCTCAAGCAATTTTTGTAACCAAATCATCTCTTTTCTTACCTCTGTGGCAGTAACATACTCAGCCTTCGTGGTTGATAAAGCCACTAGCTTCTGTAGTCGTGAAATCCATCTCACTATTGTCCCACCTACAATGTAAATATAACCTGTCGTGCTCCTCCTACTGTCTACATCTCCAGCCATGTATGAATCTACATAACCACGTAAAGTGGTGTTTGATCCACTATAGCAAAAAATTGTCCCCATGGTCCCTCTCAAATACCGAAGGATCCACTTTACTGCTTGCCAATGCTCTTTACCTAGATCACTCATAAATATACTCACAACTCCACTGCATGGGCAATATCAGGCCTAGTGCACACCATAGCATACATCAAACTACCAACTGCTGATGTGTAAGGTACCTTGGACATCTGGTTTCTTTCCTGCTCTTTCTTGGGACACTGCTCCTTTGATAACTTAAAATGGCCTGCCAAAGGAGTCCCAATGGGTTTAGCATCCTGCATGTTAAACCTATCCAATACCTTCTTAATGTACTCTTCCTGAGATACAGTCAGCTTCCATTCCTTCCTATCTCGAGTTATTTTCATACTAAGGATTTATTTGGCTGCCCCTAAATCCTTCATATCAAAGGATTCACTTAGTTGTTTCTTGATTACTTTTATTTCCTACATGTTTTTGCTACAACCAACATGTCATCAACATACAAACATAGGATAATATAACTTCCATCCTCAAATTTCCTTGTATACATGAAATGGTCAGAATGACATCTAATATAACCTTGCTTGATCATGAAGCTATCAAAATTCTTATACCATTGATGTGGAGCTATTTTTCAAGCCATAGAAGCTCTTCTTTAGTTTACACACCATCTCCTCTTTACCTTTGACCTCATAGCCCTCTGGTTGCTGCATATATAGTTCCTCCTCCAAATCACCATGGAGAAATGCAGTCTTTACATCTAACTGTTCTAAGTGCAAGTCTTCTTCTACCACTGTTCCAAGAACAGTTCTAATAGAAGTCATTTTTACTACAAGAGAAAAGATCTCATCAAAACCTATACCATATTTCTGTACAAACCCCTTGACCACCAACTCGGCCTTATATCTTTTCTTTCCTCCTTCTTCATCTTTAACTTTGTACACTCACTTGTTCTATAATGCTCTTTTGCCTTCCAGTAGCTTCACCAAATCCCAAGTCTGGTTCTCCATGAGAGACTTATGCTCCTCATCCATGGCTTCCTCCCACTTCTTACTGGCATCTACCTGCATTGATTTATCAAAGCTCTCTGGCTCTCCACTATCAGTGAGTAATAAATAATAAAGAGAAGGAGAAAAATGTTCAGGTTCTTTTCTTACCATAGAATACCTCCTCACTGTAGGAGTTTCAGGTTCCTGTTGAGTCCATTCCCGAACTGATTCATGGGTCACTATCTCATCTAGAAGATCCTCTATCACTGCATATTCTTTCTTGGATTCTTCCCTATTTTCCTATTATACATGACTTTCTCATTAAATACCGCATCCCTAGACCGAATGATTTTCCTGTCCTTAATACTCCAACATTTAAATCCAAATTCATCACCACCATAACCAATGAAAGTACATTTTTCTGATTTATCCTCTAGCTTGGTCCTATCATCCTTGTCTATATGAATAAACACCTCACATCCAAAGACTCTAAGAAATGAATAATTAAATTTCTTACCATACCGAGCCTCCTTAGGTATGTCTGCATCCAAGGCACTTGAGGGTCCTCTGTTTATCAGGTACACAACTATGCTCACCACTTCTACCCAAAAAGAAAGACGCACTCTTGCATGTAACCTCATGCTCCTAGCACATTCCATTATTGTTTTGTTCATCCTTTCTAATACCCCATTCTGCTGTGGAGTTCCTCAAACTATCTTATGCCTGTGGATTCCATTATTAGAATAATAATCATCAAAATCATTGTTGCAATACTCCCCTCCATTACTTGACATGAAATATTTTATCTTAAGATTTGTTTCATTCTCTACCAACGCTTTCCATTTAAAAAAATTGTCAAATACATAAAATTTATTTTTAATACAATAAGCTCAAATTTTCCTTGTTGCATCATCAATAAAAGTAACATAATAACTTGAACCCCCAAGAGATGATACTTGAGCTAGCCCTGTCGACACTAAAATTTTCCTCTGTAATTTCTATCTCATTAATGTATGTATTAGGAATAGGATGTTGTTAAGTATAATTAGTAGTAGTGTCCGATAGAAGATAACGGCGCTTGCCAGTATGCCACCGCCAATAATGTATAGTACGGTAATAGTCAAAAGTACAATAGGAATGTTGTGGTAAAAAGTAAATATTTGTCGTAAGTGGTCTCGTAATGTTAAAATGTCAAATTTGGGGTAAGTAGAGAAGTAGGGTCCATGATTAGGAATTAGAAATATTATATTGGTAATAAGGACAAGGAGTGAGGTCATAAATATTTTGTGTATTTTATTTGTAAAAAGTCTAAAAATGTGGAACCCATGTGAAATTTTAAGGTTTATCTTATCTTAAAAGATAAGCTTACATGTACAGATAAGAGTTAAGGTATGGAATATGATTCGTCAAATTGGATTTCTTGTCCCATCTTAGAGATAAGATGGATAATCCTAGAAGTCTATAAATAAAGAGGCCACCCCACTCATTTAGCATGGAAGGAAGTAGTGAGAAATATTTTATGAGTGTGTAAAGGAAGCCATCATTTTGAAGGTGTGTTAAAGAAGCCATTAAGAGGTGTAATTGTGAAGTTTCTCCCATAGTTATTGTGGAAGGCAAGTGAAGTTAGTAACACTTGAAGTACCTCATGTGTGATATTGTAACGATTTCATGTTAATATTATAATTTACTCTGATATTTCAGATTTATCATCATTCCTTCATATCATAGTCTATGGTATTCTTGTGTTATGTTTGTTTTTGTGTTTCCAGATTTCATCCACCAAACTAAAGGTTGTGCATTAGTAAATAACCATAGCACAAGGAGTTCTCGGTGAATAATTATCATAGTGCCGGATTGGTGTTGACATTTTGGTTTCGTTGCCAGGACCATTCCTCGTTGGTGGATTTTCTGGAGAGATATTCCCACTTAGTCAGAAATCATTTGGAGAGTAACCTTGTTTTTACTGTGCATAGTAGTTACCATAGTAAAGTCACTTTTATCGTGAATAGTATTTACCACAGTAACTTCACTTTTTATCGTGAATAGTATTTACCACAGTAACTTCACTTTTTACCGTGAATAGTGTTTACCACAGTAAAGTTAGTTTTTACCGCAGTAAGTCAATTTTTTACCATAGTTTACCGTGGTCATTTCTATTTTACTATAGAAAAGTGTAAAGTTACTTTCTATTACAGTGATTCCGATTATTTGTGCACATAACTCTTGTTGATTGTACTTGTGGGTTGGTATTTCACGGTGGTTACTTTTGAAAATGGGAAAGATTCTTGTTTTTTAAGCCCAATCTAATGAAGATGCTTCTTCTTTCATTCAAGAGTTTTAAACGATCTTGTATTTGTAATGGCCTCATAAGAAGGGAACAATGGACTGAATTTTTTCCTACCTTTTTGGATGGTTCAGCACTTAGGTGGTTTGAAACACTAGGTGATAATGTGAAAAATTCATGGGATTTATTAACTGAAAGTTTTCTTGAAGAATTTAGTGAACAACAGAAATATGAAAATATCATGATCAATATCACAAAGATATCCTAAGGAGAGAAGGAGAAGATAAGGGATTATCATGCTCGTGTTCTAGAGCTAAGGAGGAAGCTCGATGCCCAGATCTGGAAGGATTAGCGGATGGGTTGATGAATGGCGTGGATAATCTCCTCTGTAAGCACTTCATTCTTGGGATGAAGCCAAATATCAAACAACGAGTGAAGTATGACCGCCCAGCTACCATTGAACAAGAAAAGGAGATTGCAAGAAGGCAAGAAGAAAGCATGGAAGAGGAGCCCAAAGAAATTGTTGCTAAAGTAGAGCCTACACCAGCACCTTTGGTTCAGAATCCACAACCACTCTCGGTGAGCAAAAAAATTTCTCTTAGTACATCTACTGAGTATGAAGATCTGCTCAAGAAGATAGGACAGCTAACTATTAATCTTCTTTAAGGAAAAGAATTTATTTCTCAGGGAGGAGATAGAGGTCTAAAAAGAAATATTTCTGAAGTTGTCTATTATGGTTGTTATAAAAAGGGTCATTATAAGTATAATTGTCCAGATAGAGCTTCTACATCTGGTACAAGAGATAATGATAAAGGGAAAGTACCTGTGAATTCTTTTGATGTAGTAGATAAGAGCATAAATAATGAAGTAGATGTGTTTATAACAAAAAGAAACAAAGAAAAAGATAACCAAGATGGAAATGATCCTAAGAAGATGAAAGGAGAAACTAGTAAGAAACATAGGAGAAGAAAGTTGGGTGTGTAAAATTTTCTGATTTCTACTCCATCTTAGAAGATCTATCCAAAAGGCCTGCAAATATTACATGTGGTAAACTCTTGGCTATGTCTTCTGAGAAGAGATGGGAGCTGTGAAGTGGACTCAATGCTCGACGAAGGAAGGAGGTTGAGGTCCCTGTGTTGGTGGTAGAGGCAGATCCCTACACTCCACAAGCTGAGGTATTATGTAATGGTATTTCAATTCAGGATGTCTTAGTTGATGGAGGTGCTGCAGTTAATGTAATGACCGAGTCTGTAATGGATATGTTCGGTTTAAAAATTGATCACCCTCAACACTTATGTTAAGGTTATTAAATAAGGGAAAAACTAAACCAGAAGGTGTAGTTTCAAATGTGGCAATATCTGTTATCGGTGTTATATGTGTGGTAGACTTTCAGGTGATGAAAAATGGTATTGTTGCGTACCCAAGGTTGTTGGGAAGACCATGGCTAAGGAGAGGTTCATGCAAGAAACTACTGGAATGAAGGATTCATGACACTTGGACATGGTAGAGAGAGGGTGAAAATAAACGTGATCCCTCGGCATCATAAGGCAGAACCTATCAATTCAAGTGATGAAACTGATGATTGGAAATCCTCTGATTACTCTAGTACCAGTAAAGTAGACACCGAAGATGAAGAAAGTGAGGTTGATGTTTCGGTCATGGATATCCTTCTAGTCACACCAACTCATGACCCCATAGAATTATTTGAAGAAGAAATTGAGGATCGTCTCCAGCAAATAAAGATTGGTGATGATGTGATGGAGAGTAAGAAGGAATCCTACATCTAGCTCTTTCGAAGGTACATACACATATTCACTTTTGACTACAAGGAACTCTGTCAAGTAAGTTGGGTAGAACATTCTGTTGAGCTGGTAGATGGTGCTAAGCCCATAAAGCAAATGCCATAGAGAATGAATCCTAATTTTTCCAAAACTGTGAAAGAAGAAATAGATAAGTTGCTTGATGCAGGATTCATATTTGTCGTGGAGAATTCAGAATAGGTTTCTCCCATTGTGATCTCAATAAAAAAGAATGGGAAGCTACACATTTGTGTTGACTACAGGAAGCTCAATAAGGAAACAAAGAAGAATCATTACCCTCTTCCATTTTTAGATCATATCTTAGATGAAGTAGCTGGCCAAGAGTGCTATAGTTTTGCTGATGGATATAGTGGCTACAACCAAGTTCGTATAGCAGAGAAAGATCAGCTGAAGACCACGTTCACCACTCCTTGGGGAATGTTTGATTATAGAGTTATGCCTTTTTGGGTTGTGTAATGCTCCAGCAACATTCTAGCGTTTGATGAATAGGGTGTTCGAACCCTACATTGGGACCTTCATCAGAGTATTTCTGGATGATTTTTGCATCTATGGGAGCAAGTTGGACCACCTGCACCAGATGGAGACAACATTTCAAAGGTTAGATGAAACACAAGCCTCACTAAACCCTACAAAGTGTGTCTTTGGATGTTCTAAAGGTATTTTGTTAGGGCATGTTGTATCTAGAGATGGTATTGGTACTAATCCTGATAAAGTTTTAAAAATCAAAGAGTTACCATTTCCTATGAATAGAAGTAAGTTGAGATCATTTTTAGGCCATGTGGGTTACTATAGAAGGTTCATCAAGAATTTCTCAAAGATTGCATAGCCACTAACCCAGTTCTTGAAGAAGGATGTTACTTATGAACCAGGAAATAAAGCGCATGAAGCTTTTGAACAACTGAAGGAAGCCCTGGTGTCTTCACCTATTCTAAAGAGTCTAGATTGGAGCAAGCCATTCATTGTGTACACTGATGCCTCAGATGCAACACTAGGAAGTACTATGCTCACCACTTCTACCCAAAAAGAAAGAGGAAGTCCTGCATGTAACCTCATGCTCCTATCACGTTCCATTATTGTTCTGTTCATCCTTTTTGATACCCCATTCTGCTGCGGAGTTCCTGGAATTGTCTTTTACCTGCGGATTCCATTCTTAGAACAGTAATCATTAAATTCATTACTGTAATACTCCCCTCCATTATCTGACCTAAGACATTTTAGCTTAATACCTGTTTCATTCTCTACTAAGGCTTTCCATTTAACAAAAGTGTCAAATACATCAGATTTTTTTCTAATACAATAAGCCCAAACTTTCATTGTTGCATCATCAATAAAAGTAACATAATAACTTGAACCCCCAAGAGATGATACCTGAGCTGGCCCCCACACATCAAAATGCACCAACTCTAACTTACTCTTTTTCTTTGTAGGTCCATCCTTGAGAAACCTTACTTGCTTCTGTTTCCCATATATGCAGTCCTCACAGAACTCTAAACCTATTTATAAGGTTTATCTTATCTTAAAAGATAAGCTTACATGTACAGATAAAAGTTAAGGTATGGAATATGATTTGTCAGAGTGTATTTCTTATCCTATCTTAGAGATAAGATGGATAATCCTAGAAGTCTATAAATAAAGAGGCCACCCCACTCATTTAGCATGGAAGGAAGTAGTGAGAAATATTGTATGATTAAGTGTGTAAAGGAAGCCATCATTTTGAAGGTGTGTTAAAGAAGCCATTAAGAGGTGTAATTGTGAAGTTTCTCCCATAGTTATTGTGGAAGGAAAGTGAAGTTAGTAACACTTGAAGTACATCATGGATGAGATTGTAATGATTTCATGTTAATATCATAATTTACTCTGATATTTCAGATTTATGATCATTCCTTCATATCATAGTCTATGGTATTCTTGTGTTATATTTTTTGTTGTGTTTCTAGATTTCATACACCAAACTAAAGGCTATACATTAGTAAATAATCATAGCATGAGGAGTTCCCGGTGAAGAATTATCATAGTGTAGGATTGGTGTTGATAGCTACCACACATCAGAATGCACCAGCTCTAACTTACTCTCTTTCTTTGTAGGTCCAGCCTTGAGAAACCTTACTCACTTTTGTTTCCCATATATGCAGTCCTCACAGAACATGTTTCTGTATATCCAGGAAAATTATTCTTTATGATGTCCATGCCCTTATGGCTTAGATGACCAAGCCTATAGTGCCATAATGTTGTATCTGTATATGTAGCCACAAGATTACAATCATTAGTACTATCAATGGATAAATACAAGGTTCCAACCTTCTTACCTCTTACCACCACAAGAGAATCCTTGGTAACCTTCCAAGAGTCAGTTTTAAATATCACAGTACAACCATCACTTCTCAATTACCCCACTGATATCAAATTTCTCCTTAATGTAGGCACATGTCTGACGTCCTTCAATAGCCATGTATTCCCATTCTACATCTTAACTTGAACATAACCTTTTCCAACTATACTGCAAGGCTCATCATCACCAAGAAAAACATGCCCAAAATCCCCTTGAACATAATCAAAAAAATAATGCCTATGTGGAGTAGCATGAAAAGAATCCCCTGAATCTAAAACCCAGGATTTAGTAATATTATGCAAAAAAAGAATCAGAGCATCCTGACATACATTACCGATGCCCACATTTACCTCCTTGTTTTCTTCCTGTTGTTTCTTCTTATCCCGAAGCTCCCAACAGTCCTTCTTTGCATGCCCAGACTTCCCACAATCCCAGCATACAACCTTGTTCTTGGATTTTGACCTTGCCCCGATCTTTTGATTTTCCACGGTTTCCTCTATTCTTTTATCTCCGTCTAGTTTCCACTGTCAAAGCATTCCCTGAAGTAGAAGACTCCCTACAGATCTTTTCTTCGCATTTCCTCACTTAGAATCACCCCTATAACATCCTCAAACTTCAACTTTGAGTTAGCTAGAACTGAGTTACTTACCGCCATTACCAGGCTATTCCAACTCTCAGGTAAAGAGCACAAAATTAATAAATCCCTAACTTCTTCATCAAATTCTATTGTAACCACAGATAGCATATTCAAAACCGTATTAAAATCATTTAAATGATCTACTACTGAACTATTCTCAGACATCTTCATATTAAACAACTTTTTCATTAAAAATATCTTGCTAGAGGCAAAGGGCTTTTCATACAACTTCCCTAATCCATCCATTAGATCTTTTGTAGTCTTTTCCTTTGAAACATTAAATAATACAAAAGATGCAAGACACAGTCGGATCGTTCCAAGTGCCTTCTGCTCCAACAAATTCCATTCCACATCTGTCATACTCAAGGGCTTGTTCACCTTCTCAGATAGCGGAGTATAAATATCCTTATGTTAAAGGTAATATTCCATCTGCATCTTCCAAAGACTGAAATTCTAACCCGTTGAATTTATCAACCCTAGATCTTCCATCATTTGCCATAGCTCCCACTGAAGATAAAAATTTCCCTGTGATTCAACACTTTAGTAAACCAAACCAGGCTCTGATACCAACTGTTAGGAAATAAGTGATAAAATATGTAGAATAATCCCTTACAGAATCGCAACAGTAGAAACTGATATGCAAAAAAATATTACAGTTCTCATATAAAAGTGCAGAATAAATAACACAACATAGAGAGACAAGATTTAATGAGGTTTACCCAATTCGGGCTACGTCCACCAAGAATCACTTGCTCAGATTTTATTACAAGCCTCCACTCTCTCAATACAATACCCAAATCCATTTGGAGCTATGCTCAAAAAACTCTACAAAATTCACACCCGAACTCAAAGCACATTTGCAATGCATTTTCTTGTATATTATCATATGCATAAGACCATATAAATAGACAATTGCTTAAGCAATTTGATACAAAAACGTGGGTATCAAAACCATGGGCAAAAACCGTGGGTATCAAAACCATGGGCAAAAAAATTGTGGGTATCAAAACAATGGGTACCGAAAAAACCATGGGCCCAAAAACAGACCATAATAGTTACCCATTACCCATGGGTTAATAAAGTACCCATGAAAATTTGCTTCGGGGGATTCGCCCCTGAATCCCCATCGATCAGGGGGGGCTTCACCCCCCCCCCCAAACCCCCTTGAATCACTCACCGGTGAGCGGGACCGCCGTAAAAATACCTGAGTGTAACACATAGAAGGTGTACCACACTCTAACATGAAAATAGGCTCCACAAACATAACATTGTGCACCCCTCAAGAACCTCTTAGGCCTCCCACATTCTCTTATGCATCCCTACAATCTCTTAAGTCTCCCTCATAAAATAAAGTAAGAAATGCAAGCATTTGCTTGTCCAAGGTGGGGCACCCAACCCAATTCCATCTAAAACATGAAATAAAATCTTATGTCTCCCTACATGATTCCCATAGTCCCCTCCTACACCACACTTAGGAAATTTACCCGAGAACCCAACAAGCATACCAAAACATGCGAAAACATACACATATTCACAATATAAAGGAAAACATTTAACAAGAGTTTAGCTCCTACCCTTCTATGGTAGTGCTTTATCCAAGAGTCATACACTAAGCATCTTCAACCCCAAAAAATCACCAACAAGCTCCAACAAAATCCACAAGCATTCTAAAAATCTTCCAACTCCCAAATGCAAGAGCACAAAATAATGAAGTAACCCCCAACCAAGCAAAAGAACTAGAATAAATAGAAAATGGGAAGAGGAGGGTGAGGTGGCTCCATGTAGGATGCCGCATAATTCATCCTCAACTCCACCTCACAAGTCAAACCTCAACCCCAATGTACAATTTTTGGGTGAGTGAAATGACAAACTACTTACACACATAATCTAAGCTAACAACCCCTAAGGACAAACTTTAATACCTTTGTAAGAAAAGTGCAATAAATGTCACTTTTGACTTACAAAACACATGATAGGGTCTATTTTGACCCCCAATCCATAGGTAGGATTGGAATAGTAATTTAAGAGGTGTGGGAAAAGTTTAACTTGTCCCATAGGCCTCCAAAATTTACCCTTAAGGCCAAATCTGAAATTTTCATGAGGTAGAGTGTTCAACACTAAAGATCCCAAGCAGTCAACTTACATCACATAACCCAAGAGCCATCAAATCTAATAAATTAAATTATTTTGTCTCATCCATAATTATTTTAGTAAAAAGATTAATTTGGTAATCTAGACATAATTTAAATAATTTAGAAAAGGAGGATACATCACTATAAAATCACATACCAAAATTAAATAAAAGAAATAACACACAACCCATTGGTCACAATTGGAGGTGATCCCCCACATGGGGACCCCCTAACAACAATTCAAATATACACACAACAAGATACATGTTGCCATGGTGACCCTTGTTGAATTCATCTAGCATTCCAATGTGGTTGGTCTCCAATCCCCCTGTTGTTTGTTGTGATATGTTTTCCTGTTGTTGGTGCTCAAAATAGTCTCACCCGATTTGTGCCTTCAAAAACTTACTCATTTACGGCCTCTGTCATTTTCTCCTTCCCCGTGTTGTGCCTGATCAGTCCTTATGGAAATTTTTAATTAGTTCCTACATTGTAAATCTCTTAAGGGTCTGTATTTTGAGTCTCCCTTACTCTGTTCCATTAAAAATTTAGTTTCCCGCATGTTTTCTATTCTCCACGGTTGAGATTTGTTTTTCCTATCATTTTTTCCCTAAGTACTTGAAGAAAATAAATGGATGTATCCCTGAACAACGTATTTGATCCTTATAACCTTTCTAAACTTTCTGTCCTTGAAGAAAAATTCATTTTGTGGCTCAAATGGTAATTTTTTTGTATTTTATGGTTTGACGGGCATTTCTCTTAGTTAAATTTACATCCTTATATCTACAAGAGATGTGGCACCTTTTGGTTGGACGTGGCTCAGCTGGTTACTTAGAAAAAATTCATAAAAATCCTCAACTCAAAATGTGTCCACATAGAGGCACAACACTCACTAAAAGATCTGCTTTTGGGTTTTGCCTTGGAGTAGCGCCGGGAGGACATGTGGATGCTTTTGCTACTTGGCCCAGACTTAGAAAAAATTTCATGCAGTTTGGCAGAACATGACATGTGGCGAGCTTGCACTCATTTAGGGTCTCCTCTTTGGGCACCATCTTGAAGTTACGCCATGGAGACACGTGGAGGAACCGCACATGTTCGGGAACTAGCCCTCGAGTTTCATTGTAAAGAAGCTCCAGGATAATACGTGGAGGCCTCCACTTACCTTGCATTTTACTTAGACTTTTCAAGGGCGGAGCTATGGGGAAAATTTGGAAAAATTTCCCTTTTCCAAAAAGAGAGTAAAATGGTAGAATTTGGCCATGGTTCCGTTCCAATCATATTTGAACACGTGTCAGGATTGTATCCCGAGGGTGGAGGTGTGGAGAAAAGTAGAATTTTTTATCATTTTTATAAAAACTTGAAAAAATTCAAGAGAAGAACCTGGGTCTATTCTAAAGTTTGAATCTTCCACGTGGACAACTCAAATTCAAAGTAAATATCAACGGTAGATGTGATTCTAAATTTGATTTTCCCCACATTTATCTGAAACACATCTGGAAGTGTGAATCTCCATAATTTCTTCTTATTTTCTACATGCCAAGCAGAGAAGGAAGTTAATGTTGATATATGAAGTTTGGTTGAGAGATTTGGAAGGTGTCTTTCGCCATTAAAAATGGTCTGACTTTCGTGCCCGATCAGATTTTTTATTTTTCTTCTCCTGAGCATGCAAGGAGCTAGATTTGATAGATTAGGGGTGGAATTGGTTGGAAAATTGAAGGAAAAGTGATCTACTAGAGCAAGGAGTTGAATGCGGGAGGTATTCGATGAAATAGGCCCCCTCGAGCACTTGGAGACTTCTTTCAGATCTGATTCTGTGAATCACGAAAGAATCATGGTGAGCACTGGTGTATTTAACATTTTTTCTTTTGTGGAGGAAATGAATCTGTTGAAAATTATATAAATGGCACAAGTTTTTCGTGCAAATGGTTGGGAGTTCTTACGAAGGTTAGAGACTTATTTTACTACCAGAAAAAGCTTGACAGAGCCCATCCTTTTTTAGAATCCGTCTAAGAATCCTGTGTATCTCTCTTTGTGTCAAA
Organism: Taxus chinensis; assembly: GCA_019776745.2. NCBI lineage: Eukaryota > Viridiplantae > Streptophyta > Pinopsida > Cupressales > Taxaceae > Taxus > Taxus chinensis. Next base: position 55,517,720 of record CM034153.1, read on the forward strand.
TTTAATCGTGTCAAGGTGGTGGAAAGTGTATAGCTATTGACAAGATTTGAGATTGTTTGGAAAACTTTCCCTTGCTAATAAATTTGATCAATTTTGAGTTATTTTATGTTAATCTTGAGCAAAGTGTATTTATTTCATCATTGAATGTTTGCAAGTAGTTTTTCTTGTTTATGTTACAATATTGTATCAAAATCAAGTCCAATCACACAAGTCTCAATCCTTGTGATAGTTTATTTGCATCTACAATTTCATTTCTCAGGAGAGCCTTCATCTGGGAGTGAGATAAATGGTTTTAAATCACTTTTCTTTCATTTTGTTGACAGAGATTATCTATAAGCCTTTGGGTGTACCTCAGGTGTTGTTTGGTTTGAATCCTAGTGCTTTATTAGGTTCTCTGACTTGAGCCTTCGTGACATAATCCCATAGGCTGTATGAAAAAGTGCCAATCTGGGCCTCCATTGAAGCACATATTCTAGTTGAAGAAACTTTTTAAAATTTTGTGGCATTTTTTTATTTGAATGTTTCCATCTTGCATAAGCTTTAAAGGGTCTGATGAGTCTAGTGTATCATGTCTCCCCTCCCACAAAAATTTCATCTAACAATAACCAATCCTACCCATAATACCCCTGTTTTTCATGTGTGTATACCAATGCACAATCCTCATCACCTAAACATGTAGAAGCAAGCAGGGTATCAAATGTCTTTAGTAACCTTTGCCTTGTTGTGAAAGTATCTCCAGGATCTTGGAGTGATAACCCGTGAGAGTCAGATTTGGTGTGTTGATCATATTTTCCCCAAGATCTTCTCTAAAAAAATTATTGCAAAAGAAGGATTTATCATTGTCCTTCAATAACAGAGGTTACAAAATATGTCCTCTTACCTTGGTTGAAAGGAACAACCTAAAATAGTGAGGATAGGTCAAATCCTCTTGAAGGTTCTATCTATCTCTCCACAAATCCAAGTAATAAAGGGACGGTTAGATTTCTTCTTTGCTAAAAAATGAAATATATTTGTGATCTAGATGCCTCTAAGCTCCCTGCTGAATCTGTGTTGCTACTTGGCTTGAAAAGGAAAAAAAAAATTGATACTAAAACTAGTGGTACTGTTACCGGAGAATTATTAAATTTGGAGTTTCATTGAGAGATTGATTTGCTGATTCATTTCCAGTCCATATCTATTTAGCTCATCAAATACACCAACACTAGTGGCACCATTTTTGGGGACTTATTAAATCTGGAGTTTCATTGAGAGATTGATTTGCTAATTCATTGTCAATTAATATTTATTTTTCTAGTTAACAACGCTTCTGACACCATTTTTGGGGACCTCAGTTCAAAATTAAGAACTTGGTAAAACACTTCTTGTATGCTCTAAGTTCTTTGTGTAGTTCCTTCAGTTTTCACACCTAGTGCACTAGGTTTCATTTGATAATTTGGGTAAAGAAAGGTTAGAATCTTTCCATTTCTAGTTTCTTGCATTGACATACATTTGACAGATCATATCTAGTGTATTTCCACAACTAAGGTGGAAATCCTTAGTGGTGACTCCTTGTTGATCTGATTCTTAATAAGTACCAATGTCTTAAAACTCTATCAAGGTCAGATTTGTCACTCATATTTGCCAAGATAGAAGGAAGAAGATATTTCTTTGCTAGGGATCTTGCTAGGACATTGTTTCTAGAGCTCGGAAAAGCAAAATCAAAAGGAAGAAAATCTTAGAGAGTTGTTGGAGATTAGGAGATAAGAAGAGGAATCTCCATTGTTGAAAGTGAACGACCTATCATTTAAGAATGCCATTCAAGTGACTCTAAATCAAGTAACCTCTTTGTGGAATCAAACTCTCTAGCTAGAGAGGGGCCTTCATTTGATTTTGAAAGGTTTACTTCACACTCTGCTCCTATCTTTTTAGAAGTTAATAGGGATTTCCAAGAAGCTAGGTCTTTGGGGGATATCCATTTTGAAAATTATACTCCTCAGTTCCAAGAACCCTCTGCCCCCCATCAGTTTGTCACCCCTCCAGGACCACCTCCTCAAATCATTATGGCTCAACCCTAACCCCTTTTTTTAAAAAAACCTTTACACCTATAAATATTATGGGAATGGCTGGTTACCCAAATGCAGTGCCTCAAGATGTAAGAAACATAATTCCAAAGTTCTATGGAAACAATGCTATTACTAGAGATCTGCATCTAAATATTTTTATCAATATGATGGAATACTTTGACATTGAACATGAAGATGTATATATCAAGATATTTATCCATAACTTGGAAGAGAATGCTAGGGCTGGCATGAAGCATTATCAGATAACTTTATTGACTCTTGGGCTGAAATGAACAATGCATTTAGATTACAATATGGTGATAGGAATGACTCTAGGTTTCTGCTATTAGAGTTTGAAAACATAATGAAGAACCCCAATGAGTTAGTAAATGACTTCAATACAAGGTTTAATAAAAATTTTAGGAGATTTCCTATCAGGATAAGGCCTTGTGATGAGTCATGTTTGATCAAATACACTAATGCATTTCATAAAAAGGTTGCATATTAATTAAGAGACAAGAAACCCACAAATTTGAGTCATGCCTTCACCATGGCTCTGTAAATAGAGAAAAATATGAAGGCAATTGGAAAGCTTCCAAAGAGGGAAGGTGTAAAGCTGGTTAACCTAGAAAAACCTTAGATAGTAAACCTGTTGATTTAGAATAAGTTGTGAAAACTCTGCCAAGGGATGTCAAGGAGATCTCCTACAAGCTAGCCCAAGACAAGAAAGAAGTTAGGAAGAGTTCAAAAGCACAACACAAGCAACAAGGCCAAGAAACATTCACTAATCATCAAAGAACTGATGACAAAGGAAAATGAGCTGTTGGGTTTTGAAATAGACAACCCCAAGGTAGAGGAAATAGAATGGTTCCTGATTCTTTGGTTGCTAGAGTTGTTGTGGTGGAGGGGACAGATTTCATTGATTGGTGTGACAAATATTTCATGCCTCATGCTCCTTTGAAGAAGATAAACAACAATAAGAAGAACCTAATGATAATGATAATGATGTATGCATGATGGGTTGTTCCACCATCTCACAACAAGGGGCAACCTCAACTGAGGTGATAAGTGCTAGAAATGCTACAAATTTTTGGGACTGCATTCATAGGGTACATATTCTTCCCCCTTCTTATACTTTATAAGTAGATAATGTACAAGCTTTTGAACTACCCAATAATGACTTTGAATATTTAAGGGCTTTAATGATAAAGAATTATGATGGAGGAATTCCATCTAAGGAAGATATGCAGTTACTGATGATTATTGTGGTTGGTCAAGAGAGGGAATATAACACAAGAAGTAAGGTTGTCAAAGGGGTAGGGCCTTAGGCCAAGCCTAAAGCTCCCTTACTTTCAAGTACTCCTAAAGAGGCTCTTAGGAAAGAGACATATTCCAAAATCCTTGCAGTTCCAAACAAGAATCACACCCCTCCTCATGCCCAAGTTGTCAAGAGTCTTGTGCCATCTAATGAGTGTGTTGGCTTTCCTTCAAATAATGCTTTGCTAAAAAATGTCCCATATGATATTTCCCAAGTGTTGAGTCAAATCAAAGTCTCTTTCCTAATTGTTGAGTTGCTTAGGATTCCTGAGCACAAGAAGAGAGAATTTGAATACTTGGGGTTGAAGGAAGAGAAGATTTCCCTAGGTAGAAATGTAAATATTGTGGAGACTCCTCCAATCATTGAAGAAATAGAAGCACCACTAGCATCAGAAGAGCTAGATGATCCACCTGAGGTCTATTTGGGAACATCCTTGGTGGAATCTTAGATGAATGTGGATCCATTCTTCACTACTCTGATCATCAAGGATAGACTGCTCCATAACTGTATGTTTGACTCAGGGGCATCATGCAATGTCATGCCTCTAGAGGTCATGAATGAGCTGAATATTAAGGTAACAACAACATATGGGAAGTGCACTACCATGGAATCCATAGAAGCACCAGTAGTGGGATGTGTGAAGGGTTTGGTGGTATAACTTTTAGCTTACCTAGGTAAAAATTTAAAACTTGATGTTGTCATAGTTGATTGCCCAACCAAGTGGGGCATGCTACTGTCAATAAAGTGGGTTGTTAGTGTTGGTAGGAGTTTCCAAATGGATATGTCCTATGCAACCATTCCAATTGAAGTAAGCCTTGTCAGGTTGTATGGAGAAAACAAAATGTTGCATCTTATTGAGGATCCCAACAATGCATTCTATGAAGTATTGTACACAAATGTTGATGCTGACAACTTTGTAGGATTTGCTAATGGAAAGGAGCACAAGATTGAAGAATGCAAATTTATTGAATAGATAATATCTCCCTGGACTCTATTGTTTGATGGAGCTTTCTCTAGGTTTGGGAATTGTGCTAGTGCTATTTTGTTTTCTCCAAGCGAGGAAAGATTTTTTTTCTCCTTCAAGCTTAACTTTGAATGCACTAACAACATTGTTGAGTGTGAGGCACTATTTATAGGTTTAAGAATTGCTTGGAAATTTGGTGTCAAGGACATTATTGTCAAGGGAGATTCAGAGTTAGTTTTTAAACAAGTCAAAAGACTGTATGCTATAAGGAATTGACAAATGAAACAGTATAAACATAAATTTTGGGATCTTATTGATATATTTGACTCTTTCAACATTGTGCATCATGGTAGGAGATTCAATGACTTGGTATACAAGCTTGCAGTATTGGGGTCTCACTTTGACAATTGTATTATGTCCCCGTAGTGTGAGTATGAGGTTGAGGTATTGACAATAACCTCTATCCCTGATAATATTAAACATTGGAAGGTCTTTGATGATGATGCTCAAATCAGAAGATTTCTGCAAAACAAGGGAAAATTTTCTGATCAAAATATTGATTTGGAGCCAATGGTATGTACCACAGAAGGAAAAGAAACCTTATTTGGCAAGAATATTATCCAGCTGAAGACCAACACTATTCCTATAGGGCTAGTGGCTCTTGAGTCAAATTTTGATAATGTTGATCGCATTATTAATAGATGTATGGAAGCCTCAAGGGATATTGAGGAGCATAACCTTGGAACAAGGGAGAAACTAAAGAATATTTGGTTAGGAAGCAATCTTTACAAAAGAGGAAAATCATTCATACATCCAGCTGTTGAAAAAATACCAGGATTGCATGGCTTGGACTTATTCTAAGCTCAAAGAATATAGAGAGGACTTGTTTCAACATGAGATTCCCTTGGAGCCTAATGCGAGACCATTTAGGTAGAAGCAGAGGCCAATTAACCCACTTCTATCTCTTAAAATGCAAGAGGAACTGCAGAAGCTAAGAGATGGAGGGATTATCCAACCCACAAGGTATTCCTCTTGAGTTGTAAACCTAGTGCTAGCGAGAAAGAAAAATGGTGACATTAGGTTGTGTGTGGATTTCAGGAACCTAAACAAAGAATCAATGAAGGATAATTATCCTCTACCAAATATGGAGCACATGTTGTAGTTAGTGACTAGTTCTGAGATGCTTTCTACCTTAGATGACTTCTCTAGTTATAACCAAGTTCTGCTGAAAGAATCAGAAAGGATAAAAAAAACCTTCACTACTCCTTGGGGGACCTATGTTAATGTCAGGATGCCCTTTGGTCTGATGAACGCTGGAGCCACCTTTCAAAGAGAAATGGATGTTGCTTTTTCTGGTTACATCAATGAATTTATTGTTGTGTACTAGGATGATGTAACAATGTTTTCTAGGAAGCGAAGTGAACACTTGGTGCACTTGGAGAACATGTTACTAAGATATAGAGAATATGACATCTCACTCAATCCAAAGAAATGTCATTTTGGAGTGTAAAAGGAAAATTTTATAGGCCACAATGTGTCACAAGGAGTGATGATTGATCCAAAAAAGTGGAGGCCATTAGCAAATTCCAAAAAAATCCAAATTCCAAGAACCAAGAAAGGAATCCAATCCTTCTTTGGGTAGATAAACTTCATTAGAAGATTTATATCAAAATTTGCTGAACTGAGCATTCCAATCACTTCCATGTTCAAGAAAGACCAGGTCATCAAATGGGAGGAGGTTTCCATCCAAACTTTTAATGGAATTAAAGAGGCACTCAAGCATGCACCTGTATTGGCAGCTCCAGATTATAAGAAGCCCTTTCAACTATTCTATTTTTCTTCAAAGAACACTATTGCTTCTGTACTACTGTAGAAGGATGATGAAGGGGTTGAGAGGCCAATTTCCTTTTTCAGTAAGAAATTAAAAGGGCCAGAACTAAATTACATTGTCATGGAAAAGTAGGCATTTTCCTTAGTAAAAGCAACAAAGGTTTTCAGACCTTATATTCTAAGTTCAAAGGTTGTTGCTTATGTTCCCCATACCATGGTAAAGGACATCTTATCAAAGATGTAAGTCTCAAGAAAAAGATGTAGATGGGTGAAAAAATTGAAAGAATATAATATGGACATCCAAAGCATGAAGATGGTGAGAGGTTTGGGCATGGCTAAGCTTATGACTAAGAGAAACTTGCATACTATTGAGGTAAATGAGGTAGAAGAAGAAAGGGCAGGTGTTTTTGAAAGGTTGATGAATTCTGAGTGGTATAAAGATTTAATATTTTATCTCAGACACCTGAGCTGCCTTGAGCACTTAAGTAAGAACTAGAAGAGAGACCTTAAGTTGGCTTCTAAAAAATATATCATCACTGATTATGGGTTAGCTTGGAAGAACCCAGAGGGAGTCCTCTTAAGGTGCATTACTGAAGAAGAAGCCCCCAAGATAATTGTTGATCTCCATGGAGGATTTTTTGGGGGGAATTTTACAGCAAGAGACACAACAAACAAGATCATAAGGGCTAGTTATTGGTGGCCAAATCTTTTCAAGGATACAACCTCGTTGGTTAGAAGATGTGAAAGTTTCCAGTGCTTCTCTGGAAGACCATAATATTCAAACTCCCTTCCTTTGCATCCTGTGTCAAGTGAAGCTCCATTCAAGTAGTGGGGAATGAATTTTATTGGTGAAATTTCAGACCCTTTAAGTGTTGGCCACAAGTGGATTCTCGTAGCAACTGATTATTTTACTAAATGGGTGGAGGCAATCCCCACGAAGAAGGTAAAACACGAAGTTGTCATGGACTTTGTGTTGAACAACATCATCTGCATGTTTGGGGTACCAGTCATGATTTTGGCTGATAATGCCATGAGCTTTAGAGCTACACCTTTAGTGGTAATGTGCAGGAAGTATGGAATCAACTTGACATATGCCTCAAATTACAATCCCCAAGGAAATGGACAAGCTGAGTCTAGTAATAAAAATTTGTTGAAGATCATAAGAATAACATTGGAGTAAAACAAGAGAAGGGGTGAACAGTTAAAGTTTGTTGTCTGGGCAGATAGGATCATTGTCAAGAGGGTCACTGGAAAGAGTCCATTTGAGTTAGTGTATGTGACTCAGGCCTTGTTTCCCCTTCATATGCAACTGTCTTCATATCAGTTTATGCAATAGCTACAAGATCAAGAGGTAGGTCCTTATGATGCTCATATCAACCAGATTATTGAGTTTGATGAGGAGAGAAGGGCATCGCACTAGAGGCATATAAAGTTTAGAGAAAAGCTGAAGAAACTATTTGACAAGAAGGTTACTCCCAGAGCCTTCAATGTTGGAGATCTTGTGTTGTTATGGGATAGCAGACATGAGGATAAGGGCAAGCATGGAAAATTTGACTCATTATGGATGGGCCCTTACTCTATTGACATCAAAATTGGGAAGCATACCTTCTTCCTTGGGGACTTAGATGGTGAACTGTTTGAGTTTCTTGTTAATGGTAGGTATTTGAAGCATTTACTGGGTTGATCCCCTTGAATCAAGGCATGAATCTTGTGTATAGTGTATAGTTTTGTTGTTTATTCCCTTTTTTTGTATTTTTACTCGTTCTGGTCCTCGGTGACCTATTTTTGAAGATGGATCTGTTTCAATGCTTTGTAAAATGACTCTTTTACCTAATGGATATTTTTGGTACTTGGTCTACTTTTTTTCTTGTGGCACTTGTAGGGAATTCCCATCCCCGAGTCAGATCCGGTGTTGGTGCTCAAACTAGTCTCGCCCCATTTGTTCCTTTGAAAACTTACTCATTGACGGCCTCTGTCATTTTCTCCTTCCCCGTGTTGTGCCTGGTCAGTCCTTATGGAAATTTTTAATTAGTTCCTGGGTTGTAAATCTCTTAAGGGTCTGTATTTTGAGTCTCCCTTGCTCTGTTCCACTAAAAACTCAGTTTCCCCCATGTTTTCTATTCTCCACGGTTGGGATTTGTTTTTCCTATTGTTTCTGGCATAAGTACTTGAAGAAAATGAATGGATGTATCCCTAAACAATGTATTTGATCCCTATAACGTTTCTAAATTTTCTGTCCTTGAAGAAAAATTCATTTCCAGGCTCAAATGGTCGTTTTTATGTATTTTATGGTTTGACAGGCATTTCTCCTGGTCAAATTTGCATCCTTGTATCTACAAGGGACGTGGCACCTTTTGGTTGGATGCGTCTCAGCTAGGCACTTAGAAAAAATTCATAAAAAGCCTAAACTCAAAATCTGTCCACATGGAGGCATGGCGCTCATTTGAGAATCTGCTTTTGGATTTTGCCTTGGAGTAGCGTCGGGAAGACACGTGGAAGCTTCCACTGCTTGGCTCAAACTTAGACAAAATATTCATGAATTTGGATCAGTTTGGCGGAACAGGACACGTGGCAAGCTTGTGCTCATTCAGGGTCTCTGCTTTGGGCACCATCTTAAAGTTACATCATGGAGACACATGGAGGAACCGTACATGTTCGCGAACCAACCCTTGAGTTTCATTCTAAAGAGGTATCAGGTTGATATGTGGAGGCCTCCGCTCACCTTGTATTTTAATTAGACTTTTCAACGGCTAAAAAGAGATAGCCTCGGAGAATCACACATGGCACCTTCCGCTGAGCTTCAAGCATTCAGGAAAACCTTGCCAGGAAATGACACATGGCGAGCCCACACTTGTTCAACATATCAATTTTTTGGGACCGCCTTTAGGTGCGCCATGGTGACACGTGGCAGTTTCAAAAGTCAAAGAGGCGGGGAGGTGGACCATCGAAGGGAAATTGGATTTTTTCCTCCTTAAGGATTAAAATTTCAAAGTGACCTGCAAGCCCGATGAGGGAAAAAGACAATGTTTTGCCCCGGTCAAAAGCGGAGGTGTAGGCTCTTAGGAGAAATTTTGAAAAATCTCCTTTTTGAGAAAAAAGAGTTAAAATTAAAAAGGAAGTGTGGCCCCATTCCAATCATATTTGGACACATGTCAGGCTCGTTCCCAAGGCCGGAGCTGCAGGGAAAATTTGGAAAATTTTTGCTTTTCCGAAAAGAGAGTAAAATGGCATAATTTTTCCGTGGTTATGTTCTAATCATATTTGGACATGTCTCAGGCTCGTATCCTGAGGGCGGAGATGTGGAAAAAATGATTTTTTTTTTCATTTTTCCAAAAAATTATATAAAGTGAAGGGAAGCCCTCGGGTCTATTCTAAAGTTTGAATCTGCCACGTGGACAGCTCAAATTCAATGTAAAGATCAATGATAGTTGTGATTCTAAATTTGATTTTTCCCTCATTTCTCATAAACATGTCTGGAAGTGCGAATCTCCATGATTTCTTGGTCTTTTCTACATGCTAAGAAGAGAAGGAAGTTAATGTTGATATCTGAAGTTTGGTGGAGAGATCTAGAAGGTATCTTTTTCCATTAAAATGGCCTGACTTTCGTGCCCGATCTGATTTTCTGTTTTTCTTCTCTTGAGCACGCAAGGAGCCAGATTTGATAAATTAGGGGCGGAAGTAGTTGGAAAATTGAAGGAAAAGTGATCTACCAGAGCAAAGAGTTGAATGCGGGAGTTATTCAATGAAATATTCCCCCTCGAACACCTGGAGACTTCTTTCAGATCTGAATCTATGAATCATGAAAGAATCACGGTGAGAACTGGTGCATTTAACGTTTTTTATCTTTTGTGGAGGAAGGGACTTTGTTGAAAATGTTATAAATGCTACAATTTTTTTGTGTAAATGGTTAGGAGTTCTTGGGAAGGTCAAAGACTAATTTTTCAGGCAGAAAAATCTTGACAAAGCCCATCCTTTTTGAGAATCCATTTAAGAAGCCTGTATATCTCTCTTTGTGTCAAATTTAATCGTGTCAAGGTGGTTGCAAGTGTACAGCCATTGACAAGCTTTGAGATTGTTTGGGAAAATTTCCTTTGCTGATAAATTTGATCGAACTTGACTTATTCTGTGTTAATCTTGAGAAAAGTGTATTTATTTCATCACTGAATTTTTGCAAGTAGTTTTTCTTGTCTCTTTTGTAATCTTGTATCAAAATCTAATTCAATCACACAGGTCTAAATCCTTGTGATAGTTTAGTGGCATCTGCAATTTCATTTCTCAGAAGATCCTTGATCTGGGAGTGAGATAAACGGTTTAAAATCACTTTTCTTTCATTTTGTTAACATAGATTATTTGTTAGCTTTTGGGTGTACCTTAGGCGTGGTTTGGTTTGAATCTTGGTGCTTTATTGGGTTCTATGACTCGATCCTTCATGACAAAATCCCATAACCTGTATGAAAAAGTGTTAATCTGGGACTCCATTGAAGCACATATTCTAGTTGAAATATTTTTAACTTTTGTGGTATCTTTTTGTTTGAATCTTTCCATCTTTTATAAGCTCTCAAGGGTCTGGTGAGTCAAGAGTATCATGTCTCCCCTCCCACCAAAATTTCATCTAACAACCAATCCTACCCATACTACTCTAGTTTTTCATGTGTGTATAACAATGCACAATCCTCATCACCTAAACATGCATAAGAAAGCAGGGTCTCAAATTTCTTTAGTAACCTTTTCCTTTTTATGAAAGTATCTCCATGATCTTGGAGAAACAACTCGTGAGAGTCATATCTGGTGTGTTGATCATATTTTCCACAAGGTCTTCTCTACAAAAATTATTGCAAAAAAAGATTTATCATTGTGCTTCAATAACAGAGGTTACAAAATAGGTCCTCTTACCTTGGTTGAAAGGCACAACCTAAAATAGTGAGGATAGGTCAAATCCTCTTGAAGGTGCTATCCATCTCTCCACAAATCCAAGTAACAAAGTGACAATCAGATTTCTCCCCAGCTACAAAATGACATATATTTGTGATCTAGTTGCCTCTAAACTCCCTGCTGAGTCTGTGTTGCTTCTTGGCCTGAAAAGGAGAACAAATTTGGATACAAACACCTGTAAAACACACAATACCCCTCTGGTCTCATGTCCATATTAATGATGTCCAAGTAATAAAACACTTACATCTAACTATCAATTTCAACATCAAATATCATAACTACTATTTCTAAGACCAAGTAATTTAACAATTATTCCAATTTTCAACATTTCTATTCTATTCATACATTAGTTTGCAACTAAGATAAAAACACCAACTGAATCATCAGATTTAATCAATACTTTATCTCGATCCCCATTTTGCCAATCCTCCAATATCAAAGAGATAAAAAAAAACTTTGAACCTCATAATAAACATCAATACAAAATGATTCAAAATATTGACATATATTTATCTGACAACACATCATTTTCTTCCATACTGAATGTCTATCAAAATTTAATTAGTTCAGTTACAATAATGTCTATCCTTCAATTCCCATATCACAATGTGTTAATGTCATTCATTTATTAATATCTGTCGGTAATAATGCACAATAGTGTCTATGTGTCCAGTCACAGATATAAACTAAATACAACAAAGCAATATCGAAGAGTAATGCTATCACAATCAAATTACAACAATGTAACCATTCTAGCTAATTGGTGTATCCTTAAATTCCCATCATGGTCCACAATACGACATATCGTTAAAAATAATAATAACCAAAACACAATGGAGTCATGATGCCCCACACATCTTTATTAGTATGCCAATCAGAATAAAGCAGCAAGGTTTACGATTATAACAATTCAGAAAAGATAATCATGGTTCATTTAGTGTTGAAAAGAAATGGACATTACAAAGTGCATAAAGTTTTTAGACTTAAAAATGCATTTTATGGCCTAAAGAAAGCTTTGAGAGCTTGGTAGAAGAATCAATAGATTCATATATTCCAAAAAAATGGATTCAACAAAAGTAGTAGTGAGACAACCCTATACATCAAGATGAATAATAAAGTTTAGATTCTAATAGTTTGTTTGTCATGTGATGACCTCATATTCACTTGAAATCTATCGATTGACTTGTTTAAGTCAGCTATGACGAAGGAATGCAAAATGATAGATATATGGTTAATGAAATATTTTTAGGCATAAAAGTAACTCAATATAAAGAAGGCATATTCATATGTCAGTTCAAGTATGCAAATGACATGTTGAAGAGATTCAATATGCTAAAAAGCAATTCAGAACCAACACCAATTGATATGGGTCTCAAATTAAGTAATGAGGATAAGGGATCCAATGTTGATCCAACATTGTATAATAGACTCGTTGGAAATTTGATGTATTTGACGGTAACAAGGCCAAATATCATGTATGGATTCATTCTCATCTCAAGCTTCATGGAGACTCCCAAAGAATCACACTAGATTACAAGAAAGAGAATACTAAGATTTATTTCTGGTACTACAAATTATGGAATTTGGTATGCACCATCTGATGATTTCAGATGAATCAGATACATGAACAATGATTGTGCATGTAGCATTGATGACAAGAAAAGAACTTCCGGATATGTATTTAATTTCGGTTCAGGTGCAATCTCATGGGCATCCAAGAATCATCCCATTGTCACTCTCTCATCTCTAGAAGCAGAGTATGTAGTGGCCATAGCAGCATCCTATCAGTCAGTATTGATGAGGAGACTTCTACTAGATTTAAAACACTATAAAGGAGAAGCCACAAAGATTTTTTGCGACAATAATTCATAAATTGCATTGTGAAAGAATCATGTGTTCCACAATCGGAGAAAGCACATCGACACGAGATATCACTTCATTAGGGAGCTTGTCAACAATGGCGAGATATATCTAGACTTTTGCAGGTCTGACGACCAATTTGGAGAAATTTTCATGAAGCCTTTATTAGAGGATAATTTTGTGTATCTTAGAGAATGTCTATGTGTAGTTGCATTGTAGTTAAGATTAAGGTGGAGTGTTAAGATTTGTGTAATCTCAACTACTAAATTAAGTCTAAGAGATTTTGTAAGCATAGAATACCTGGAGAATATTTCCATTTATTGTAAAATCGTCTCTCCTACCCATGGACATTTAATGTTTACTACAGTTTATAGCTTGCTCATGAAGTTATCTTGTTTCAAAGACCTCTATATATTTGAGGCATTTGTATACATTTTTTAATGGAAGAATTTGAGCAGCAAAGCTCTGGAAATATTTTAATAAAAACAATTCTATTTTGCATATATGTTTAAATCTCTTCTATGTTTTACCTTACCCGTTTTCATCCCAAATCTATCGGCGGGAAGCATCTCAATCTTTGAGTAAATGGAGATCTAAGAGGTACACTCCCTCTGTAGTTGTAGAATCAGTGAACTCCGAATGCAATGAATAAATTGTCAGCAACAATTTCCGGAAAGATGAATGAGGCTTGTGTTACCGAAAAACTAGATGTTTGTCGAATGCAATGAAAGCAATAAATTTTTATTGAGCTATATGTGCTGTATATTTTCTGCAACAAGTTTCTAGAGTACCAGTTAAAAAATAAGATAAATGCATTCCACCAAGTAGTAGAGACTAACAATAGAGGCATCTGAGTTAAAAGAGTTAGTTGTGATATTTAGAAGATTTTGCAATACAGCCTGTTCCATGAATGTAAATATTTGAAATATGATGCGGATATTCTGAAAATTGCTTATTATGAAACAAAAAATCATCATATAATCAAAACACACATGCTTGTATGTTTCAAACCATCACGAAGTACATGACGTTGCTGATTTTGGGCTACTTATAGATAAATTGTATCACCATATACCTGAGGATTGAAACACAATATGTCAAAATGTAAAATTATAGTACATTAAGCAAAAACAACACTTGTTTTGAAACCATAGAGGAGACAAAATAATCAGAATTTTGAATTATGAAACTACATAACAGTAAACAAAGGCAATGCTATTTCTAAAAGAATGAGCTGTATTTGTATGTGTTGACATTTTTGTATAAGTTTAAATAAGGTCGGCATGTTTGAAGTCAAAAGGTTAACCACCCCCCAAAACAACTGTATTCTAAGACTTTTAAAATGTGTCAACGCCATATTGTGCTACCTTTTTTAATACATAATGGACTTTTGTCGACTACGATGTATATCTAGCTTGTTTTGAGATTTGCAGTTGTGAAACAAAAAACCAAGAATATTAGTAATACCATGACTAAACAGTGAACATCACACCAAAAATGTGTCTATGAAACTTGCAATGAGAGAATGACTCCATACCTTTTTTTCAGTAAAGAACTTTAATTTCTGTAAAAGACAGGTAAATAAAAAGATGCGTACACGCAGGTTCCACAATGACCATGTCCTCTGGGTTTCTTAAATGTTTCAGTAAATAATCTACAACTGAGCATTAAATTCAAACTAAGACTCATAAAACACCTCGTATATGCAATCTTAGTACGTTGTCAATGAAAAGTTAGTGCGAATATAAAGCAACAACAAAGCACCGATATTATAACAAAGAGAATCGGAAAAAAAATGGAAAAGGAAACACAAAAGTTGTATACTTGTTTCGAACGCAATCAATTCGAGCACACAACAGAAATCCTCACAGGCATCCTATGGTTGATTTTCTACAACACTCCATGACTTATACCATTTATTCTTCAGTCAATGATCGTAACTCGATCGCGATGCATAAAGACATCAACATTAGTGAGGACATATTAAAGAGTAAATGTGTAATCCTAGTTGTTAAATTTACAGAATTTAAAGGAATGTGTCAAGTGCGATAAGGAGAGGAGTGCTAGTAATCTATTTTCCAGATCGGCAACAATAAAGTTGTGAATGCAACTACATGATATAGTCACATATAAGAGGGGAAAATATTCACTGAATAATTTAATGTGTATATGCTGATGAAAGAAAAAAACGAGAAATAAAACAGTAAATCCAAATATATTACACAATTTGAAAGGGAAAAAAGGAAAGCGATGCAAGAACAAGGATGAAATAAGAACACTAAATTAAATACTAAAACACATAGTGATTATTTTTTCATAATATCGAGTTTGTTTCAGGCGAGCGAGATAGAATCCCCAGTAGTAGACTTCGGAAAAATATAAAATTAATAATTATGTTTTAAGCAACCGAGTAAATTTCCAAGATCATGTACTGCATGGTGCAGTAGTTGCTAGGAAGATAAAGTAGAACATAGTATTTATGGAATTTAAATGGGTGGATCAGTTACAGTTGTAGCATCACCAACTTGCAAAAAAATAAGAAAGGGATAGGAATGTGGGAACATATACAAGAATCGAGAGATAGCGTAATTCTATGGTGCCAAAATGTCATGCACGTTCGCACATTAGTTTAAAAATATTTTTTTGTTTTTGATTGAAAAGCATAACCATATATTAAAGATGACATAAGAAGTACAATGCTAATCATACAAAATCGGGTGGAAAAGATCACACCCGATAAGCAGGATCAAAGTAGCCATAAAGAGGCTATGAGTAGCAAAGTGTCATATCAACCGCAACATTTTCAATCAAAAAACTTTAAAACAGAAGTGCAGAGAACCAGGGAAAACTCCAAACATGGAGCTAGGCAGCGGCAACAAACATGGAAGATGGTTGCGGTGGCGGCGGTGGTGGGCTCTTTGGACGGTCACCCCAACCACCAAGAGTAGTGTCGGGGGTGTCATCAAGCTGCTCCCAGCCATTTGTCTGCTGCTGATCCTCCTTGTTTCCCCATTGGAAGGGCGAGATAGCCAAAGAGAGCCATGGAAACTTTGATTGGTCGGGCGCCTGCCACCCGAAACCACCATTGCCAAAGCCCAGCCAACCAAATACCCCGGTAATGGGTGGAGTCCAAGATGGAGGCGGAGAAGGGACCCGCTGGTGAGGAGAGGTGCTACACCGCCCACCAGCTGGACCCCAGTCGAAATTACGCCGCCCATGGGAAAGAGAGAGGCGACCTTGCGAGCGGGAGCGGCGGTGAAGGGAATCTAGTGGAACGCGACTAACAACACACGAGGCACTTTCCCAATGGTCCAGAAGAGTTTGTAAGTGCTCAACTTCAATGCGGACTTTCTCCGCCTGCACCTAGACCTGAAGCGAAACATTGGAGATGACAAAAAGCTTGTTAGAAATAGCAAAAATTCTATCCACTATCTCCTTATTAAAAATAATAGCATTTGTAGATTTCTAAATGTGATATAAAATAGCCACTATGAAAGAATGTCAAATGTTGTAAAATTTTGTAGGAATAAAGGTTGGATCCTCCAGAAGAACCATTTTCCACGTGAAGAAGGTGGGAAAAAAAGGTTGGAAAAGGGTATGAATCCAATGCCAAATAGAGTGAGCATGAGGGCATAACCAAAAGAGATGAAGAAGAGTCTCAATGTGGTTGCAAAAAGGACAACGTGATGGGGGAGCTCTCAGAAGAACAAGGTGCTTGCCCACAGGAAGCCCTTGATGAAGAATGCTCCAAAGAAAGTGCACAACTTTGGGCTCTATAGGAATGGCCCAAACAACAGTGAAGCACTACTTCCACCCAAAACGAGTGGAATGCAGGCTCTAGCGAGCATTTAACTTATTGAGAGGAAGCTACTTCTGGGTGAGAAGCTTGTAGCCCAACCGAGGTTTATAATTTCTGAAGGGGGTGCCAGAGGGCCAATGCCAATCAAACCACCATGTGCGCTACGTAGTAACACAAATTTTATGCAAACAATCACCAGGTATGAGATCTTGAATGATAGAAATGGCTTGTTTGTCATGGTCCTTTAGAGAAAAATTAGCTTTTAGGCTATCCCATGGAAGCCAATACCTCGTGATAGGACAAAAAAGGTCCCGAATATACTGAATCCCTTTTTTGAAAAGACAGAAACCCTTGAGCTGCAACGAAAGAGCAAGGGGTTTGTCATGAAATTGAAACATCGGATTCCACCACAAACTAAGAGAGTTAAGAGAGAGCCCGTTCAGGAAACCATCACTCTGCGAAAGCAGATGGGGTTTGATAAGTTCCCAAGCTTTCCATATGCTTTTTGCCACAAAAGAGCCACCTATTTTAACAGTAGCAGGGCATAGGAGTAAGGAGTAGTAGTTCAAACCCTACCATGCCTTTCAATTAAGCGGAGACCCTTGAGATATATACAATTTCTGAGAAGAATTTTCCAAGATTCCTCTCCTTCAAGGCTGCAAATAATGCATTTGGCAGTAAGAGAAAACCCCTGCATATGAATGTTGATTACGCCAAGACCACCAATGTCCTTGGCCATACAGCATATGTCCCAAGCTACTCTGTGAAAACCATGTTTCCCTTTGGAGTTGGCCCACAGGAAATCACTTAAAATTTTCCCCAATCTGTGGTAAGTGGCTTTAGAAGGTGCCCAACATGATAAGTAATAGACATGAGTGCCAGCCAAAACCTTGGAGCAGACATGGAATTGGCCAACAAGAGACAGATGTTTGGTAATCCAAAAAGATATTTTTTTCTCAACTCGCTGAATCACATAGTTCCAAAGGTCAGTAGGGGATGCCATAAAGGAAAAAGGAATTCCTAAAAATTTTAATTGAACACCAGGTTCAATCCAAAGCCATTGGAATCCCTCTAGCCAAGGAGGTTTGGGACCCATTGCTTGTCTGTAACATTGGGTTTTCTTCCATTAGATAGCAGAACCAAAAGAAAGACAAAAAATATCAAGACATTTCATGGCATTAGTGACAGAGGTCTTTGTTTCAACTAGAGTGAGAAAAGAGTCATCTGCAAATGACCATTAATCAACTACTTAGGCGAGGAAGGTAGTTGAATACCTTTAACCAAACCAGCATTGGTAGCATTAGCAAGCAAGTAGTTTAGACCTTCAACAAAAATGACATAAAGAGAAGGAGCAAGAGGACAACCTTGCCAGATGGAATGATGATGAGAGAATTTATCAGACTACTAACCATTGATAGTAATACAGGAACCCACATTTTGAAAGAGCATATTAATAGAGCGGATGAATCTAGGTCCTAAATCAATATCTTGCAGCATGGCCAGAATGAAAATCCACTCAACTCTATCATAGGATTTTTCAAAATCAATTTTAACAAACATCGTCAGTTGAGAAGTCTGGCGGGCATATTCCATGCCCTCTCAAAATGAAATTTTTTTTTTACAGAATATATTTCTTTTTGATAAAGCCAGTTTTCTCACTCCTGATGATTAGGGGCGTTAAATTAGTGAGCCTGATAACAAGAGATTTGGAAATAATTTTGTACGAGACATTGTGCAGAGTTATTGGCCACCAACTATTGATAAGCTCGAGATCCCCAGATTTGGGAATGAATTTGATGTTACCTTGGTTGATCAGATCGACCAGGGTGTTAGAGGACATAGCTTCCAGATAGACCTGATGAAGATAAGGACCAACAGTCATCCAAAGAGACAGGTAAAACTCATAGGGAAAACCTTCAACACCAGGGGCTTTATCAGAGGCCATCTGCATAATAGCTTCCTTCAAATCATCAAGAGTGAGAGGTCTATCACAAGAAATTCACTGACTTTCATAGAGCTTACAGGGAACAACTTCAATGCATTAGAGGAGAGCACCATCACAAGCTGGAGTGGAAAGTTGAGCAACAAAAACAACATGATAGTGATGCAAAAAAGCTTGTAGAATGTCAGGTAAGAGAGTAATCCTTGGATTGCCATCCTTGATTGCTTTGATTTTGGTGAGAGTTTGATTAGATTTAAGGAAATAAAAAAACTCCTTAGTAACTCTGTCATCAATGTGAAGACAGTGCAGATGGGTTTGAACTTGGGCTCCTCTAGCCTTATAGTGCTCCTCAATTTGAAGTTGATGTTTCCAGTGAGAAGCTTGCACTTGCAGGTGGGTGTTGAGAGGACACTGATTAAGTTCTTTAATAGCCCTCGAATATTCAATATGAGAGGCTTCATGAGCAGCTTGTTTCTCATAGAGCCGAAGGAAAGAAGTGGTACGAGTGATAGCATGAGACCACCAGTCAATCTAGCCAATCCCATCAATAGTTCTTGGGTCAAGATTCCAAATACATCTTAAATAATCCAAAGTTTTGGGATGAGAAAGGTGGGATGTATTTAAATAGAACTAGGTGGAATTGGGCTTGGGACACTGAAATTTCCATTGAATCCCAAACAAGATAGGATTATGGTCAGAAACCAAAGAAGTTTCCACCACTGAGACCACGAGGCTATATGAAGAGTCAAAAGAAAACCATTTTTGCTCTGAAAAAAGAGCTTTATCAAGATGCTTATAAACTCTATCATCGCCAGCTCTAAAATTAGACCAAGTGAACGAAGGAGTGGCAGCAGAAGAGTGCTTGCGGTGGTTGGGATCAAAAAGACAAATTTTATTACAAAAGTAAGACCAGGCTTCACATTCACCAGTACACAAATGAATTAGAAGCCGACCCATTTTTTCTTCGGGGGATTCAATCATGTTGAAATCACCACAAAAAATCCATGTAGCAAAGGGCAGATGATCAACATACCACCGCCAAAAAGAAGAACATTCAAAGGCATTGTTGGAAGGATAAATATTGGCCAACCCAAGAATGTGGCTGTCAAAATAAAAAAGGGTCCACAAAAACTGATGAGTGGGGTCAGAACCCCAAGATATGATATTAGAGGTGAGGTCAGGGATTAAAAGAGTGACAACACCACCTCAACCATTATCATGAGTTGACATTTGGCAGAGAGAACCAGGACAGATGATATGAATAGCAGCAGAAAGATGGAAGCCAAATATTTTGACTTCCTGCAAACACAACACTTGAAACTTTGTAAAATTCTTACAATTGTTTCTGACAAGATATCTACAATTCAGATCAGTAAGCCCCCTAACATTCCGTGAGTAAACTAACATGGAGAACTATCAAGGTGCATGGTTTCCTCCTCGAGGTCGGTTAATGCTCCAAAGTGGTTAGAAAAATATACTTGCCACGCATTCCCATGAATAAAATCACCGAGATCAAACTGCCAGCGGGGTTTCTATGAGAAATATTCCTTGGAAGGAGGGAAGGACTTCAGGAATGGCATAAGGCAACCTTTCTATCTGTCTGAGCAACCGAACCACCGGTCGTGTTATCCAAAAATCTTGAGATCTCAGGAAATGAGGGGTGTGAAAGATCAGAATCTGAGGGGTGAGAGCTGATGAAAATTTCATCTTGCGGAGTCTGAGAGATGGTGGGTGCAGGCTTGGAAAGCGTCGGAACAGATGGCTTCGAAGGAGAAGTAGCGGAAGCAACCACCGGTTTGTACGTAGCCTGTTGGGGCTTATTTTGGGTCGATACCGAAGGTTTTCTACCATTGACAGTAGTCCATCCATCAGAGGATGGAGTACTGGATTTATGGTCCATCGGAGTTTTCTCTGAAACCGGCGGTGGGCTTGGAGTCATGAGAGAACAATCCTTGATCATATGGTCAGCAGATTCGAACTAAAAACAAGTGTTGGCAGATTGATGTATAGAACTTTTTGCACAAAGTGTGTGTCTCCAACTTGGATATCGAGGGTATCTTTGAGGTCTTTTGAAATATCAATTTCAACATAGACCCATTTCTAGGCTCGAGCCAAGTAGAACTTATGTTGCTCATGGCCGATGACGTGACCCAAGGGTTTGATAAGTTCATCAACAAATCCCTACAGAGGCAAAGGAAGACTTAGAAATTCGACCCAAATAGGAATTTGTAGTTTGGCTTGCTCAGAGACTTGAAAATCTTGAGTCCAGTGGGAGAAAACCACAAGAGTATTGTGAATAAACCAAGACCCATGGTTAACGATGACTTTCCAATGTTCAACATTGGTAAAGCAAAACAGAGAGAAACCCTTGGTCATGTTTTGGACTCCCTCTACCTTGACTCCATGCGGTTGCCAATGATTATGGATCCATTGGTAGAGGATATCTTCAGAGGGAACTTGGCCCACAAAATAAGCAACAAGAGAAAATGATTCAAACTAGTTCAAGCTTTGTCAAAAGTTGGTAAATCAAAAACAATATTCGGGGAAGGAGTATTAGTATCCTTACCTCGTCGAATACCTTTGGGATGAACTTCCTCTCTCGTTTCGGTGCCATTGTCCAGAGCTCCTGCGATAAGACCAACATCAATAGATGCATGGCCTGAGGAGGTGGTCATTTTATAAGCCACCGCCCAAGGGGCAGACTGGCAATCGATACAAAATTAACGTAGATATTCCCACCTGGATCTACATATTAGTGGTGTGACGTGATGACGTTGTATGGAAAGGCCAAGCATTCACTACGAAAATAAATCGATGAGCCTAAACCCTAGTAGAGTGAAAAAAAAATCAGTTTCTACCCTAATAAACACTTTTTTCAAGATTCCCAATGTAATAATTTGTGTGGGTGATAAACATCTCCCAATCTTTGATGGTGGGCTTAGTATTTTTAATATTAAGAAAAATACTATAGAAATCTATCTATGAGGGTTCTATCCCTTATTTCCTGAAAATTGTGTTCAACATAACAAAAGTAGTAAAAAATTTCCAAAGCAAGGATCCATACGAATTCCCCATATACAACAAGGAGGAAGTTGGCCAAGGTCAACTATAATAATAATGGAGCGACTACCAACTAGTGTGTTTCTCTAATGTGGAAAATCATGACATCATCAAAAGAGAATAACAATTTAGGCCTAATGAAGCTCATCTCATCAATTTGAATGTTGTAGATATCGTTTAGTAATTCTTAGAACATCACAAGTGATTTTCCTTCTAGGGGTTTCATGTTTTTGAAGGGGATACGCAGTGCTGATGCACAGTTATAGGATTTATATAGAAAGCATCTATCCTTGTCTGGGAAAGAGCCAATATGGATGACTTGTCACTTTCCAAACATACAAACAATGAATATATGAGGCTATTGATGTAGAATGATTTTCTTCTTCTTGCAATTCCAAGGATACTCATTTTGAGAGGATCATGTGGATTTTGCTGTTAAAAGTAGTGCATCAAAATGTATAATGTTATCCATTTGTTTGCACAGAGTGTGTTGGGAGGTGGACCAAAGTTCACCAAAGGAATTATGTTTGAGACCTAGTTTTCTTATTTATGTCCACAAATGTAGTAGAAGTTTCTTCTACATATGTGTAAAAATGGAAGGAATACCAACTGTGATTAGCATTTAAGTCATGCTTACCAAGCATTTCAATGTCATTTTATTACATTTCAGTCGTTAGCCACATCCGAGAAAGGATTTTTCATTTGTTTCTATCAAAGATATCATGGTTTTCTTCATCATTATCAGATGATTATCCATTGACGGGAAGGTTGGTTTCCTGTGAGGATCTATCAACATGCCAAGGTATATAGTTCTGGTGCATAATTTCCAAATGGGTTATGACTGTTGTTGAATTAAACCCAATATAATGAGCAATGATTTTGAATAGTTTGTAAAGTAGTAGTTCATCCATAAAAAACTCCTCATATGAGGTTGAGTGAGCTTCAAGGGTAATAATGATACATGGAGTGACATGAAAAATAACTAGCTGTGTCATTTTTTCCACTTGTTTCCTTCACATGTAACAACATATGAAAAAATTTTATCTATAGAAATCAATGGCTATGATTACAAAGAAGTGGGCCAGGAGATGTAGAAATCAATAAATGTTCTGGTAGATGAAAAATCATTGTTTACACCTGAAAGTTGGAGTAGAACTTTGTGACCAACATGTAACCCCACACATTGTGTGCTACAACTAAATAAAGGAAGTTTTTGAACTGATAAGTTTCTTGTGAACTTATGTCCCATTCCACAAGGCTATTTGAGGGGATTCTACAGAATGGTATTTTATCGTAGGATCTTCTACATTTGGTATTTCAAATATTTTAACTAGAAGGTTATGATAACTTTTTGATTTGCATTCCAGCTTATATGCATATTTAGAAATGTATTGCAAGATTTCGTGGTGAAACAAAACAGGATGGAAATTAATATTTTCTCACCAAATCGAAAGGATGTCTTGATTGTTGGTGTTTAATTGATCATAATTGCATGTAAGCATGTATTTTAATTTTCCTTTATAGTATATGGAAAATGTATATGATGTTTTCAACTCCCATAGTGTATTATAATGGCACTTGAAAAACCCTCCCTTTTATATACAACCATGTCTATTTAGTACATTGGGTGTTATGTTTGTCAACCTTGATTCAGTAGCTCTTCGTAATCATGAGTAGGATCAACATTCAAAATAGATCTAGTTTCTAGTAAATATGGATCATCAAGGGGAAAACATGGAAATCATGTAGATAATTCAAAATCATGACAAGGATTCCATATAAAATTATATTTGTCAAAAAAATCCTAGTTTTATTTACTTTTTTTGTGAAAGAGGGTAAAATGAGGGTTTTATAAGGTCCCACTACCTTATACAAATATCCCAATGAATAGATTATACTATGAAGCTTACATAGAGAAAACCCATGAAAATTTCCAAAAAAATACAGGTAAAAGAGAAAAGCCTGAAGTAGAAAGAACAACATCAAAGGAGCTTTTGAAGCTCAATCACATAATTCTTGGCATGGATAGACCCCGATTCATTAGCAAGCTGGTCCACTAGCATTAACAGCTCATTGTAGTCTTTGGTAATGGCCACCTTGGTATTTTCAGTGAAGGTCTCCCAAGCTTTGAGTACCGAGAAAGACTGTTGCAGCTTGGCCAAGATGGAAGTCACCAACTCCACATGGCAGTCTTCCAGCTAGTTCTTGGTGTCAGAAGAAGAATCAGTGTTGGCCTTCTCAATGTTGCCAGATGCAAAATATTTCCAATTAGGGATAACATCCATCTACACATCCTGAGGGTTGGTGTCATGATCCTCCATGATAATATTATCGGCTTCTAGCTTGAAGTTAAGTCCCTCCTCCTTGAGCTCCATCTCCAGACCAACTGGGTCAAATTGTAGGAAATCAGGATACAGCTGAGAAATCCCTAGTAGGGATTTCGAGAGGTAGAGATCTGAGATGGAAGCAGGAGAAGAAGCAGTGAGTGCCACCAAAGCCACAGGGTCAGTAAAACTGGTCAGACTCGGGGAGGGCGGACGAACCGGGGAGGCAGGGGGAACAAAACATGTGATGGATGGCCCTAGGATTTCAACATCAGAGTCAGAGTCGGAGGAAACTTGTCAGTGGCGGAGATGGCTAGAGGAGGGGTGGGAAGCAAGGGATGGGATGGGGGAGGAGGTGGAGATACGGCGGGGTAGACTATGTTTGGGAGGAAAAAGGTTCAATTGAATAGGTGAAACAACAAATTTGAACCGGAGGTAGAGAAGACCCTGATACAGAATGGGCCCTTCACCCTCCCTAGCAAGGTTGATGGAGTGTTTAAGTGATTGGAAAA
Organism: Taxus chinensis; assembly: GCA_019776745.2. Lineage (NCBI taxonomy): Eukaryota > Viridiplantae > Streptophyta > Pinopsida > Cupressales > Taxaceae > Taxus > Taxus chinensis. Next base: position 55,542,303 of record CM034153.1, read on the forward strand.
GAAAAGCAGGTTGGTTAATTTTCTTCCCCCATCGAAGGTGTGAGAGGCTGAAGAAATGGGGACCGTATACTAACCTATAATGCCCATGGATGGTGAATTACTTCATGATCACCTCGGTGACTCTATCCTAGGGAGGAAGGAGGGATTCCTAGGTATAGCTTGAGAGATACTTTGTTGGCTTCTCCCCTCGGGAAATGAAATCTTGAAGCTTCGCCTGTAGAGGTTTCTTGAAGTATATTTCCCCTGATTCAGGAAGGCTAGTGACAGAAGCAATGGAGTTTGTGGAGATAGTGAAGCGGGTGTTGCTAATCTAAACTTTGTCGCGTGACCAGGTGGCAAGAGCACCATACAAAACTAGCACCAAGTATCCTAACATCATTTCAAGAAATGTCATTATGTCATTTTCTCTAAGCATGCTCCAAACATATTGGTCCTCCTGCAACCCGGTGCATGAAGCAGGTTCAATGCGATTGAGTTGCCCTCCCATTTTCAGGAAATTGTGGATATGAGTCGAGGTGACAATCTGCAACTCAGCTTTAAAAAGTACATATCTATGGGAGCCTTCCACATCATCTGTCCTTCTGAGATGAGATTAATTATGATTCAAAATGGTGAATCCCAGACTTAGACCTACACGAGTGCAGTAATAATCCTCCCACGTGCTTTGATTCGTAGAGTAATACTTCAAATTAATATGGAAATCATTACCGCCATCAACAATGAGAATGGAGTGCCTTTTTATGGGTTTCTAACATAAGAATCAGACTCCCAAATCCACATGTTAGCTAGATAGTGAGCAATCATTATGGGTAATTTAAAGGAGATTGGCAGGGAAATCCTCTAACCAAATTTGCTAAGAGTCAAGGAGGACACCAATGTTAGCCAAAAAATCCACCACCTTTGTTTCCTTCCCTAAGAGTGTGTTGGAACTTGAGTTGTTGAAAGTTTCTTTGGAGGAGCCGGATGTTAGCAATAATGTTTTTAATAGTCTATTGACCTGGGTCATCTGAGTTGAGGAGAGTTATAATATTAAGAGAGTAAATTTCCACAATTGGGGAATCGTTTTCAAGTTTATGACTCATCTCCAGCCATTTTAAGATAGCTAACACTTCAGCACAGTGATTGGTACCTAGGTTATAATTGGCTACAATAACAACTTTAGGAGAACCATATGAATTTTGGAGGATGACCCCCCCCCCCCCCCCAACTTTCAAGGGTTACCCTTAGAAGCACCATCCGTATTATGTTTTAACCAACCCATTGGAGGAGGGAGCCACCTAACATCTGAACGAGCCTGAGAAGAGGGTTTAGTTGTGCGAAGGATCATCATCTACTGACACTAGTCCTTGTGATTACATAGCTGAATTTTTTGCTGATATTTCTTCCATAAGTAGCTATTGAGATTATCATTGAAGAGACTAGCTATATGGCCGGCCACCCACTCCAGATCTGAACATTGATCTTTGAATATTCTCCTATTCCTCTCTTTCCAGATACCCCAAAGGCCATGGGGGAGGATGAGTTTCCAAACTAGGGAGAGGGCCGGGTGAGTGAAGGTGGAATACCATTGTATGAAGGTGTCATGAATAGAACTTGGGAAACTCTGAAACATGAAAAAATCCCACTCAAGATGGCTTGGGCAAAAGGTCAGTGTAGATGGAGATGAGAGGAGGATTCTAAGGCTTTCCAACAAAGAACACAGTGAGTGGGAAGTGAGAAACCTATCCTCTTTAAGCTCTCACCCAAGAGTAAATTGTTCATCAAGGAGAGCCAGGTGAAGAATCCAATTTTGGGAATAGACTCTTTGGGTCAAATTTTAAAGAGGGGAGGGCCAACAATGGTTTGGGGCTTAGCGTAATAGCCAGCTTGAATAGTGAAGGCACCAGAGGGGGAGATGGGCTAGATACATTCATCAGCAGGGGAGGAGAACGGAATATAGAGGGAGGAAAGGGAAGATCTCAACTAAATAAAAAGCTAACTCTGAAGTTCACTGATGCCCATCCAAACCAGTATATGCCAAGAGGGGATTGAATTTTGAATTCTCCAGTAGCTAGAGGGGATTGAGGTTTATCTCCAATCCACTAGTCTGCCCAAAAGTCAATAGATCTTCCATTTCTAAACCTCCACTTGGTCCCAGTACGAAGAAGAGGAAGAGATCTAGTAACCGAGTTCCAGATAGTTGAGCCATGGGGAAGGGATGAGAGAAGGAAGTATTCATCTTGCAGCAAGTATTTAGATCTTTGCAGCTAACACCAGTGTGAATTACATTGAGAAACTTCCAAACCAATTTTAGCCAATAGAGCAACATTCATATCAACAATCTGTCTTATACCAAGCCCACCCAGAATGGTCAGTTTATAGTCTTCATTCCGAGAGACAAGATGAATCCACTTTTGGCTTCAACCCTAGCCCAGATAAATTTATTTTGGATTCCCTCCACAACAGAAATCACTAAGGAAGGAATTTTGAGAAGAGACATGAAGTAGATAGGTAGACTCTGCAAAGTAGATTTGACCATTTGAAGTTTGCCAGCCTAACTAAGAATTACACCTTTCCAAGAAACCAATTTTTTTGGTATCTCTCAATGACAGGATTCCACAAATTCTTGGTTTGTTTTCATTTGAATAGGGGAATGCCAAGATAAGTGGAGGGAAATTCCACAATTTTACAACCAAATATGTTAGCAATCCTTCTTTGAGTTTGAGTTGCGGTGTTTAGGAAGGAGATACTACTTTTGTTGAAGTTAATCAATTGTTGAGAGGCATGTTGATAGTATTCTAAAATTTCTTTCAGGGCACGAGCTTCAATCACCGAAGAAGCACTCAAAAGAAAAGTGTCATCCATAAATTAGTTGTGAGTGGCAGTAGGGGAGATGAAAGTGATTTTGATGCTAGAAATGACCGAGTGAATTTTTGCCACCTCAGGAGCTTTGCTAAGGGATTCTTCCATTAACAGGAAAAATAATGGAGATAGAGGGTCCCCCCTGACGAATGCCTCTACTATTTTTAAAAAATCCTATCGATATGCCATTGATCAGAATTCAGAAGCAAGGGGTCGTAATGCAAGATAAAATCTATTTCCACCATCTGTTTTCAAACCCGTCACTTTTTAGTACTCGGATAAAAAATTCTAGCTAACTCTATCGAACACTTTTTGCATGTCTAATTTGAGGATCATCCCCATAGACTTTGAGTGAAGGGAAGAGTGGATGGCTTCATGAATGGTGATGATACCCCCTTGAATAAGGAACCCACTAATGAAACCATTTTGATTTGTCGTGATGAGGTCATTCAGCAAGGGCTTAAGATAAGCTGCTAATATTTTGGTGATGATTTTTTAGGTGTTGCAGAGGCTAATTGGCCTGAAGTTGGAAAACAATTTGGATCCAAGAGATTTGGGGGAAAGAGCTATGAAGGTGGTGTTCCATTCTTTTAGGAGGGCATTGTTGGACTGGAATTCCTTAACCCCCTTGTAAAGATATTGTTTGATGATTTCCCAGAAGATTTGGAAAAAGGCAGCAGGAAATCCGTCAGGGCCAAGGGCCTTATCCCCTTTTAGTGTGAAAACTACTTTATCAATTTCCTCCATAGAGAAGGGTTTCGTTAAGTTTCCATTCATGTCCTCCAAGAATAATTTGGGAATGCTATGGAGCATCTTGGACATAGCTTGCTGATTGGGCTGGTATTCTTCCTGAAGGATATTAAAATAAAATGAGACTAATTTGTTAGAAATTTTAGTGTCAGAGGTTAAAATGTTACCTGCCGAGGTAAGCAATTCCTTGATTTTTTTCCTACTTTTGTGCTTAGAGGCAGTGATGTGGAAGAACTTGGTGTTGTGGTCTCCCTTCTCCAGCCAAAGTGCCTGAGATCTCTACTTCCAATAGGTTTCTTCTTCCCTTAGGGTATTGTGAAAGTCATTGAGAAGATGTCTTTCTTGATTATGGAGTTGTTTCGTTCTTCCTTCAACCTCCATCAGAGCAAAAATGTCAGCAATTTCTTGTGTTAGCTTTTGCTTACGATTTTTTATGTTATCGAATACCATGTTCTTTCATATCTTAAGCTATTTTTTTATTTCCTTAAGTTTTCTGGAGAATTTAAATATTTTGGATCCCTGAACTTTGATATCCCACCAACTCTTGATGACAGGGTCCAGTTGATTTTTTTCCAGCCATGCAAGCTCGAATTTGAAGGGAGGATTTTTTATGTTCATCTTATTGTTGGCATAGAGGATTAAAGGGCTGTGGTCCAAAGCCGCACGGGGTAAGGAGCTGAGAAAGAAATCAGGGTAAAGTGAGATCCAGTCCAAGGATCCTAAAGCTCTATCCAATCTGCTTTGTATGTGATTTCTGCCAATTTTGTAATTTGACCAAGTGAAGGACATAACATAAAGGTCCATGTCAAAAAGAGTCTCCCTCCTAATAAAGTTAGCCAAAGCTTCCATGTTTTTCGGGTTATCTGGGGCTCCTCCTTGTTTCTTAAAGGGATATAGAGTACAATTGAAATATCCCATAATGAGCATAGGGAGATTTCCACAATTCTTTTATGAAATTTGAGATGTCCTGCCAGAGTCTTTCACGCTGTAATTCCAGGTTTGGGGCATAAACATTGATTGTAATCCATGTAGCATTAGAATCCACTTCCTGGAAGAGTGTGCACAAAACATTGGGGTGCTGATAAAGGCAGTCACCTTTGAATTTTTTTGGGTCCAAGAGAGTGCATAGGCCTCCTGAATTACCAATTGCAAGCTGAGAAGCAAACGAAGTAGCTGACCAAATTTTCAAGAGATGGCCATCCTTTCTGAGTTTCGTTTCCTGAAGCATGATAATGTCAGGAGAGTGGTTACATTTAATATCCTTGAGGACTCTCTGTTTTTGTATAGAGTTCAACCCTCTAATATTCTAAGAGATCACCTTCATTTCTTGGATTTAGATTTTCTCCCCACAACCATGGGGATGGTGCTCTGTGTTCCTTGGGCTACATTCAAAGCTGATTCTTTCTACAACTTAACATTACCTGGGATACGTCCACGGAATTTCTTAGAGCCAGTATCAGGTTTCCTACAACTTTTGTGGGTCGTCTGGGGATTCAAACTGTCATCAGAGGATTGAGTGGTTTGGGAGAGTAGGGTATCAGAGAGGGGAAGGAAAGGATAACTGATGAATGTGGGGTTATCAAGGGGAAGATCCATGCCAATCTCAAGGAGAGGGGGAAGGGAGAGGAGGATGTTGGAGGGAGGGGCTGAAGCAACCAATGAAAGGGGGGGCGCTACAGGAGTGGGGAAAGGGGATGCCAAGGAGACCTCCTCGGGAGAGGAGGCCAAAGAGAAGGTAGGTAAGGGATCGAGAGAGGGGGGAAAGATGGAGTCGGAAATGATCTCTCCTTATTCTAGAAGGGAAAAGGGGTTGGGTGTGGGGATTACCGGGGTCTCTCACAGAACGATCTTAGCAATATATTTTCCTTTCGTTTTGGGAGAGGTAACTAGGGTTTTGGGTTTAGGCTAATGCTTTGTGGGACATCCAAAGGATTTGTGGCCTATGCTATTGCAGATTGAACATGCTTGTGGGATATATTCATATTCAATGTTTTGAGACCAGGTTCCAAAGTCCGACAAGAGATCAATCGATTTTGGGAGAGGGCTGGTGTCCTGGTCTATTACGATTAAAGAACCCATAGATAGAGCAATACCTTCAATAACCACATGGTGCCACAGCTCCAGAGGAAGGCCTAGAAAACCAACCTAAATTGGAACCTATGTCATTGTTTCAGTAAGCGGGTTGAATCCAGGAGACCATTTCCTGATATAGAACCCTCTTCTACCAAAGAACCATAGACCACCCAGAAGAGCTCAAGAAAAATCTCTTTTCATGCTAAAGGAGAAGAGTACAAAACCATTTGGCATCGCAGCTATTTCTAATGCACCACAAGGGTTCCATTTCAGCCGGGCCGATTTTTTGATGTCTTCGAGAGGGGGTCTAGGACCCATCAGCTTGCCAAAAAGGGACATATCTCTAGAGTCAGTAGCAGCCTTCGTGATGTGAGAAGGGATGTGAAGGGAGAGGGCCCCATTAGAAAGCACAGGTGTCAGCTTCTCTGAAGGGGACGCAGAGGAAGACCCCTCCACAATTTTTTTCCAAAACTCAGGGGGAGGCTGGGGAGATAAGCCTCAAGAGTTAGCAGGACAATACTCCCGATCCAGACCCGAAGGGTCCGCCATCAGAGCCAACACCAGGGAGATCATAATTTAAAAAACAGAAGGCGGCAAAAAAAAATTCAACTAAAATTTAGGCTAGGGATGTACCCCCCTAGGCAACATTCCTAGTTGTATTTACTTATTCGACATCATCCCAATTCAATCTGTAAACATTAGGAGCATTTCCTAACAAGTGGAAACCATGCACATGGGGTGGATCCATGGTACTTCCACTAATATCTGCAAGCATGAAAGGAAAATGAAACATAAAAAAAATGAAGCGGAAATATAAGACGAGAAGGACCATAGTTTGTAGAAAATAACATCGACTAGAGTGTACCTATACCATAATTCAATTGCACACATGTATTTTTGCAATATTTCTTCACAAAATATAGTGCACCGCAACTACATATAAGTAGAATCCAAGTGAGGATTCTTGACCACATTATTTGTTATCCAACAAAATGCACTAGATGGATCATTTGAAGGTGTTTCCAGTATGGTGTGGTACATGACCAACCATTTTGTATTGGTCACACTTAGAGTGAAAAACAAAGTAGGGGAACGTAATTGTAAAACCACGTTTAAAAGTTTAAGGTGAAATTTGCTCCAAAAATACCTTGTCCCTTATACTATGGATGTAATGCCCAATTTTTTACACATTCACCCCCCTTCACCACTTTAGTAACGGCCTATCCCCAATGCGTAGGTTTTAAAATAATAAAAAAATATCCTTATGTGGTTATTAGCTGGTGGTTGACAGAAATTCTGGTCTTTCCTTTATTGTTATTCAATGTGTATCGATGAATGAGTGTTGGGCACGTTTTGAGGGACTGTAAGAGAATAGCCGCTTCCTTGTAATGGTGGCTTCCTTCAAACCTGCCCCGGGTTTTGTTCCTTGTGACCTGCTCAAGCCATTTTGGGTGTTGGTTGCGTGCATGTTTGTTGTGTGAACGGAGCAGGTTAGACACCCGTTGGCTGCATACGTTGAACACGGGGTAATTTTAGCAGATCCTTATTGTGTGTATCCTGCAATCATGGAAATCCCTTGAGCTCACATCTCTTTGAGGCATTCTGTCAAACAGTTTTCATGCCTCGTGGGTGCTTCCACTCTTTTCATACGTGGCTTTTGAAGCACATACTTCTGCATCTGAAAAAAATCCAATTTCCACTGTGCTTCGACGGATGTCCATACTTTGCCTTAGTGTCCCATTTTGACACAGTCTAAGAGGACATTGGTAAGGGTATGGGGTTGGGTTTTTTTCCCTGTTAATCGTGTTTATTTAAGGTTTATTGTTTTTTGCATTTTCAATAAACCCATTTTGTGTATATACTACAATCATTCCAGTCTTGGGACCACATTTATCTCAGGCATTTGTAGTTCACAGGTTTTGGAACTCTTTCCTTGCCGTATAACCCACTGATGGTGCAAAAAATGTGGTTGTGCAAAAATACATGGCCGTGATAAGAGAGTCGACACCAGCAAGATTGTTATCCATGGAATTTTTCCTGATGTGGCTGTTGTAGCTCCTTCTTGGCATATGCAACTTGGGGAAAATGTAAAAAAATAGGCATGTTAAGCTACTCATTTCCACAATGTGCTAAAATATGACAAATATCCTAAAAAGAAACATTCTCTTTCCGGAAATTGATTTTTCAGTTGTGATTTTTCTATGGAGTGTGTTCTGTGATTGTTTCTCCAGTTGGTTGTTCATTGAGTGTCCTTTGGTTTTGCGTTGGCTGGGCTACTATGGATACTTCATTTCTATGAAATTCTTTACTCTTAGAAATAACTCTTGCCTGATGTTAATGGTGTATGGAAGATGTTTTTTTTCCTCTTAGTCTTTCTGTACATTTTCATGCCTGGACATAAGATCTTCTACTATTATTTATCAGCTTTTCCGTAATGTGCAACTGGATTTCAAGATACTCTAAAGATAGTAATTTCTTGCTGTGCAAAAAGGTCTGCCAAGTTTCTATAGATATGTGGTAGTTATACGAGCTTTATCTATATATATATAGATTTGATGTCCTTCCTAGATATATGAGCTTGTTCTTTTCTGCGACTTCTAACTTGGTACTCGATTTTCTTTCTCTATCGAGAAATATTCATCGAGGTATCTGAGTTGTTAATAATTATAGTTTATAAACTTATTTTATGTCTTCCTTAAATAAATTGGTGAAGATTGATATTAGCATCTTACAGTTCTCCAACCCGTCATGAGTATGTTGAGCAATGTTTGCATGGGTAATTGTTAACTGTGCTTTAGCGAGTGACACCGGCTCGAACCCCTATCTGGGTTGGGAGAGAATATGGTTTTATTGGGCTCTTAATTCCCTCATTGAGATATGTCAGCAAATTGTGTAGTGTCGTTTGTTCCTTTGGTGTAGCCCAACCTTTGATGGTGAGTTTGTGGAGGTCTATTGGACCTCTATGTTCTTTTTATTTTTCTAAGCCAAGTAATTTGTTTCCTTTGAATTTCAAAACTATTCTGCATGTTACAAAACTATATTTATCGTTGACCACAGTGGTTAGAACTAAGTATGGAAGAACTACCGAGACCATTAGTACCCGGTTGCTTAGTTTTCCCCTTGTATATTACTATAGAATGGAATATGATGCTAGACATATATGAAATTAACCAAGAATTGTTGGTATAAGCCAAAGACATTTAAGGCATTCCTTACGAGGTACTTTGACTATCCTTCAAAATATTTAACTGTAACTAGTTTTGTTCACCGAAATTTCTTTTGAAGGTTGCAATTGTGTAATTATGTATAGTACTTAGTTATTACTGGAACTACTTGGGGTTTATTCTCTTTGGAAGACTTTGGTGGTATATACTATCCTATACCTTGTTGTTGTGCATTGTTAATGTTGTTTTGAAAATTGTTTGTTTCATATATATATATACCTTGATGGTCTATGATCGAAATTGTTAAGATAGTTAAGGAGTTTTGGGGTATATATATATTGATACTTTGTTGGCTTATGATGGAAATTGTTGTCAAGTTAATGACATCTTGTAATACATGTTAATGTATACTTAAGAGCGGTTTTAAAGGTGGTAACTAAGGTTACTTTAAAAGAACTTGTGGCAAGTAAGTGGTAATCCTTTTATTTAAGCCAAAACTATAGTTTTTGTGGAGGGTTATAAATCTAAATTGTTATGAAACTTGGATGTATTTTTTAGAATGGTTACTTGCATAATGAACATGGGTAGTGTTGGATTTTCGCTTTTCCATGCTTGGATTAAACAACTAGCCAAGTTGTTAGGCAATGCCAAATTCAAAGATTACAACCATCACTTTCCTTATCCGTTTTTATTTGTGAAGTCACTCTTAGTCATGAAAGTATGTATTGTTGGTTTGAATATCAGCTTTCGATCATATAAAATTTGATTACATGATGGAACTCTTTTTTTTGGTTTTTTGTTCCTAACTTACTAGGCTAATGGATCTTCCTGAATGATCGTTAAACTATTGTTGTTTTGTGACAATGATCATATCTGATGTGTTTTGGATTCATCCTGGGAGTGTAGATCAATGGGATTGAGTATTAGATTTCAATCAACGAATCAATAGGATTACATGATTGAAATCCTAATACTCTCACTCCTTTGTCCCTAAGCTCATTAGATCTATGGTCTTACCTATTTGGTTGTCAAGCTCTTGTTGTTTAGAGATATTGTTTATAACTGAAACATGACTTACTTCTTATGGGCATGGTGAAAATTATATGTTTTTTTTAATCTTAAGAATCGACCTTTGGTTAGAGCTCAGCCTATTTCTTATAATAGAATGTTTCCTTTCATGAGGTTGTTAAATAGTAGTATATTTTTGTTATGTGTAGTTTTTTCATGCTCAGTTCTCGCAAACTAACTCAAGTTAATACTTGTGCAGATGGATTTTTGTGAGTAGAAAAAGGAAGGATTTGTAGAAGTGCATCGGTTTTATTTATAAAGTTCCTTGTACGAATTCTTAATGTTTTTTAGATCTTGGGTTGGTGCTTGTAGAGAATATTAAAAGGCCTCTTGCCTTGGGTTTTCTGTGTTGTGAAGTAAGGATGTCTTAACCAACTATTTCATAACTTGTTAGCACTTTTGTGAGGAATAAAATTTAATCACCACCTTGTTTGAATATTCTTTTAGTGATATTATAGCAAACATGAAAATGTTGTAGCATGGATTGACCAATTTAGTTACCTTTTTGTTCTCAGCCAAAGTTCAATCGAATCTTTTGACACCTTTGGTTTGTGTGCCATGTTTACTAGAAATGTTATACCCATGTTTAGTTTTCTCAATAAGTAATGGCAATTCCTTATTTTGAGTCATAAAAATTTCTGGTATAATAACCCACCATGGTCTTGGCATTAGTGTTATTATAGGAATATTTTAGTGGGTTGGTAATCCTTTTTCTAAAGTTAATCAAAAATGAAGTAAAATGAATATATGGATGAATAAATAACTAAGATAAGAATTAAGTTTTGATTTTGTAGATAAAAATTAGAGCCTTTAATTGGAAAGAAAGGAGTTATCAACCTGTGTAAAATAATCAACCCTCGCTAACCTTAAGCTATGAATTAAACTTTATCCTCTTGGTTGTGAAATGTTAAGTATTATTAAAAAGTAAAATCTTTGTTGGATTTTGGGGATATAGTTAGGTCTTCGTTAGTAGGGGAGTTTGAACAAGAACACATTAAGTCTAATGCTTCCATTTTGGGAACCCCTTGTGTAGCCTTTGGAGAACTTAATCAAGAGAATGCTAAATGAAGATTTTACCCAAATCCATTTCAACTCTTAAGTCTCATTAAAAATACTGATTAATAACTAAAGAGATCATGATGATGCAAAAAAGATTGACCTTCTCAGTCTAATCTTTTCCATAGTATATTGTAATCTTCTCTTAAGTGTGGTTAATTGTTGATCCTTGCACAAGGAGGTTGTAGTTTCAATTCTTAATGGAACTCCACTTCAATTAGAGCTTACGCTCGTCACCTTTTGCATTAGAGGCCTGAATCAATATTCAGTATCTTGGGTATGAATAAGCAACTTTGTGAGAGATGGAAGGCATCCCTTTTGATCAAGCGATTTTAGCTTTTTTTTCCAGTCTTTAGATGACCATTTTCAGAAAAATTGTTCTCAATATAATTAGTCAATAGTGTAAAAGAAATAAGTTCACCTTTGTAAGAAGAATTTCTCCAATCGAACATATCTTCTAGGTCATAAAGTCTGGTCTTGAAAGATGTTTTTAGTGAATACATAACCTTAAAGGATTTTCCACTGTGGGGTGCACTTAACTGAGACTATGTATTGTGGTTGGACCTTTCGTGGTGCTTTGTCAAAAAGTAAAGTGAACTATCCTTGATAGGTGTTGGATTTTTCCATGTTGCCTATGTGGTCATTGTTTTGTCAAATTATTCAAAGAGTTGGTTGTAACCTGTGTGACCACCTGTAATATCATTCTATACTTCGAACAAGTACAAAAAAAATTATCCTGTACTTTTCTATGTTTTCTTGTGTATTTGGTTTGTGGGCGTTATAGTGGAAGTGAAGTACATAAAGTGGTTAGCCAAATTTTCATCTGGAAGCTCTCGTACGAGAGAACTAGGTCTGTTATCATTTCTAGTAGATTGTTTTCTATAATATGTTTGACAAAAAACTGTTGTTGTGTCCTGACTACGGTGCCACATAATCATCAAAAGGAAATATTGAAACCCTAGGTGGTTTCCAAACCTTTCATCGTGGTAACAAATTAAATGGAGTGCATTTCAACATCTTTAAATCGAGCCTGACAGAACATTGCATGACCTTTAGAAAAGAGGAAAGGAAAGGCCATTGTAAACAACCCTTATTTATATTGATTAGTCAAAGAGGAACCAATTTGAGGCCAAAATAGGGAAATGATATTGTTACTAGGGTGGGACTCTAAGAATGCAAGAATTGTATCATCTCAGTAGGCATGTTAGGAATGAGAAACACAAATGATGATTATTATTCTTGTAAATGATGCACCAAAATTTCCTCAACCGGTCCAAGTCATTTGTTAGTGTTGGGCTCACCTTCGACATCGACTATGGTGTGGAAGAGAAAGTGAGAAACATCATTTGGACTACCAGGAAATGTGAAGATAATATCTACATTAATATGGACATCATTGTAATAAGGATAATGTGCAATTTTATATTATAAATCCATGGTGACACGACTCCTACAAACATAGAAATCATAGATTTTTTTCGAAGATTTTTTTTTTTTACAACATGCACATCCAATTAAGAAATGTAGTAGGGAAGGTCACAAGTGATGGAGATAATGTCTTGCGGAAATCTTATCATATTTCCACTATACTTTAGTTTACCACCTCTTGCATGTTTCACTTACACAATAGGGAGTACACACTCTATAAGAATTTCTTCAACTTACATAAAGCCATACAACTCGGGAGGCATAAGGAAAGTGATGGCTGTAATGTAAGAATTTGACATTGCCTAACAACTTGGCTAGTTGTTTAATCCAAGCATGGAAAAGTGACAAGCCAAAACTACCCATGTTCATTATGCAAGTAACCATTCTAAAACATCCATCTGTAGTGCCCACTTCCCTCTGACACCTTTTTGTTGTTGATTGTGATACTGTCGACTATACTTATGAACATTTTTGTAGCTGTTGATTTGACATGATGTTAGTGTTAGGATTAATATTATTGTTTAACATTATTAATCATTATTATTTGTTAGGTTTGTTATTATATTTATTTATATGTGAAGTTGTTAATAAACAACTCACGTGAATAGGAGTTTGGTGAGAGATTTAAGGAGAGGTTATAACTACCTCCTATCTTTTAGGAAAGCTATTTCCTATATAAATGGTTGTGTGTAATATGAAAATAGATGGAATATATTGAATATCTTCCTTGATTATTAATTTGTATCCTGTGAAAATCTTGTTGTTCCACTTTATTTGGTATCAGAGTGACTGTGATTCTTGTAGGTTTTCAGTATGGGCTGTTAATGTGTTAGGGGCACCGTTTTAAAGAAATTGCCCCTTTGGATGAGAATATCTTGATTTGCAAATGATTTCTTGAGTGCCCTCTGACTTCTAATTGCACAGTTCATATTCCATCGATTAAACGTTCACATAGATATTATGTGTTTTCACAATTGGAGATTATTTTATTGAGATCATATTCTTACCTGTGAAACGTGCCTCGCCAGTCACTATTTATGCGGGATGTCTCTGCAAGATCAGTATTAAACACATATTTATAAGATTTGCAAGCTTGGACTAGGTTATCTTTCACATACTACGTGATCATAAGGAGATTCGTGTCAAGATCGTGTTATTTCCAGCATCGATCTCTTTAAATTGTTTTAAGTGACGTTGAGAAAGGAAATGTGGTGCATTTGAAATAATATCCCGAACTTGTTGATCAACTTAGTTCTTTTTTCAATCTGTGTGGCGATAGAGTCCAACAGGCTCTCAATCCTTTTGTGTGAGTTCCTCTAAGCGTGTATTGACATCTCCTCTCATCCTGCGCGTGGTTGATCAAGTATTTAGCTTTAGTTGGCTCACAAGAATCTGCGTATTTTCTGCACCAATATTTTTAGAATCTACTATGCAAATATCACGTGGATATTGTCAAAATTTAAGTTAGTCATGACATCATTTATTCATTTCCAGCTGACTTCAAGCTGTCATCGACTCCATTGACATTTACTCCAAAACAGGGAGTAAACTGTGTATGCATAGCTATGACACTGTGGAGCGAATCGTGACAAGTTTAGCAAGGGTCTTCACGACATTGAAATTTTGGTATTTCATGTTTATATATTTATAGTGAGTCGTGCCATGTATGTTTATTCATATGTTTAATGGCATGTCAATTGAAGAGAAATAATGTGGCATAGTGTCTTTTATGTGAAGTAGTGTTTGTCGTTAAAAGTTGTGGTTGTATACAAGTCAAATGTCATTTGTGAATCACTATCAAAAAGTTGTCAATGTTTATATTGTTAGTCAATGCCATCGTCCAAAGTTTGAAAAAAAAATAAAAATTGCCCAGATTTCAAATTTGGATGCATTTTCGATTGTACGCGACGTCCAAATTATTGAAGGTATTTTGAGCTTCGTGATCACATCCGGCTGAACTAGCAGCATGACATCGGAGGATGGATGAAAATGGAGGTTGGAGGTCATTCAATGACCTCTTGTCAGTCGCCAACGATGGGGCCGCATACTAATCTGGTGACATGTGTGCAGTGTGGTTTTTTATTTTCAGTGTTCTTATTTTGCAGAGTGATGGTTTTATGAATAAACCCTTTTCAGATCTTTTTGGCAGAGTCGTGTTTTCAGAATACTCACTTTTGGGAGGAGGAGAAGATTACGAGGTAGATTCAAGGGATGGTTATCCAGCTAGTGTGAAGCTTTTGGATCTTGGAGATTCAGAATTCGGGTGCCCAGAGAGGAAGGGAAAGTCCCACAGGAACCCAAAGAGGAAGGGAGCATTCCTGCATAATTCAGATAGACACTACGCCTTTACGAGGGTAAAGAGATAATCTAAGGAGTCTGTACCTGGTCTAAGAAGCGCTTTCATGAGGTGGTTTAATTTCTTCGAATATTGTTCTTTGCCGTGTTCACATTAAGGGGGTGAAGATTAGTGATTAATAATGTTCACACTAAGGGGGTGAATGTTAGGATTAATATTATTGTTTAACATTATTAATCATTATTATTTGTTAGGTTTGTTATTATATTTATTTATATGTGAAGTTGTTAATAAAACAACTTACATGAATAGGAGTTTGGCGAGAGATTGAAGGAGAGGTTATAGCTACCTCCTATCTTTTAGGAAAGCTATTTCCTATTTAAATGGCTATTGTGTAATATGAAAATATATGGAATATATTGAATATCTTCCTTGATTATTAATTTGTATCCTGTGAAAATCTGGTTGTTCCACTTTAGTTAGATGTTAGAGATCATGAAATGTGGTTGATTTTGATTCATATATGATGCTTTTGGATAATTGGAGACATTTTATACTAATGTTGTTATGATGTTAAGATGGTGTTATATATATATATATATATATATATATATATATATATATACACACACACACACACACATAAATATGTGTTGTTGTACATGTGTTATTTCATCATATTGAGTAGACCTAGAAAATTGAATTAATCTTGTGATCATATGATTATGGATGGAATTGAAAAGGAGATTGTTTCTTGCTTGGCTGATGTTTTTCTTTATATATAGATTATTTGGAGTTATATTTTATATTTATTTTGAATGTTTTGATACGGGCATGAGGCCGAAAGAGGTATTTGTGTTCTGCATGTAAGCATGTCACAACAAACATGGGGGGATTGGAGACCAACCACATTGGAATTCTGGATGAATTCAACAAGGGTCACCATGGAAACATGAATTTGTTTGTGTGTTTGGTTGGTTGTTGTTAGGGGTTCCCATGGGGGGATCACCTTTAAATGTGACCAAGGGGTTATGTGTATTCTTTTATTTAGTTTTTTATGTTATTTTTAGTGATGTATTTTCCCCATTATTATTTATTTTATTTGTGTCTAGATTTGTGAGTAATCATGTTGCTAAATTAATTAAATGGGTCAAAAGAATGCATTTATTAGATCTGATGGCCCATGGATTATGTTTGGTAACTAATGTGTAGGTAGCTTTGAGTGTGAAACACTCCACCTTCCTTTTGAAATTTGGATCTGTCCTTAGGGATTAATTTTAGAGGCTTGTGGGACAAGTTAAATTTGTCACACACCTCTTAAATTGTTACACCAACCCTACCTATGGGTTGGAGGGTAAAACTTAGGAATTATTATTTATTTTTGGGAAGGCAAGTTGTAAGTTGTTATTGCACCTTCTTACATAAAATTAATTTTTGTCCTTGGGGTGTGAACTTGGTTTGTGTGTGTAAGTAAATGTCATTTATTCACACACCTTTTTAATTATTCTTTCGAGTTTGAAGTTGACTTGTGAGGTGGAGTTGAGGATGTGTGATGTGCATCCTACATGGACCCACCTCATCCTCCTCTCTCCCTCTTCTATTTATTCAAATTCCTTTGCTTGTTTTGGGGTTACTTCATTTTGGTGATTTCATTTTGGTTACTTCTTTTGGTTTTAAGCTCTTGTAGTTCTGAGGAGAGTTAGAGATTTTTGTTGAATGCTTGTGGATTATGGGAGCTTTTGGAATATTTGGATTGGAAAAATATTTTTGTTGAACTTTTGGAGAAAACTCTACCATGGAGAGGTAGGAGCTTGGCTCTTTAAAATGTTCTTATTTTATTTATGCATATGTGAATGCTTTGAATATTTTGGTATGTTGTTGGCTGGTTGAGTATATTTCCTAGGTATGGTGTAGGAGAAGACTATGGGGATCTCTTGTGGGGAGGCATAAGAGTTTTGGGGAGGTAGAAGTTTTATTATGGAGGGAATTTGGGATTGGGTTCCACCTTGTAAAAGAAATAGCTTGTATTTCTTTACTAATTATGGGGTGCCATGAGAGTGTGGGGAGGCATACAAGAATGGGAGGTATAAGGGATATTTGGGGGAGGCATAAGGGCATGTAGGGGTTTTGATATTGGCGGGTTTATCTCAAGGTGGACACCCATTTCCCCATTTGGAAGTATAAGAAACTTCCCCCATAGGTCTTGTTCCTTTAGCTTTTGCATGATGAAGCCTGAGTATTGTTTGTGGCTCTTCCTGTGTTTGCAAACTGTAGTATGTATTTGAAATATGTTCTATATATGTGAAAATTGTGTTTGTGTTTTGGAAGCCTGTTTGTTGCCGTGAGTTGAAATACATTTCTTATTGCTTTGTGGTTGGGGCTTGGGGGATAATGAGGAGGACAGATTCTCCTCTTCATTGGAATTCTTGGTTGGGTGGAGAGCGTTACCTCTCCTCCTTTTTTGGTGTGATCAAAAGATATATGGTAGATATTCTTGTTGTTATTCTTGAGCTAAGGATGAGGACAAATTTCGTAGTCCCCTTGGGGTTTCCTTGTTTTAAAAATTTCCCACTTCAAGTGGATGGCATTGCAATATTATTTATGGTGCAAAGTTTCTCTATTTTGGAAATGGAATCTACATTCGAATGTGAAATATGTATATTCTGTAAGTTGTATTTGATAAATGAAAATGGAAGTTGTAAAATAACTATTGGAGTTCAATAGAATTTGTTTTAATTACCACAAATGGTATGGTTTTCATTTGAAATATATTGTGAAATGTCAGTTTGAAAATTGAAAAAAAAATACGTATGAAGAAATATTACAGTTCTCTGTTTCACTTGAAATGCATGATTTGAAAGTAGAACTACATTTTGGGGTCTTCATGCATTGATTGAAGTAAAGTTAAATTTTGTAAATTATATTTGAATGAGTTTAAATATTTAGAGGATGATAACGAAAATTAGATCCATTCAAGTTTAAGCATGATTTCTATTTTTGATTCACTGTAAAACTACAAATATTTATCAAAAAATTTTACAGAGTACTCTACAACTTAAAAGATAATATAAAACTTGAAAATGAACTAAGGATGAACATAGCACATAATGAAGCAATTGCATTTCCCTAGTAATTTATTCAGAACTTCAGTAATTGGGCAAGAGGCATAATAATGTAATTTCACTGAAAAGAAAATAAATTCGTTTTGTAATCTCGACTGTTAATAAATTAATCCTTGCAATCCTTTTGAAATATTGCAATTTTTTTTCTCCATGCCCATTTGGTGTGTTCAAGAAGAAAGAGTAGCGGATTAAAGCAAATTCTTGTAGTTGAAATTTTCAATTCATGTTTTAATGGAAGGAAAGATGTTTTTGTCGAATTCCTCCACTTAAGTTTGTCAAAAATGAATTTTGTTGTTTCCTATGCAAAGAGGAGTTCAATCCCTTTCCTTATGATGTTTTCCCAAATCCGTAATTCTAGTCAAAAGTTATGGCCTTCTGAAGTTTTTACTCCGTTGATTTTCTTTTTTATTTTTAAAAAAAGGAAATCTTTGTAAATCAAACCTACGGGCCCAAAAATTACTTTGGGCACTTTTTGTAAAAAATAGAAAAAATTCACAAATTCCTCCGCAGCTCTACATGCCCACCAATTCACTTTTTGGTAAACCCTTCTGTGGGTTCATAGGCCCACACCTTCAAACTTTACCTTTTAGAAAAAGGGAAAGAAACCTTAAGTCTCCCCACCAGTCCTCTTCCCCGCCTGTCATTGTGGGTGTGACACGTGGCTTCTTTAGGCGTCGGTAGAGGCGCAAAAATTTTTACACCTTATCACTTTTGGGAAAAGATTGGCAAAAAAATCCTAAGTTTCACCGTCAGCCTAACTTCCCACAGGTGGCTATTGGACTGACATGTGGCTTCGCTACATGTCGGCAGAGGTGCGGGATGTTTTTAACCTTTGTAATTTTTAACACAAAATCCAACTTTTCTTAATTTTCCCCGCTGGTCCACTTTTCTGCTTGAAATTTTGGGTAGGACACGTGGTGTCCCTGGGCGTTAGTGGAGGCGCAGGGGTTTCTAAACCTTTTTACCCTTCCAAACAAAAATATTTAAAATCCAAATTAGTTTTGATGACCCACCTTTACATGTGGGCTTAATAACGTGACATGTGTCCCTTGCAGCTTGGGAAAATTTTCTTCTCCAAGCCCGCCATTGGGAAACTTTCGTTCCCCAGGCCTGCCAGCCTGTAACTAAAGAAATATGAGGAGTGAGGAGGAATTATTTATATCATTGGAAAGAGGAAGAAATTCCCTATCTCATAGAAACCTTAAGTGTGTTAAATATGTGAAAAATTAGGTTGAAGTGTAAAGATGAGCCTGAGAGTGGGTAAATGAAACATTACCCCTTATTAGCTTAAATGTTTAACTCTAAAGCATGGGTTGACCCTTTTAGGGGTCACGTTAGAGGATAAGGGAATGTTTTTCTATCCCATACAAATAAGAACCTTGTTTATTATTTATACCTGGTGGAATTAAATACCCAAGGTATTTAATTCCTTTGGCCCTTTGACCCTCTAAAATTGATTAGGGAATATTTAACTATAATGTAAATTTAATTACTTGTTAACTAGTAACAAAAATTTAACTATAATTGGATTAATTATACTCATTAATTTTCTAATATGGATCCAATGTATGTTACAAATAGAAAATTTCATTTAATAAATTATAATTAACTTTGAATCCTTGTTGTGACAACTGTTGCTTGAAGCCTGGTAGCGGTCACACTTTTCGAAGAAAAAAATATTCCTTAATTTTTCTAGGTTCTTCTTGGGTCTTGAGTGGTCATTTTAGCAGGTGTTACACTTGGTATCAAATCCATGGGTGTAAAGTGTGGGCCCTTGGGCACACTATAAAACTTGAAACATGAACACCAAAACCTAGAGAAATAGTAAACCTAGCACACTTTTAAACCTAGAAAACAACATTGTTTGAAGATTGCATATTTTGGTAAATATGAAAAATTGAATAAAACCTAGAATAATGAACTAACTCTAACCTTGGTCTGTGTAGGAGGCGTGGAAAAGACGAGGGGTCCTTTTAATAGACCTAGACTTGTCACCTCTAAATCATACTGTAGCAGTTGTCCTACCTCAGATTTTATAGACGCTTCAAGATGTTAATGCCTCTTTACGCAGAGGGTCCATAGGAGAATGGTTAGCCAAACACGATAGGGAGCCATCCATTGAGGCTCATTCATCGCCTTGACACAGTAAGGAGCATAGTGGAGAGAAATCCTTTGTGGAGTTAGACAGAGCAGAGTCACCGCAGAGGGGACATGGAGACCGGATTTCTAGACATAGGGATAGGTATCAGAGCCCTAGGCTTAGAGATGAGGATGCAGAGAGGCCTAGGAGTTGCCAAAATATAGCTGTAGACAATATTAGGGAGATCCTGAAGCTACAGTCATCTAATTATTCTGGTGACACAGGTGGATTTTAGGAAGAAGCCTGATTGATGAGCTGGAGCGAGTGCTTCAAGCTCTGCCCTTGTTATAGCAACACAGAAGCTCATATTTTGATCCATAATATGAGGGAAGGATCAGGTTTCTAATGGATAACTGAGGAGTAGAACCTCCACATTGATTCAGATATGGTTACCTAGGATCTCTTTGAGGAACAGTTCAGGAGTAGGTACTTATCACAGAGGTTCATACAATAGAGGATAGATGAGCTTTATGACCTCTAACAAGAATCTTTGATAGTAGCTGATTATGAGAGTCAATTTATAGATCTACTACAATATGTTGACTACATGCAGGATGAGCATGTATGGATGCATAGATTCATCAGGGGCCTGAATCTAGACATTGGAGGTGTTGTGCATATCCATTGTCCACAAACATTAGCTAAGGCCGTTGAGAAGGCCTATATAGCATAGGAGACTTGGGGAAAGACACAAAATGTTGAAGATAGGGTGCGGAGCCACATTCAACATATGTAAGACAACAGGTCAAGGGGGTCAGCTCCTCCTCCTCGTGGTGCACAAGGTTTAGGATAGTCGTCTTTTAGGTCTTAGCAGCAGCATCAGACTTGCCCACCGTGTAGGCCTCAACAAGGATTCGATGCACAATAGGGGCAGAGTATGGGGCCACCTCTTAGGGGTCCCATTAGGACATAGGGTAGATCCAGATCCTAGTTAGTATGAGTATAGACCTCATTAGTCCGTAGCCAGATCATCAGGATCTATGGCACATACCTCTAGAGTACCGATTGGAGCTACTACTCATGGGAGAGGATAGGGCAGTTGTTTTGGTTGCGGTGTTGCTATTCATTTTTAGAGAGAGTGCCCATAGAATCCTAGTAACAAGGGTAAGACACAAATGTCAGAGCCTACTATTGGTGACATGGGGCATGATCATCGAGTCTATGCAGTGGTCAAGAACCGCTAGGTTGAGCACCACAGTACCGTGATTGAGATGACAAGTAACATTGGTGGTGTTCCTACTCAGTTCTATTTGATTCTAGTTCTTCTAATTCTTTTTTTGCACCATCTTTGGTACAGTGATGTAGGCTGGTGGAAGCTAGGCAAGGTCTTAGTTAGGTCGTCGAGATGGATTTTGGAGCCAAAATATCTGTAGACTCCGTTAAGGAGTGTGTAGTAGACTTGGGACCCTTCACCACTACCTTAGATCTTCATGTCCTTCTATTGGGTTCATATGGAGTCATCGTGGGCATAGACTAGTTATCTGGACACAGAGCCATAGTGGATTGTTACAATAAGATTATATCATGTGCAGATGATCTAGGAGTTGAGTAAGTGATAGTAAGGATTAGAAGACACGTTGCCTTTTACACCATCTCTTTCATGTAGCTTAAGCGGTGTGTGTGATGAGTTTGTTAGATGTATGTTGTCATAGTTAGTGACCAATCAGAGGATGATTCTATCAAACCCTAGCTTGATGACCATCCCATCTTTAGATATTTTTTTGATGTCTTTCCAGGGGATCTACCAAGGTTACCACCCCCCCATGAGATAGATTTTCACATAGATCTGGTTCTGGGAGTAGAGCCTATCTCAAGAGCACCTTATCAAATGACTACTCCTGAGCTTTGTGAGCTCAAGTTATAGCTAGAGGGCCTTTTGGATAAATGCCTAATCCATCTTAGTGTATCCCCTGGGGGTGCACTTATGATAATTGTAAAGAAGGATGGATCTCTGCAGTTGTTTATTGATTACCGCTAGCTGAACAAAGTAACGATCAAGAATTTTTATCCCCTTCCATGCATTGATAATTTGTTTGATCAGATGAAGGGGCCACACTTTTTTATAAGATAGACCTTAAGTCAAGTTATCATCAGCTGAGGATTACGGAGTCAGACATTCATAAGACCGCCTTTCGTATGATATATGGCCACTACGAGTTCACCGTGGTGCCTTTTCGTTTGATGAATTCCCCCACAGTGTCATGAGCTTGATGGATGGAGTGTTGAGGAAATTCTTGGAATGCTTCATGCTCATATTTCTTGACAATATTTTTATTCGCTCATGTACTCATGAGGAGCACAAGGGGAACCTTTTCCAGGTTCTTCAATGTCTTCATGAGCAGTAGCTTTATGGGAACCTAGAGAAGTGTGCGTTATTTTAGATAGAGGTGCAATATTTGGACCACATCATTTCTGGGGAAGGTATCATGGTTGATCTTTCAAAGTTTTGAACTATTATGGAATGGCCAGTACCTACTAGTGTAATAGATGTGTGCAGCTTCATGGGCTTGGTAGGATATTATAGGAGATTTGTTCAAACAAATTCTCGAGTTGTGTACCCCATCACTTCCCTTCAGCGGAAAGGAAAGAAGTTTGTTTGGTAAAATAGATGTGAATAGGCCTTAAGGACACTGAAGGAATGCCTCGCGATAGCTTATGTCTTTGTAGTGCCAGATCTGTAGGGTGATTTTTTCGTATGCACAGATGCTTCTCTAGCAGGAGTTAGAGGTGTGTTGATGTAGGAGGGCAGAGTAGTTGCCTTTAGGTCTCACAAACTCAAATATTATGAGCTCAATTATCCAACTCATGATCTTGAGCTTGCAGTAGTTGTGACACCTTAGTTTGATGGAGACACTTCCTTCTTCGCCGGAGATTCACACTCAAGAGATCACTTGAGTCTTCGCCACCTCTTCACGTAGCCCAATCTCAACGCTCGACTGCAGCGTTAGGTGGAGTTGCTTTGTGAGTATGAAGTGGAGATAGAGCATGTGAAGGGGAAGGAGAATGTGGTTCCATATGATCTCTATAGGTGGATAAATGTGGCTATTTTCACCTCACTCAGCACAGATTTGTGTAGCGTGATTCTACAGTAGCTTCCTCACGACAGTTTCTACATTGTAGCTAGAGTGGAGATCAAGTCTCAGAGACCCCGAGAAGGGAAGTTTGATGGGTTTTCATTGGAAGTATATGGCCTTCTCAGTCATAGAGGCCGGATTTATTTTCCCAGAGATGAAGGCTTGAGGCCGGACATCTTGACAAAGGCACATCATGCACCCTATTAAGCCCATCCCAAGGTGAAGAAGATGCACGCCACCTTGATATAGCTATATCACTAGAGGGGAATTTGTAGAGATGTCACTCATTTCATGTTACACTATTTAGAGTGTCATAAAGTTGAGGCCAAGAAACAACATCAAGCTTGCTTTCTCTTTCTGCATGCTATACCGAAATGGAAATAGGATACCATTTCCATGGACATCATTATTGGGCTACCGATGTCAAGATACCACCACGACGCCCGTGGATAAATTAATGAAAGTGGATCACTTTTCACTGCTAAAGACCACCTATATAGCTAGTGTTGTGGCACGGTTATATCTAGATGAGATTGTTAGATTACACGGGATTCCATAGAAGATCATTTATGACCGTAATCCTTTGTATACTTCTCACTTTTGGACTACCATGCAACATGCTCTCGAGACATATATCAATTTCAGCAGGGTGTATCCAGAATGAGCGGGTGAATCAAATATTAGAGGACATGCTTAAGATGTATGTTATGTATCACTAGTAAAAATGGGAGGAGTATTTGTACTTGGTGGAGTTTTCCTGCAATAATAGTTTTCAGAGTTCGATAGGCATGGCTTCATTCCAAGGACTATATGGTAGAGAATGCAGGATACCTCTTAGTTGGGATAGGTTAGAGGATAGGGTTTCACTTGGACCAGATTTACTACAGGACATGGAGTAATAAGTGGTTATAATCAGATAGAGATTGTAAGAGGCACAGGACAGACAGAAGAAGTATGCAAATCAGCATAGGACTGACCGTAGTTTTGATGTGGGCATGAAGGTTTTCCTTCGTGTCAAACCACATAAGAGCCCTATCCATAATGGACAAGGTTCTAAGTTATCTCCTAGATTCATATGCCCGTTTGAGATCTTATAGCGTATCGGTCCTTTGGCCTACCATCTAGCATTGCCACTTAGCTAGTCTTGCATCCATGATGTGTTTCATGTTTCAATACTTAAGAGATATATTTCATATCCTTCTCATGTGCTAGATTGGACCTCATTTTAGGTGAAGGATCAGGGGTAGGTGATGGTGGATCCCATCCACATTATAGAGTGCAGGACCCTGGGCCTTCAGAGAAGACAGATTGACCAGGTTCGAGTGTAGTGAGATAGATATGATGAAACCACGACTACATGGGAGGATGCTATTTTGCCATGATTTCAGTTTCGACACCTATTCTAGTGACTTCTAGGAGGAAGTTGTGTCTAATGCAAGGGGATGTAGTGCCCACTTCCCTCTGACACCTTTTCGTTGTTGATTATGATATTGTTGACTATACTTGTGAACATTACTGTAGCTGTTGATTTGGCATGATGTTAGATGTTAGAGATCATGAACTGTGGTTGATTTTGATTCATATATGATGCATGTGGATAATTTGAGAAATTTTATACTAATGTTGTTATGATATTCACATGGTTATATATAAATATATGTGTTTTTGGACATGTGTTATTTGGTCATATTGAGTAGACCTAGAAAATTGAATTAATCTTGTGATCATATGATTATGGATGGAATTGTAAAGGAGATTATTTCTTGCTTGGATGATGTTTTGATTCATATATATAGATGATTTGAAGTTATATTTTATATTTATTTTGGATGTTTTGATGTGGCCATGAGGCCAAAGGAGGTATTTGTGTTTTTCAGGTAAGCATGTCACAACAAACATTGGGGGATTGGAGATCAATCACATTGGAATTCTAGATGAATCCGACAAGGGTTACCATGGAAACATGTATTTTTTTGTGTGTTTGGTTGGTTGTTGTTAGAGGTTCCCATGGGGGGATCACCTTTAAATGTGACCAAGGGGTTATGTGTATTCTTTTATTTAGTTTCTTTTGTTTAAAGTTTTGTATGTGATTTTTAGTGATGTATTTTCCCCTTTATTATTTATTTTATTTGTGTCTAGATTTGTGAGTAATCATGTTACTAAATTAATTAAATGTGTCAAAAGAATGAATTTATTAGAGCTAATGGATCTTGAATTATGTGTTGTAAGTAATGTGTAGGTAGATTTGAGTGTGAAACACTCCACCTTCCTTTTAAAATTTAGATTTGTCCTTAGGGACTGATTTTGGAGGCTCGTTAGACAAGTTAATTTTTTCCCACACCTCTTAAATATTTACACCAATCCTAGTTATGGGTTAAAGGGTAAAAATTAGGAATTATTATGTATTTTTGGGAAGGCAAGTTGTAAGTTGTTATTGCACCTTCTTACATATAATTAATTTTTGTCCTTGGGGTGTGGACTTGGTTTATGTGTGTAAGTAAAATGTCATTTATTCACCCACCTTTTTAATTGTGCTTTGGAATTTGAAGTTGACTTGTGAGATGGAGTTGAGGATGTGTGATGTGGCATCCTACATGGACCCACCTCATCCTCCTCTCTCCCTCTTCTATTTATTGAAATTCCTTGGCTTGTTATAGGGTTACTGTTAGTGTGAAATCACAGCACCCCCAAATGAGTTCTACATATATGCTTTTCTAAGGTGGATTCATTTGGTGTGATTGCATAACATTGAACTTTCCCCAAGGTGTGGGACCTTCGAAAAATGGAAAATCTCTCCAGGTTAAAGGCTGGTTCCTATTCCTCAATTTTGGCACGGCTGGTGGGACAGAGAGGTTTCCATCTTATTATAGTAAGATTGATGTGCACTTCTTGTGATTCTAACTTCTAACAAGTTCTAAAATTGAACATTTGGCGACTCCAAAATAAATAAATCCACTGGTTTCAGCAGTCTAAGAAAGTTCATGTGGAGAATAAAGACACGGTCAAGAACTAGAGAAGAGAGGGACTTTTTGTCTATCTAGAATTATCCCCAGACAGAAAAAGGGGAGGAAGAAGAGCGAAGAGGTCTCTATCTCCACCAAAAAAATCCTTATCAACACCTCCTCCCTATATGCCATTCTCTGAATCAAGAGGGGTACTGAGGTTGATCAGATGGCTCAGTCAAATCCTTATGTCAATTTCACCAGTAGCAGCCCACTCACTCTGAATGCACAAAATCCAGTTCCAACTGCAGAATTCAAGAGCATCCCATATTTCACTAAGGAAAACCAAACTTCTCCTAGTGATCGTGTCCAAGATATAGAAAATTTCTGTATGATCCACAAAATCCATGAGATGGAAATTGTAGTCAAGTTACTCACCTCTTCACTTAAAGGTAAAGCTTCATAATGATTCAGGAGCCTCAAAGCAGGATCTATCCAAAATTAGAACCAGTTGTACATAGCTCTTCACAACCAGTTTGGAGAAAAAGGTGATAACTTATCTTTGTTGGAGCAACTAACAACAATTAAAAGAGCCATAAACGAGTAGCTAACAGACTTCAACCTCATATTTTAGTGGACCTGGGATAGGATTCCAATAATAGTAAACCCCACTAATGAAGGTTCTTTCTTATACTTTCTTAGGGTTTTAAATTATGTTGTTGCTTTGATGATTCATTCAATGGGGGGAACAACCTTACCTGAAGCCTTTATCCTTTCCATAGGGGCTGAGAACTATTTGATTTAGGATGAAAAAATCACTCCTAGGCTATCCATGCCTCTGTACCCCAGTTACAAATCCCAGATACTAGCCAAACACCCACATTAGCCCCTGTACCTACTCCTAGAAGTCAAAGATCAGTTGAAGCCTCCACTTCATCATCTAACACCTCTAAGGAACTCCAGGAAGTCATGAAACAACTTCAGAACCTGGGGAATGAGTTAGTAACCATGAAAAGGTAACAAACCGAGAGTTCTAGGTTGTGTCAGCCTCAGGCTCAGTCTCAAGCTTAGTACCAAGTAAGACCCCAATATCAACAAAATAAACCACCATCTCAGACTATAAATCAAGGCCAGAACAAAGGAAAATATCAAGCTACTAGACCTTTCAAAACATATGATCCAAACATAGGTTCAACATCAAGGGCATTGGTTCCAGAAAAGAATAATATGGCACAAGAATATGATTGGTGTTTCCCATGTAATGAACGACACAATCAATCAATGTTCTTTAATGGTGCACTAAATTAGGCCTTGATGGTGCAAACTAGTATGGTGTTATAAGAACTTAGCCAAGAAAGAGATCAGGAACAAGGAGCTCAACAAGAGCAACCTCTAAGTGAGACTATGCTTGTTAATTGGTGGGATGAGGACTTCTGTGGAATGAATCAGTTCCCTTCTCAAAGTGTGGCTTCCAATACACGGTCCAAAAAGAGAAATATTGGAGAAGGCCAACCACTGAACTCAGGTTAACATCAACCTTCCATCACTCCATAAGGTGTTGGTGCTCCAAATATAAATCCCAACATGCAGGGCCAACCCAAGCCAGATTCCAAATCCACTTAAACACCGGTTGTGACAACCCATGTGCAAGAAAAAGGATAGCTCATTCAATATCATTGAGAAAATGAAGAGGAAAAGTTTGAACATTTCACTATGGGAGTCACTGTCCATTCCAGGGAAGAGGGATCTATTGCAGACTGCCATGCAGAATTGGTCAAGCTCAAATCAACCCCCTAATCAGCAAGAGAGAGTTCTTGCCAATGCAATTCAACCTAGGAAGAACCATGGAGAACAACAAGGTAAGAAACTGAGACCTCCTCCATTTTATGTCTCATTGATTATTGGAGAAAAATTGGTGCACAATTATATGATTGATTCTAGGGCTAGTAGTTTGGCGATGCCCAAACAAATAGCTGATCAATTGGGTCTCAAATATGAATTCATCTCTAGACGGGTAGTGCAATTAGATGGGACAACAATGACAACTGTTGGAATCATCAAGTATATGAGCCTCACTCTGCATTCCTGCCCCAATGTGACTATTTTGTAGAATGTATCCATCATATATTTGCCACCACATTTTGCCTTCTATTTATATAGGGACTTCACTCCCAAAATTGGAGGCTATTTTTCTATTGATTGGTCACATATTCTCTTTCGAACAAGGTATGGGGCAAAGGCCACAATTAGATTTGAACCCATTTCCAATTATCATATTTAATCTTATGTGCCTAGCCCAATCAATGCCAACTACTTAGAGTTTAAACATGAAGACCTCCTAAGAACTTGTGAAGCAGATACCAAGGTGGGATATATCCCATACCCAACTCTTAATGAGTGGGCCAACAAATTCATGATGTTGACCCCTATAAGGAGATGTAAGAATATCAGCTAGGTGTCTACTACCTACATGAAGAAAATCATCCTCTTCCTGACCTACTTAAGCCAAAATATAAGGATGTCAATGAGGTATGGAAATTGTTCTTTGATGGTTGAAGGAGTAAACAAGGAGATGGAGGAGGATCTATGATTGTGACCCCCAAAGGTATGAAATATTATTCATCCTTTAGCTTTGAGTTTTCCTGCTCAAATAACACTATTGAATATGAGTCTTTGGTCCATGGTCTTCATTGGGTAAGAAAGCTAGGAATCATTAACTTGCAAGTGTTTGGTGATAGTGAACTGGTTGCCAATCAAGTCAGAGGACTTAATGTTGTCAAGAATGACCTGCTCAAGAACTACAAGAGGAGGGTATGGGATCTCATGGAGGATTTTGAGGCCTTCAGCATTGTGTCCATACCTAGGAAGGAGAATGAAGACGTTGATAGGCTTGTTGTAGTTGGAGCAATGTTTGATGTGGCCGAAAAAATCAAAAGAGACAAAAAACCACCACATATCCATATAGTTGTGAGGCTAGCAGCGCCAGATAACAACACAATACATGAATCAAATAGTATAGCTATATACAAACAAGCTCCCCAAAGGCTTAGTGACAGTAGAGTCTATTTTCAATCTTAATGATCAATTTAGAAAAGAGAAGGCTAACATACATATCAAGGGATAAGATTTAGATTCAATACCAATTGGAGAAGGAAAAACACTTAAAATTGGAAAAGTGTCCACCAAGAAAGAAAGGTATGAATTCATACAAATTTTCCAAGAATTTCTAGATGTATTTGCTTGGAGCTATGAAGACCTAAGAGGGTTCAATCCAAATCTAGCACAACACACAATCTAACTAGATCCAGCTACTCAGCCCATCAGTAAAAAGTAGAGACCAATCAACCCACACATTGAGCCTCTGATGAAGAAAGAGATGAAAAAAATGATATAGGCAAGTATCATATTTCGAATCAAACACTCAAGCTGGGTTACAAACCTAGTCCCAGTCAGGAAGAAAAATGGAGAGATTACGTTTTCTGTATATTTTTGATACTTGAACAGAGCCTCCCTCAAAGATCACTACCCACTCCCTTCGATGGAGCAAATCTTACAAGTAATGTCTGGGTCAGAGAGATTCTCCCTCCTAGATGGCTACTCAGGGTACAACCAGGTCCTGGTGAAAGAAGATGATCAGTTCAAAACAACTTTCACCACCAAATGGGACACCTATACCTACAGAAAATGCCATTTGGATTCTCCAATACCGAAGCCACTTTTCAAAGGGAAATGGATATGGCATTCAAAGGTATGATAAAAAAATTGTAATGATCTATCTGGATGACATTACAGTGTTTTCCAAAAATGTAACAAACCACCTTTTCCACCTAAGGAAAGTGTTTCAAAGATATAGGAGTTTTAGGGTATCATTGAACCCTAAAAAATGCATATTCTTGGCCCATGAGGGAAAGCTCCTAGGCCTTATTGTATCAAAGGAAGGATTGAAAATTAACCTGGAGAGATTTCAAGAAATAAGAGCATTGCCATTGCAAAGCCACAAGAAGGCTCTTCAAAGCTTCTTGGGAAAAATCAATTTTGTCTGCACGTTTATACCAAACTTTATTGCTCTTGTTAAGAAAGTAACGTTGATGTTGAAGAAAATCTTAGCATTCAAGTGGATAGCTGAAGGAAAGGAAATATTTGAGGCCATTAAATAAGCTATATCACAAGAGCCGACTCTTGTGAATCTAGATTTATCTAAGGAATTCATACTATATGTCTTTGGTGGCAATGACACAATTTCTGTAATCTTGGTTCAGCAGAACAAAGAAAGTACAAAACAACGAATTGATTTCTTCAGTCAAGGTCTGAAAGACTATGAAGTGAGATTATCCTTCAGTGAAAAGAAATTCCTAGCAGTAATCAAAGGATTAAAGAAGTTTAAGCATCTGGTTTCAAATAACAAAATCCAATTGTTGGTCTCTCATGTGGGAGTTAAATAATTCCTTCTCATTAAGGTTCTAAATGAAAAGCGTGCAGGATGGATCACTCATGTCATGGAATATGACATTGAGATCAAGGTCACTAAGCTGGTCTATGGGAAGGGATTGTGTGAACAACTAGCCTCAGGTCAACTAGACAAAGAAAACAGTGAAAAGGAGGCTGTTTTTGTTTTATAGGATAATAAAGAGGAAGGAAATGCTGATGCACCTACTCCTTGTTGGACTCAATATATGGTGCACTTCCTTCAAACAAGCCTGTGTCCTTATGGGATGAATAAAGAAAGAAGGAGACATTTTAGACTATAGGCCATCCCATATATTCTTATTGATGATGTCTTGTTCAAAAGAGACATCAATGGCATTCTGTTGAGATGCATTGAAATAGATCAGGTTGAGAGAGTGCTACAAGAATTCCATGTCGAAGCAGTTGGAGGCCATTTTGCTCCAAGGGTGTTAGCACTCAAAATCATGAAGGCAGGTTATTATTTGCCCAGAGTGTTTAGTGACAGTTATGCATGGATCAAAAGGTATAAGAATTGTGCATTCTTTAAAGGAAAATAAAAGCTAACAACACTTCCATTGTACCCAATTTCAGTCAACCAACCTTTCATGAAATGGGTATTGGATTTTATTGGAGTCATCAATCCAAATTCAAGCCAAGGTCACAAATGGATTCTGATAGCAATAAACTATTTCACCAAGTAGACCGAGGCAGTGGCACTCAAGGAAGCTAATGAGTCTAGTATACTAGATTTCTATGAAGTGATAGTGACTAGATTTGGACTACCAGCCACCATTATATATAACAATGCATTGGCAATAATATGCCCCAAGATCATAGGATGGGATGTTAAGAATGGGACTTACTTGAGCACCTTATCAAATTATTACCCTCAAGGTAATGGCCAATTTGAGTCCACAAACAAGAACCTGCTAAAGATCATCAGAAGAAATCTTGATGAGAATCAGAGAACCTAGCATACAAAGCTCGGATTGGTTTTATGGGCTGATAGGATAACACCCAAGAGATCTATAGGAATCTCTCCATTCAAACTTGTCTATGGGAAAGAAGTAGTGTTTCCTATATCACTTGAGTTTCTAGCATTGGAGCTCGTAAAGAAACTAGAGATGTCTTAATTTGAACCGATGAAGGCTAGGTATGTGGAGATAATATAATTAGAAGAAACCAGAGAGCATGCACTCCAAGCAATAGAGAATAATCATGCCTCAATAAAGAAATTATTTGACAAGAAGGAAAAAAAAGGATCTTCCAGGAAGGAGACCTGGTTTTGAAATGTGATGTAGATTGGGAAAAACCAGGAAGGCATTCTAAGTTTGATGCCATTTGGAGTGGCCCCTACATGGTCACAAGATGTAAAAGCAGCAATGCTTTCTAGTTATCTACATTGGATGGTGAAGAGTTACAGATTCCAGTGAATGGAATCTATCTTAAACACTACTACTAAAAGGGAAGTTCTCACCGTGTACATATTATTTTAGTTTCTCATTCCTCTAAGTGCTTGTACACATTGTCTTGTTATAGTGTTTATTTTCTCCTAAGTTCTTTGCATGCTCTGCATTTTATATTTGGAGCATGTATGATTTCAAATTTTTTATATAGTTGTAGTGTTTTTTTGTTTCTTTTATGCAGTCCATTTAGAGAGGCAGATGAAGCCCCGAGTCAGAAAAAATTTCTACTCTCAGAAACCTTCCTTTTGAGATTTCTTATGAATATTGAGAGTGCAAACAGTCAGGCTCATGAATCAGAGGCAGAGTCAGTATCAGACCATCATTCTCGAATCCATGCAAAATGGATATGATAAGGTGATTGGTCTTTTCATCTAGCAGGAAAATACCCCTGTCAGTTGCCAAATTGTTATCCATATTTCACCCCCTGGGTAGAATATTGGATTAGTCACGACCCTGCATAGAAAGAACCTGAGAAAGCTCATTCATATTTGTAAATAGGTCACATAAGGACTCAACAATGGAGTGGCAGGGGATGAGAGAGACTAAAGGAAACTATGTAAAAGAAACAACTCTGTCGAGCCATTTCCATGTATTAAATCCATTTTCAAGTTGCAGAAGGACCCAACAATGAAATGACAGGGTTAGAAAAGAAAGGGTAGTGCCGTGGAGCAACTAGGAGCAGGAAAGGAAAAAAATGGTGAATTTTCAAAGTTTTTCAGGCTCAAGACTGTTCACGAAAGAGTCCAAAATTGACTAAAAATGGAGGAGGAAACAGAAAAAACCATGTGTCCTAATGGTGCTTCTCCAAAGGTGAATCCAAAAACGGAAGCCCGAATGAACATCAGGCTTCCATGCATCTAAAGCCCCAAAAAATTTGCAGGACTGTTGAAAAGTATTCAACTAAGAGAGAGCATGCTAGATACTGGCTCAGCGTAAATCTGAAATGGGAGCCTAGGGCGGAGACTCAAAGTTATGCCAGCCCTCCACATAGAAAATGGTCAAACAGAGTCAAAAGGTGGACAATGCGGTCCTCAAAATTGGCTAAGTATAAAATTGTAAGCAGAGAATGCCAAGTGTCAGTGTGGCGCATCTCCAAGAGTTAGTCCCAGGAAGGAGACCCAAATGTGCATGAGCTCGCCAAATAGACCAAATTCAAAAAATTAAGAGGGACCATTGAAAATTCCAAAGACCAACAGAGGAAAAATTTTAGCCTACCTTTCAAGCAAGTGCAGTGCCTCCATGTGTCTAGTCTCAGAATGGGGCAGAGTCGGTTGAATAGTCAATGCATAGGCCAGGCTGGTAAAGGCTACCAAGTTTCTAAATGGTGTTGATTCAAGAATTGAAGAGAGAGAAGGTTTTCTAGCGAGCACCAGACTGCCGCGTGTCCTGGGTCAAAAGATATGACCCCGCCAAGTAAAAGACTTAGCCAAAAGTTATAAAATGGGCCACAACTCTGCCCAAAGGAAAAAGTCAACGTTTGAGCCCGAGTCAAGGCCAGAGCGGGGAGTTGGAGGAAAAGGTGAAAATTTTCCTTTTGACAAACGACACAAAGTAAAAAATTGAAGCGCTTCTCCCCAGCCAACCAAAGGGTGCCACATGTCTAGGCAGAGCTTTGGGGCCGCCGAGGTTTTTTTATTTTTGCATTTTTTGAGGAAAAAGGAAGAAAGATGAATTACGGACCCACAAATCCAATTTTTTCCCTATCTGGCTACCATGTATCCCATATAGAAAGGGGGATCCATTTTTCAAACTGTTTTCCCACCCATTTGTATGGACTCAATACAAACTTTGAAGGGGCATATCTTTCCAATCAGGGCTTAAAATATTACAAATTTGACACCGTTGGAAGCATCTCGACGTCTTCTACACCATAGAAAGATAAAAAATTATTTTTCTCAGGCCCTGGTCAATGAAAAATGGAGAAAAAATCTTTAGGGGACATCAATGTGGGATCCATTTGCCTCAACAACCAGATCAGATTCGATCTGTTCCACAGTTTCATCTTCCTTCAAGACGCCGAACCAAAGATTGATGTAGTAAAGACAGATTTGGGGGAAAATTTTGTCAGAGGCATTAATAATAGTGGTTGAGCTTCAACCTGCTTTTCCCGCTCCTTTCTCTCTTTCTTATCTCTGATTAAATCTATAAATGCAGGGGGGATTCATTGTAAAGGGTTGGACATTCTTTGTTTTATAGGCTCCCTTTTCCTTATAGCAAAGGAATTTGTGGAGTTCAAGCCTTCCATTAAAATTGCAGTATGTTTCTTGCCTCCTGGCTATTTTGTAATGCATTGTATCAATCTGTAGAGAAATAAAACACATCTGTGATGGATTCTATATCCTTTCTATATCTTTTGTCACATCTGGTCTTCCATTATCAATCTGGTTATCTGTGCTTGATTATTGCATGTATTTTATTGGTTTGTGTCTACCAGCAAAACTAGTGTTCATCATTCCTTCGGTGCATCACCTTGTAGTTTAGATATTTCTTATTTCTTACATTCCTTTCTATCCCTGTCTCCTTGGAAAATTCTATATTAGGTATAGAAATAGATCCTCTGCAAGTTCCCACATATGAACCAAAATAGATGAATAGGAACCATCCTTTAACCTGAAGAAATTTTCCATTTTTGTAAGGTCCCACACCTTAGGGAAAGTTCAATGTTATACAATCACAACAAATAAATCTGCCTTATAAAATCATATCTATAGAACTCATTTGGGGGTGCTGTGATTTCACACTAATAGTTACTTCATTGTGGTGATTTCATTTTGGTTTTGAGCTCTTGTAATTCTGAGAAGAGTTAGAGATTTTTGTTGAATGCTTGTGGATTGTGGGAGCTTTTGGACTATTTGGATTGGAAAAATCATGTTGTTGAACTTTTGTAGAAAAATCTACCACGGAGAGGTAGGAGCTTGGCTCTTTAAAATTTTCTTCTTTTATTTACGCATATGTGAATGCTTTGAATATTTTGGTATGTTGTTGGCTGGTTGGGTAGATTTCCTAGGTATGGTGTAGGAGAAGACTATGGGGATCTCTTATGGGGAGGCATAAGGGCATGTAGGGGTTTTGAAATGATATATATATATATATATATATATATATATATATATATATATATTGGCGGGTTTATCTTAAGGTGGACACCCATTTACCCATTGCGAGGTATAAGCAGCTTTCCCCATAGGTCTTGATCTTTTGGCTTGTGCATGATGAAGCCTGTTTTTTGCCATGAGTTGAAATACACTTCTTATTGCTTTATGGTTGGGGCTCGGGGACCAATGATGAGGATGACTTCTCCTCTTAATTGAAATTCTTGGCTAGGTGGAGAGCGTTGCCTCTACTCCTCTTTTTTTGTGATCAAAAGATATATGGTGGATCTTCTTGTTGCTGTTCTAGAGATGAGGATGAAGAATAATTTCACAGTCCCCTTGGGGTTTTCTTCTTGTAAAAATTTCCCACTTTAAGTGGATGTCATTGCAATATTATTTGCGGTGGAAAGTTTCTCTGTTTTTGAAATGGAATCTACATTCGAATGTGAAAGATGTATATTCTATAATTTGTATTTTATAAATGAAAAAGGAAATTGTAAGAAAACTATTGGAGTTCAATAGAAATTATTTTAATTGCCACAAATGGTATGGTTTTCATTTTAAATCTATGTTTGAAATATATTGTGAAATGTATAGTTGAAAATTGAAAAATAAATACGTATGAAGAAATATTACATTTCTCTATTTCATTCGAAATGCATGATTTGAAAGTAGAACTACATTTTGGGGTCTTCACGTATTGATTGAAGTAAAGTTAACTTTTGTAAATTAGATTTGAATGAGTTTAAATATTTAGAGGATGATAATGAAAGTTAGATCCATTCGAGTTTAAACATGATTTCTATTTTTGATTCACTGTAAAACTACAAATATTTATCAGAAAAATTTATAGAGTGCTCTACAACTTGAAAGACAAAATGAAAATTTAAAATGAACTAAGGATGAATAAAGCACATCATGAAACAATTGCATTACCCTAGTAATTAATTCAAAACTCCAGTAATTAGGCAAGAGGCATAATAATGCAATTTCACCGAAAATAAAAGAAATTCATTTTGTAATCTCAACCGTTAACCAATTAATTCCTGTAATCCTTTTGAAATCTTGCAAGTGTGTTTCTCCATTCCTGTTTGGTGTGTTTAAGAAGAAAGAATAGCGGATTAGATAATATTCTAGCATTTGAAAAGTTCAATTCACGTTTTAATGGAAGGAAATACATTGTTGTCAAATTTCTACACTGAAATTTTTCAAAAATTAATTTTTATGTTTCCTATCCAAAGAGGTGTTCGAGCCCTTTCCAAAAAGTCTTCATTTTCCAAAATCAGTGCTTCCAGTCAAAATTTATGGCCTTCTGAAGTTTGTACTTCGCTATGTTTTTTTTTTTTTAATGGGAATTTTTTGTAAATTGGACCCACGGGCCCGAAAATTACTTAGGGCACCTTTTGTAAAAAATTCACAAATTCCTCTGTAGCCCTACAGCCCCACCGGTCTACTTCCCCACCTGTCACTATGGGTCTAACACATGGCTTCTTTAGGCGTTGGCGGCGGTGCAGACTATTTTAGACCTTACCGCTTTTGGGAAAATATTGGCAAAAAAATCCTAAGTTTCCCCACCGGCCTGCCTTGCCGTAGGTCACTGTTGGACTGACACGTGGGTTAGCTAGGCATTAGTGGAGGCACAGGTTGTTTTTAACCTTCACACTTTTTAACACAAAAGGAAACTTTTCTTAAGTCTGCCTGCCGGTCCACTTTTGCACTTGAAATTTTGGGTAGGACACGTGGGCTCCCCAAGCGTCGTCAGAGGTGTGGGGGTTTTTTGAACCTTTTTTCCCTTCCAAAAAAAAAGAGTTAAAATCCAAAGTATCTCCGATGACCCACCTTTCCATGTGGGCTTAACAACGTGCCATGTTTCCCTTGCAGATTGGGAAAATTTTCTTCCTAAGACCTACAGACGCGCCTTTGGGAAAAGTTTCTTCCCCAAGCCAGCCGACCTATAACTTAAGAAATATGAGGAGTTATGAGGGATTCATTATATCATTGGAAAAATGAAGAAATTTCCTACCTCATAGAAATGTTTTTAGGAAACGCTAAGTATGTTAAATATGTGAAAAATCAGGTTGAAGTGCAAAGATGAGCCCAAGAGTGGGCGAATGGGAAATTACCCCTTATTAACTTAAATTTTTAACTCTGAAGTGTGGGTTGACACTTTTAGGAGTCACATTAGGGGATAAGGGAATTTTTTTATCGCATGAAAATAAGAACCTTGGTTTTTGTTTAGACCTAGTGGAATTAAATACCCAAGGTATTTAATTCCTTTGGCCCTCTAAAATTTATTAGGGAATATTTAACTATAATGTAAATTTAACTACTTGTTAAATCCTAAGAGAAATTTAACTATAATTGGATTAATTATACTCATTGATTTCGTAATATGGATCCAATGTATGTTACAATGAGAAAATTTCATTTAGTAAATTATAATTGAATTTGAATCCTTACTGCGACAACTGTTGCTTGAAGCCTTGTATTGGTCACACTTTTCAAAAAAAAAAATCCTTTATTTTTCTAGGTTGTTCTTTTGTATCGAGTGGTCATTTTAGCGGGTGTTATATGGCCAGGATCAAGTTGTTCCATAGAGAGAAACGGTGCCTTCTTTTTACCAATACAAAAATAGCACGTGTGGTTTCCTTGAGATATTCTCATTTTTATACCTAGATATCTTTCCATACACCCATTGTAGGTTTCCACTTGGTAAATCTTATCAATTCCTACACATAAATAGTTTATGGCATCAAAGAAACAAGGATACCATAGAGAAGGTTGTTGACAATAGGGCTCACCCCGAGGATGGCCAAGAAAGGATGCATTATTAATGTAGGAATGAAGCTCATAAGGGATGGGAGAAGTGAATGGGAATATCTTATTGCTAGTTTGCATTATAGGTACGACAAGAATAATTTATGTAGGAAACACAAGAGGCGGCTGGCTGGACTACACACGGTTTTGAGAATAACTTGCAACACTATTTGTAGTTGTCTTGTCTCACTATGTCATCTATTTTACATGGTATATATTTATTCTCAGTAACGGATCCTACGAATCTCATTTATCTGTGCCCTATAATCAATATTGAGTGTAAGACTCACACCAATATATTTAGTGGTTTAAATAAGTGTTGGTTCTAGTAGGCAATGTGGACGGACCTCTGGGGGGGGTATTATTGATGTGGAATCACAGCACCCTCTGAATGGCCTGATTTTAAATGGGGCTTCTAGTGTAATCTACATAACATTGGACCACCTTTCAAGTTGTGGGACTTGCGGGCTTGAGATTGTCCTCCGAAGAAAGTCATCTTCTCCTTCCTAAACTACCTGCCACAAGCTACTGTAGTGCAGGCAAACTATCTAATCCTAATCTAACTTTCCAAGGGATCAGAGAGAGAGAAATGCATGAAAACAAAGCCTACACTAAAGCATTGATACACCAGAAAATGAAGTTCCTGATCACAAATCCAACTACCTAAAATGGAGAGAGGTGAGCAATGGAGAGGATGGACAAGATGCATCATAGACAAAAGATAAATTTCACACAAAATACCACTTCAACCCATGAAAAACAACTCCCAAAGCATGTAATAGACATCAGAGATATACACAATATACCCTGTAATGATGAGAGGAAAGAAGAGAGAATAAGATAAGCAAAGGATGGAGAAAATCCATCACAAAACATATTTTATTTTTCAATGGATACACATAGTACATCATCAGTGGGAAAGAGATAAGAAAATGCCATTACAAAGCAAAGAGAGGAGGCTTAAGCTCCACATTCA
The DNA here is from genome assembly GCA_019776745.2 of Taxus chinensis. Taxonomy (NCBI): domain Eukaryota; kingdom Viridiplantae; phylum Streptophyta; class Pinopsida; order Cupressales; family Taxaceae; genus Taxus; species Taxus chinensis. Next base: position 55,581,054 of record CM034153.1, read on the forward strand.
AACCTAGTAGGGAAGAAAAAGAGAGGGGGAAGGAGAGAAAAATATGACCCACCCTTAGAAAAATGCCTCTCCTTACAATATAACAAAGAATGAGAGAGAAAGGAGAGAAGAATTTGAATCCTGCATCAACCACCCCCAAAAGAGCATTGAATTCACCTAAAACAATGATGGATTCCACTACAAAAACCCATGCCTCCATGTGTTGTTCCTTGTTGGGAAAGAAAGGAATCCTATACTTCATTATGGTGGTAGATGAGAAGCCTGACAACCTCAAAAATGGTAGACTATATTTTTCATTTTTAAGAACTTCGTCCCACTAAATTAAAGATATCTAGTCATAGTTGAGTAGCTAATGTCAAGAGTTTCCAAAAAATCCTTTCCTGCTCAAATTTGAGCTCCCAGTAAAAATTTATGGTGATATGAAGGTCAGGGTTAAGCATTCCACGTGGGATCTTATAGTAAAACCCCTTTTCGGGTGGGACCTTTCTAGTTAGCTCCTGAAGTTGCAATGGTGGGACACTTGGCATCGTTCGTGAACTTGCTTTGATTTCTTTGTGTTTTGGCTAAATCCTTTTGTTTAGGAGCAACTATGTTGGACCCTAGCCACGTGAAGGGCATGTGCTCATTTGGGGATCACCTTTGGATCTTACCTTTTAAGGTGTGCTGAGCTGACACGTGGAGCCTTCGATTGGCTCTTCCCATGTTTAGAATTTTCGACAACTGGTTCTACCTTTCTTGGGCTCTAACCATTTGGGGGGCTTGTACTTGTTTGGGGTCTCCACTTTTGTTGCACCTTTTGATGTTGTGCTGATGAGGAACATGGAGGATTTCACTGCCTCTTCCCATGTTTAGAATTTTCAACGGTCGGTTCTACCTTTTCGGGCTCTGACCATGTGGAGGGCATGCGCTCATTTGGGGACCCTGATTTTGTTGCACCTTTGAATTTGTGTCGATGAGGAACGTGGAGGCTTCTGCTGGCTCTTATACTTTTCAACTGCTAGTGTAAATTTCTCAGGCCCTAGACATGTGGAGAGCTTGCACTCATTTCGATCTCCACTTTTGTTGCACCTTTTGAAGTTGCGCTGATGAGGCATGTGGAGGATTCTGCTAGCTCTTCCCATGTTTAGAATTTTCAACGGATGGTTCTACCTTTTCAAGCTCTGACCACATGGAGGGCTTGCGCTTGTTTGGGGACCCCACTTTTGTCGCACCTCTGAAGTTACACCGATGAGGGACATGGAGGCTTCCACTTGCTCTTAGAATTTTCAATGGCTGGTGTAACTTTCTCGGGCCTTAGACACGTGGAGAGCCTGGGCTCATTTGGGGTCTCCAGTTTTTTTGCACCTTTTGAAAGTGCACTGAGATGACATGTGGCACCTTCTGTGGCTCTATTTCTTTGCTTCATTTTTCAATCGTCTGTTTCCCCTAAATTCCCAAAAATGTGAAGTCCGAAAACTTTGAGCCTTTCTCCCTTTTTCACTTGAGCTTTGGTCTTCTTCAACATTTCTATTGGGCATTCATTTTCCCACTTTCCATTGCCATTGCCAAGCCTACCTATAACCTGATTTTTTGGGATCGAATGTGAGGTCTCACAACTGAACCAACCTTTCCATTTCTCTTGTGCAAGGTTTTGTTTGATCGATTTTTCCCAAGGGGCAAAACTGGATAACAGGTATGTTAGTGCCAAAAAAAATTCATTTTTTTAGATAAAAAAGATTGTATTTAATTTTAAAATACATAAACATTTGAGCATTCCAAGAGTGAACAACATGCATGTTTAAATATGAATGTATTATTAACCATCTTCTACTTTTAAAAAAAACACATTAGTATCTCATAGAAGTGGTTTTGAAGGATGCAAAATAATAGTAAATAACCCAGGAAATGTGTACTAATTTACACTATGAAACACACAACATGCAAGGCCCACTAAAACTTTATTTTAAGTTAGAGTAAATAGACGTTTGTTGTTTATCCATAAACAATGTGGTACAAAAAAAATTACATTTTTTTTTCTGAAACTAACAAAAGATTCTAAGAAAAACACAAGCAATTGGAATACATGCTGAAACATGAGTGTATTACTACTTAAGGTATGTCATTCATAAAACACGCAAAAAACTTAAAAATGTAAATATTAATCACAATTATTTCAAAATGCTACAAATTATCTATATCATTCATCAGCTGCAAATTGTTTTTCGGTTCAGCCATGGATTATGTTAGGATTAAAAAAACTTGTTTTCATTAAAAAAGAATGAACTATGATGCAATCTCATCCAGCATGAGGAAATTAAGGTTGTTTTTTAAAGGATAATCATCCGATCATGAAAATAGCAAAGAAGATGCATGTTTAAATATGAATGTGCATTAGTATCTCATGATTTTTTTAAAGAGAAAATAACATGCAAGTTTCAATACATCCATATAATTATTTATGTTAAACATTCTACAATAACTTGAACATCGTATCGGAGATGTGAAAATTCTATTGGAGTCACTGATTATTAATATCCTATCTTAAAAGATTATTTAACTGTCGAAAACTAATTCACAGCTAATATCGAAAAATAACACAACTGCAACTTCACTAATAAAAATACGGAAAGAAATGCGTAACACAAAGAACACAATATTTTCGGACAAATTTTCCCTGGAAAAACCCCTAAGGGAAAACTAGTCCTACAGATGAGGAATTATATTAACTTCACAAAATTAAGAGATACAAATATTCGTTTCCTCTTACTGGAAGAACTTCGACAATCCCCCAACTTCTCCCACTAATATTCCCCCACTGCTCTCCCCAACACTATCACTGCGCCCTTGCTAATACTGCAAGATTGTTTGTTTTCACTATAAACTTACAAAATCATTTGCTAGCACTGCAAATACTTCTCCAAAACTTCTATTATCCAAATGCCCAATGATATCCTTTTAAACTACTCTCATTGGTAAACCAATGACCGAGATCGATTCTCAATCGATGGCTAAGATACATAACAACTTAACAACCATAACAAATAGGTTGTAAGGTGTCACTAAAGGAAATAAAAAATTAGAAAATAATTAAATACATTCTCAACAAGAAGATAAATATTATCTAATCTTAGTAAATGGACGAACAATTGTCCAAGCTAACAAATTAACACTCCCTCTTAGCGAGGAAGTTGTTCTACACGACACCCATCTTATCTCTGAAGAAGATAAATTTTTCCTTCCCCAATGCCTTTGTCAGAATGTCTGCTACCTTCTCCTCTATAGGTATGTATTATAGCTGAACAATACCTCGTTGTACACAATCCCTGATAAAGTGATACTTGATATCTATATGTTTAGACCTATCATGAAACACTGGATTCTCAGACAACTTGATGCAACTCTGATTGTCGCAGTGTATCGCAGTAGTCTACACCTTCTGACCAAACATGGCCACCAGAAACTTCTGAAGCCATATAGGTTCACATGTCGCCATGCTAGCTGCAATGTATTCTACTTCTGATGAACTCAAATCCACATACTTCTGCTTCTTGCTGAACCAAGAAATAACTCCTGATCCTAAACTGAAATAACACCCTGAAGTGATCCTTTTGTCTGTTGTACTACCTACCCAATTTGCATAAGTATAGCCTATCATCTTGATTCCTTCACCTCAAACATATCTTATCCCATACTCAAATGAACCACACAAATAACGCAACACATGCTTGGCCACTGTCCAATGCACTCTCTTTGGCTCAACCATGAGCCGACTAAGATAGTTTACTGCAAATGCTATATCCAACCTGGTATTGACCAAATACATGAGCAAACCAATTAACTACCTCTATAAGGTGGGATCTACATCTTTGTCCTTAGATGTATCTACCTTCCTCTAATTAGTGATCATAGGTGTAGAAATGGCTTTGGAGTCCTCCATCTCGAATCTCTTCAGGATTTCAATGCAATATTTTCCTTGACCAAGGCAAATCTCTCCATCTATCTACCATACCTCCATGCCTAGAAAATAGTGCATGAGTCCCAAGTCCTTCATCTCGAACTCTTTTGCAAGGTCCCACTTGTAATCCTCTATTAGCCCTAGTGCACCTATAAGAAACAAGTCATCTACATATAGAACAAGAATGAGAGCCTCACCCCCAACCACCAAGTAGTAGAGGTTAGCATCTACCTCACTCTTCACAAATCCCATTTTTTGCAAGTATGTATCAATGCGCTCATACCACGCTCTAGGAGCCTGTTTGAGTCCGTACAAGGATTTCATCAATTTGCACACGTGGGTCTCTTTGTTGTGTGCTACAAATCCTTTTGGCTATTCTATGTATACCTCCTCCTTCAATTCACCATTAAGGAATGTTGTCTTGACATCTATTTGATGGATCTACCATCCCATCTACGTTGCAAATGAGATTACACCTCGTATAGAAGTATACCTGGCCACTGGAGCAAATGTCTCCTCATAGTCTATTCCCTCCTTCTGAGAGAACCCATTTGCCACAAACCTTGCCTTGTACTTCTCAATGCTACCATCTACACCGTGCTTTATCTTGAAGATCTAACGTGATCCAACTACCACCCTATCTATTGGTCTAGGCACTACCTCCCACACATCATTATGCATTATTGAAGTATATTCCTCAACCATAGCATCTCGCCGTACCTGATGTTGTGCAGCCTCTTGATAGCTTGAAGGTTCACTATCTACCAACAAACTTATTAATGCCACATAGTCATTGAACTTGGCTGGTTCTCTCCTCTGTCTTGTACTCTTCCTAAGAGCTCCCACAAACTCCTGAGTATCTGTTTGTGTGTCTTGAACCTCACAGTTCTTGCTTCCAACTATAGAGGATGAATTATCAACCTCTAAATCTTCTAGATGCATATCCTACTGCACCAGTTGCTCCATACTCTGTGAATCTTCACTATCTGAGTCTATGCTTGTACTAGTAACTGTACTTGAGCTTTGTTGCCCTTGACTTGGAGTTGGAGCTTTTGTTGGCTGCTCACTTTGATCATTTGCTGGAAAATATCTGGACCTTCTAAATGCTTTGTCCTCCATGAATTTTACATCATGTCTGACAATAATTCTTCTAGTCCCTGGAATAAAAATCTATATGCCTTTGAAGTTTCACTGTACCCAACAAGGTGCCCCTTCTCTGCAGTCTGATCTAACTTGGTACGTGTATCTTTTGGAATATGACAATATGCCAAATTCCCAAATATCCTAAAGTGACCTACATCTAGCTTCTTCCCTGTGAAAGCTTCCTCTGGTGCTATCTTCCCTAGTACCTTGTGTGGAACCCTATTCTGAATGTAAACTATTGTACTACACACCTCTTCCCATAGATAGCGGGGCATTATTGGTCATGTAGCATAACCCTTACTGCCTCCGATATAGAATGGTTCTTCTTCTCAGCAACTCCATTCTACTATGGATTGTAAGGAAGCGTCCACTCTCTCTTGATTCCATCTCTGGTACAAAAATCCTGGAAGTCGTTTCCTTTCTACTCGTCTCCATTATTTGACCGAAGAACCTTTATCTTCCTTCCTGTTGAGTACTCCACAAGAGGCTTGAACTCTTGGAAGTGACTGAAAACCTCATCCTTGGTCTTCAAGAAGTATATATAGGTCTTCCTGGAGAAATCATCAATGAATGTAACATAGTACACATATCCTCTAAGAGACTTTTTCAACATTGGTCCACATACATCTAACTGTACTAGATCAAGAACACCCTTAGATCTATTTTCACTCCTTGGAAAATATCCTTTCACAAACTTCCCCAACACACATCCCTTACATACATCATCATGCTCTGTGCTCACCTCTGGAACACCTATCACTATCTCACGAAGTAATTTAAGTGCTCCATGATGAATATGGCCCATCCTCCTATGCCATAGCTCTCCAAGATCTCTAGGATTACTGCTGCTCATAAGTGCCTTAGGAGTATCAAACTATAACCTATAAAGGTGACCACTCCTAACTCCAATAGTTATGGGTGATTTCCAATCCTTGTGCTTAATCAACATATGTGTACCTCTAAAAAGTACATTATACCCTATATCTTGAAGAACAGATATAGAAATCAGATTCATACCGAAGCCTGGCACATGTAAGACATCATGAAGTGGAACTATCTTTCCATTCTCCCTTTGAAACTGAACAGTCCCTTTCCCAACTAGGTTGAGCTTGGAAAAGCTCCCCATATAAATTTGGATATTGGTGTCCCCCACCTGGTAACTAGAGAAGTACTCTCTAACTCCTATCATATGAAATGATGCCCCACTATCTATCTACCAAACACACTCTGAGGTTGAGTTAACCATACAAGCTATGAGTGAAAACTCATCCTCTAATATCCTAGAGAGTTCCTCTGCACTTGCTGAAGCCGCCACCTGGTTCTTTCCCTTCTTATCATTCTTCTTCCTTTGTGGGCAGTTACTAACATAGTGGCAAAACTCGTGATAGCCATAGCACTTGACCTTAGACGTGTCCTTCTTCTTCTCACTTTGAGAATTTGATCCTTTTCTAAATCCCTTCTTTGCTTTCCCTTTTCCCGCTAGGGCAACGTTTTCTTGTTCTCCCTCACTTTTCTGACTCTTGTTGGCCCCATTGACAAGACTTAGTCTAAACTCCTCCTAAGTGAAATCAGTCCATAGTCGATCCCAACTCGGTAAGGTGTCTCGTCCACTAACAACTTGAACAAAGACATCCCACTATTTAGTAAACCCATTTAGGGCTATTCTTTCTAGCTCATCATCATCTGGCTTATCTCCAATAGCTGCTAACTCATCCTTGACGAGTCTAAGCCTGGTGAGGTAACTTGTAATGTCTTCTCCCTTGTTCATCAGGGTATTCTTCAACTGTTCTCTGAGAATCAGCTTCCAATTAGTGGTAGCATTCTAGTATAGTTTCATAATGGCATCTCACATCTTCTTCGCCGTATCTAACTCAGAGATGTGTGGAACAATATGATCCTTGACACCATCAAGGACAATCCTCCTCACCTTGGCATCCTCTTTCTTGTATGCTGCAAGCTGTGTTGCGTCTGTAGGTACAGTTACAACAGTGGTAACATAATCCTTTTTACCATTATCTTCCAACAATAAAGAAAGTCTGGCCTTCCAGACACCAAAATTCGAGGCACCATCTAATCTATCCTAATCTCTCAAACTAGCTAAAGCCATCTCAAGGATAAAAGTAAGAAGAATTTAAAGAGATCAAACTAGGTTATATAAACCCTTAATTTCTTTCTTAGGGAAAACCTTTTCTACCCTTAACACAACTCTGATACCATGTAAAAATTCTATTGCAGTTACTGATTATTAATCTCCTATCTTAAAAGATTATTTAACTGCCGAAAACTAATTCACAGCTAATATCGAAAAATAACACAACTACAACTTCACTAATAAAAATACGGAAAGAAATGTGTAACACAAAGAACACAATATTTTCAGAAAAATTGTCCCTGGAAAAACCCTTAAGAGAAAACCAGTTCTACAGATGAGGAATTATATTAACTTCAGTAAATTAAGAGATACAAACATTCCTTGCCTCTTACTGGCAGAACTCCGACAATCTCCCAACTTCTCCCACTGATATTCCCCCACCGCTATCCCCAACGCTATCACTGCACCCTTGCTAACAATACACGGCTATTTGCTATCACTGCAAATGCTTCTCCAAAACTTGTATTCTACAAATGCCCAATGACCTCCTTTTATACTACTCTCATTGGTAAACCAACGGCCAAGATTGATTCTCAAGCGACGGCTAAGATACATAACAACTTAACAACCATAACAAATAGGTTGTAAGGTCTCACTAAAGGAAATCAAAAATTAGAAAATAATTCAATACATTCTCAACAATAAGATAACTATTATCTAATCTTAGCAAATGGGTGAAGAATTGTCCAAGCTAACAAATTAACAAGAGCCTCTTTTTTGGAAGGATAAAATTTTTTTTATGCACAACTACTAGGAAATGTGTACTAATCTACAGAACGCAACAAGAAATAGGCAAGATCCTCTACTTTTTTTTTTGAAGTTGGAGTAAATATCCAATGTTTTGTATATACATAAACAATATGGGGCTGTAAAATAATTTTTGCATTTCTTTTAGAAACTAAAAGAAGCATCCAAGCATAACACAAGCAAATGGGATGCATTATTAAATACGAGTGTATTACTATCTAAGTTCTGTCATTCAAAGGGCACTAAAAAATCACCACAAGGTTGGCACTAATGGCATTTATATCAAAATGTTGTAAACAATTAATATCATCTGGACACTGAAAATTTTGTGTTGGGTTTACCCATGCATTATGCAAGGATTAAACAAATCTTGTTTTTTCGAAAAATAATGAAATATGCTGCATTTTTTTTGGATGCATAATAACAATAAACAAAACTCATCCCTTTACCTAAAGAGTACATTTTCATACAAGAAAAGCATGCATTGAGTAAAGCACACTCATAGAAATGCAGACAGGAAATGTGTAGTAATATATAATATGTATCATGATGTGTGTAATTGACATCACAAAATTTTGGTACAATATACTATATGTTGCAAAGTGAGGGGGTTCAATATTAAATAAAAACAAAAAAAAAGTAGTTATTTTTCTTAGGTAAAGAGGTTAACCAATAAAGGCTATATATCCAACCGCAAGGCACTAGATATTGAAATCTCATACATTAGAAGGAAATTTTCAGCAACGAAGTCTATAGTAATAAATAATATATATCATGATGTGTGCAATTCAAGGAAATCTGTAGTAATATATAATATGTATCATGATATGTGTAATTGACATCACAAAATTTTGGTACAACATACTATACGTTGCAGAGTGAGGGGGTTCAATATTAAAGAAAAACAAAAAAAGTAGTTATTTTTCTTAGGTAAAGAGGTTAACCAATAAAGGCTATATATCCAACCCTGAGGCACTAGATATTGAAATCTCATACATTAGAAGGAAGTTTTCAGCAACGAAGTCTATAGTAATATATAATATATATCATGATGTGTGTAATTGAAGGAAATGTGTAGTAATATATAATATGTATCATGATGTGTGTAATTGCTATCACAAAATTTTGGTACAATATACTATATGTTGCAATGTGAGGGGGTTCAATATTAAAGAAAAACAAAAAAAGTCGTTATTTTTCTTAGGTAAATACGTTAACCAATAAAGGCTATGTATCCAGCCCCGAGCAGTAGATATTGAAATCTCATACATTAGAAGGAAATTTTCAGAAACGAAGTCTATACTTTCCACTGTAAGCACAACCGCTGAGATGTGTTCCTCTTCTCCAAACATTTAATTTTTTGCAGATAAAAGGAGAAAAAATCTATGTCCAAGCACATGGCACAAATCTTCGTGGAGGTTTATGGGCTCATCAATAGGAGAGCAAAGGTCTTTTGCAGTCAAACAAAAGAGGGAGAATGTTGCATCCTGAAATGGAGTGGCATTTCTAATATTTCTAGTATGGTCTTGAAATTCGACCTTGAGCATGTATTTGTAGTCATGATCTTCCAAATAAAAGTCACAGTTTGGGAAATGCATGAGGCAATCACTTGTAATGATTTTGTTTTTACATTTTTTTCCTTCCACAATCCGAGGGTTTGTCATGTAGTATAAATTTTCCATTGAGGACGATGTAATTGTGCAACTAACATTGTAAAGGTTATTCTTTTCAAACTCAACATTATCTTGTAGTGTTGAAATTGTGACTCTATTGGCGGACCCATGTTCATGGGAACGATTCTTCAACAATGAAGGGAAAACTAAAAATGAGCCTATTTAACAATCAATTCTCTTAATTTGTGTGTTTCCTCTATGTCAAGCTATACAAACAGTTTTGTTACATTGATCATATCCAATGAAATCTCATTCTAGGTTTTCCTTATAATAGATTTGAGTGCAAGGACATGTGCACGCCCATCATCACACATTGCAGCTAGCTATCTCCCTATAGCATCTTATTGTGGACCCCAAAGTGTTAGCTCGACACTACAATTTGAAAACTCAATGAGGAGGCAAGTCGTTTTGTGGGTTTGCAAATTGTCCTTTTTCTAAATTTTGAATGCTTCTGAAATAGATGATACAATGACTACAATATCCACCATTTCAGTACAGGGGATAGCCTCCAACTCTTTACCCATCTTGAAATGAATTTTTTTTACCATATGCAAAATTTATCATCTAATGAATGCAGAACAGAAGAGGAAGACTGCACAAAAATCTCCCATGGGGCATTTAAGTGGTTGTATTCCTTATTTGTGTCTTTTACTTGGCTATTGTAAATACCACCTGTCTCCTCAACCTCTACACGAGCATCAAATTCATCAGATGCACCATTAAAGCATGTAATATGAACCTCACCACCTTCTTCATTTGCCAAATCAAACCCAAAAAACCTCTCATTTCTTTTATGATTTGTATTTTCACGTAGTGAAATCTTGGAAAACACCATACCATTTATGGAAAATTAATTCAAATAAGGGTTAAGTGCAGCTACGGGAAAGATTTTGGTAGACACAGGGGGAAGGAACCAAATGAAAATAGATTACTTTGCGATGAGGTTTTCTATTTAGCAGGGTTGCATTTCTCGTCAACCTGATTCTCATTAGGGTACATGGGATGCGGCAACCCAACAATGGCATATTGTGGGATTAGTATATTAATTTTCTAGATTAGTATTGTCCTGCGACAAAAGGAAAGGTGTAAGTAATCCTAGAAACGAAGGAAAGGGTCTTGAAGAAAACATATAAAAACTGAAAAGGGTTTTGGTGTCTCACAGCGTCACATACAAAGCTCTATATGTTCATGCATCCAGTCTAAATAAAGCCCCTTTGTTGAGCTTTCTAGCAAGTATATCGCTATAAGATTCTCGAGGGAAAGAGACCATCCAATAGATGAAATCCACGAGACAACAAAACCTTGAATGATTTTCCAGCACATTTGAAAGGCCGACCTGGCAATAAGGAAACAATTTACAATACTAGCTCAACACCATCACTATTGTTGATCAATTTGTTTATGCCATTTTTAGTCATGTTGGGCTCCATCCTAAAAAAAGATGCTGCAATCATTATTTTTATTTCCAAAAAACCATTAATAAATGGCCATCATAACACCACATTTACCTATCACAACATGTGAAACTCAAGCCAATGCAAAGGTAAGTTTCGTGACAAAAAAGATAGGTGTGAGAGGAAGCTTTATACACAAGGAATTACAAGGTGTATATATTTTTTTTCCGGACCTAAACTATGGGGTTGAACAGGTAGAAGTTTTATTTATCTTTATTTTCTTTAGCTGCAAATTCACCCAACAATGTTTGTAAGAAAACATGGTCACCCAAATAAAATCGAGAAAATACACAAGACACATTCAAATTCAAATATAAAGGCTTAGTAACAATAAGTTTGGGAGAATTTCAAAAAACTGAAATTAATAACTGAGGTTTTCCTTATGTTTTTCTGGTTTTTGTCTTGTTATTGTATTAATTACTTTAAAGAAATATTTTTTCCTCGTTAAAAAAAATATAGACACAAACAATTATACCAAGCACATATTTTTTCTTAAATCAATTTTATTTTTTTCTATTTAGATAATTTAAATGAGGATGGGGGTGTAGGAAGGGAAAGGAAAATACTCTGAAGGTGTACACATATATGCACCTTGTACATGTTTCTTCTCTTGTCCCAAAGCTGTTAGTTTCTCCCAACCAACATTTGAACTTGGCGTGCACCTTTCAACCATAGCCAACATAGAAAGTATAACTTTATCACCAATGTTTGGAAATAAAAACAAAAGTGACACAAGGAAACCCGATAAGCACATAAAGTATGGTTAAACTACAACATAAAGGTTTCATAGGAACCTATTTGATGTTTGGACCAAAACTCTCTTTTATTTTATCTCTGGAAAGGAACAAGATAAATTAGTTTCAAATGTAGATAAGAAGAATACACATTACAGGAACCGATTTGATTTTGTATCCATGGCCCTATCTAATATTCATCCTGATGAGGGATAAGAAGAAAATGTATGCATGATTCTAGTTTACTTACAATTTAATCATATTACAGAATACTTATCAATCATAAATTCTACAAGCCACCATTCGATATGCACCTCAAGATTTGGGTTAAGCCATAACAGGTAAGACCAATCAATAAAGTCTATGTGAACATGCAGTAACAAGCAAGTTGGCAATTATTACAGCAATAGGTTGTTGGTGCTCAGATTTGTCTCGCCCCATTTGCCATTATTTTTCCTGTCTACATGTTCTAAAGCATTTTGCCTCTCAATGTGGGTGTTCTGAAAGCCTTTACCTCCGTTTGAATGCCTTGAATTGTTTCTAGAATCCATTGTCATGTCCCTCCTTGAAGAAGTCTCTGAGTTTGCCCTGTTTGTGCCCTAATTTCTTTAAAATCCACAGGCTCTGCCGTTTTTCCTATTTTTCCTCGACCATGGAAGCTTGAAGATTGATTTACGGCCTCTGTCATTTTCTCCTTCCTTGTGTTGTGCCTAGTTCATCCTTGTGGCCATTTTTAATTGGTTCCTGGGTTGTAAATCTCTTAGGGGTCTATATTTTGAGTCTCCCGTGCTCTGTTCAATTAGAAACTTGGTTTCCCCCATGTTTTATGTTCTCCACGGTTGGGATTCATCTTCCCTATCTTTTCTGCCCTAAGTACTTGAAGAAGAATGAATTGATGTGTCCTTGAGGAATGTATTTGAGCCTTGTAACATTCCTAAACTTTCTGTCCTCGAAGAAAATTTCATTCCCTGGCTCAAATAATCATTTTTCTATTTTTTACGGTTTGACGGGCATTTCTCCCAGTCAAATTTACATCCTAGCATCGGCAGGGGATGTGGCATATTTTGGTTGGACGCGGCTCAGTTGGATACTTAGAAAAATTCATAAAAAGCCTCAACTCAAAATGTGTCCATGTGGAGGCATGATGCTCATTTGAAGATCTGCTTTTGGGTTTTGCCTTGGAGTAGCACCGGGAGGACACGTGGAGGCTTCTACTGCTTGGCCCGGACTTAGAAATTTTTTTATGCAGTTGGAGTAGTTTGGTGGAACAGGACATGTGGCGAGCTTGTGACTCATTTAGGGTCTCCACCTTGGGCACCATCTTGAAGTTGCACCATGGAGACACGTGGAGGAACCGCGCATGTTCAGGGACCGGCCCTTGAGTTTCATTCTAAAGAAGCGCCAGGCTGACATGTGGAGGCCTCCACTCACTTTGCATTTTACTTAGACTTTTCAATGGCCAAAAGGAGACTGCCTCAGAGCATGACATGTGGCACCTTCCACTGAGCTTCAAGCATTCAGGCAAACCTTGTCGGAATAGGACACGTGGCGAGCCTGCGCTCGTTCAAGGTATCAAATTTTTGGGACCGCCTCAAGGTGCGCCATGGTGACACGTGGTAGTTTGAAAATTCAAAGAGGTGGGCCATCGGAGGCAACTTGGATTTTTTTCCCCTTAAGGATTAAAATTTCAAAATGGCCCGCAAGCCTGATGAAGGAAAAAGGTCAATGTTTTGCCCTAGTCAATGGTGGAGGTGCAGGCTCTCGGGGGAAATTTGGAAAAAGTTTCCTTTTGGGAAAAAGGGGTAAAAAGTAAAAAAGGAAGCGTGGGTCCACTCCAATCATATTGGGACACGTGTCAGGCTCGTTCCCAAGGGCGGAGCTGTGGGGAAAATTTGGAAAAATTTTCCTTTTCCAAAAAGAGAGTAAAATGGCAGAATTTGAGCGTGGTTCCACTCCAATCATATTTGGGCACATGTCAGGCTCGTTTTCCAAGGGTGGAGGTGTGGAAAAAAATGGAATTTTTTTCCATTTTTTCAAAAGTTGTAAAAAGTCAAGGGAATCCCTCGGGTCTGTTCTGAACTTTGAATCTTCCATGGGGATGGCTCAAATTCAAAGTAAAGATCAATGGTTGCTATGAGTCTAAATCTGATTTTCCCCCCTTTTTCTTTAAAACACGTCTGGAAGTGTGAGTCTCCATAATTTCTTGGTATTTTCTACACACCAAGCAAAGAAGGAAGTTAATGTTGATATCTGAAGTTTGGTGGGAAGATCTGGAGGATGTCTTTTGCCATTAAAATGGTCTGACTTTCGTGCCTGATCGGATGTTCCATTTTTCCTCTCCTGAGCATGCAAGGGGCCAGATTTGACAGATTAGGGGTGGAAGTGGTTGGAAAATTGAAGGAAGAGTGATCTACTAGAGCAAGGAGTTAAATGTGGGAGGCATTCGATGAAATCTACCCCCTCGAGCACCTAGAGACTTCTTGCAGATTTGATTATGAGAATCATGAAAGAATCATGGTGAGCACTGGTGCATTTAATGTTTTTGTCTTTTGGGGAGAGGGGAATCTGTTGTAAATGCTATAAATGGCACAAATTTTTCATGTAAATGGTTGGGAGTTGTTGGAGTGTGAGGGGTCTAGACTGATTTTTCTAATCGAAAGCTTGATAGAGCCCATCCCTTTTGAGAAACCATTCAAGAAGCTTGTATATCTCTTTTGTATTAAAATCTGATCATGTCAAGGTGGTTGCAAGTGTACAGCCATTGACAAGCTCTGAGACTGTTCTAGAAAGTTTCCCTACTGATAGATTTAATCGAATTTGAGTTATTTCTGTGTTGTCTTGAGCAAAATGTGTTGATTTTACTTTTGAATGTATGCAAATAGTTTTTCTTGTTTCTGTTGCAATCTTGTGTTGAAATCTGATTCAATCACACAGGCCTCAATCCTTGTGATAGTTTAGTGGCATCTGTAATTTTATTTCTTATAAGATCTTTCATTTGGGATTGGAATAAATGATTTAAAATCACTTTTCTCTCATCTATTGACAGAGATTGTCTGTAAGCCTTTGGGTGTACCTTAGGCATGATTTGGCTTAGACCTTGATGCTTTGTTGGGTTTTCTAACTCAAGCCTTCATGATAGAATCTCAGAGATTGTGTGAAAGAGTGCAAATATGGGCCTCCATTGAAGCACATATTCTAGTTGAAGAAAAATTTTAACTATTTTGTGGCATTCTATTGGTCTGACTTTCCATTTTGTAAGGTTCCTCAAGGATCTGGTGAATCTAGTTTCACCCTGCCCCACCTCCCACGAAAATTTCATTCAAAAACAACTAATCTTACCCATCCTACCCTTGTTTGTCATGTGTGTATGCCAATGCACAATCCTCATCACCTAAACATGTAGAAGCAAGCAGGGTCTCAAATGTCTCTAGTAACCTTTGCCTTGTTGTGAAGATATCTCCATGATCTGGAAGTGACAACTCGTGAGAGTCAGATCTGGTGTGTTGATCATATTTTCCCCAAGGTCTTCTCTACAAAATTTATGCAAAAGAAAGGTACCTATATCTCCTTTCAAAATAATATAGGTTACAAAATAGGTTCTCTTACCTTGGTTGAAAGGCACAACCTAAAATAGTTAGGATAAGATCATATCCTTTTAAGGTGCTACCCATCTCTCCACAAATCCAAGTAACAAAGGGACAGTCAGATCTCCTCCCCAGCTACAAAATGACATATATTTATGATCTAGCTACCTCTAAGCTCCATGTTGAATCAGTGTTGCTGCTTGGCTTGAAAAGGAGAACAAATTTGGGTACCAACACTTGTGGCACCGTTAATCTGGAGCATTGAGAGATTGATTTTCTGATTCATTTCCAGTCCATATCTATTTATCCCGATAGTGGTGATTTCATTTCATTTTCAAACCTTGGTAAAACATTTCTTGTATGCTCCAAGTTCCATGTGCAATTCTTTCAATGTTCACACCTAATACACTAGTGAACTAGCTTTCATTTGATACATCTGGGTAAAGAAAGGTCAGAATATTTTCATTTCTAGTTCCTAGCATTGACAGACATTTGATAGATCATATTTAGTGCATTTGCACAACTAAGGTGGAAATCCTTAGTGGTGACTCCCTGTTGATTTGATTCTTAATAAGTACCAGTGTCTTAAAACTCTATCATAGTCAGATTTGTTACTAATATTTGCCAAGCTGGAAGGAAGAAGGTCTTTCTTTGCTAGGGATCCTACTAGGACATTGTTTCCAGAGCTAGGAAGAGCAAAATCAGAAGGAAGAAAATCTTGGAGAGCTGTTGGGGATCAATAGACAAGGAGAGGGATCTCCATTGATGAAAGTGATCAGCCTATCATTGAATACTTCCATTCAAGTGATTCTGAATCAGGTAGCCTCTTTGTGGAATTGAACTCTCTAGCTGAAGAGGGTCCTTCATTTGATTTTGAAATGTTTTCTTCACACTTTGCACCTATCTTCTCTTAGGTTGATAGATATTTCCAAGAGACAAGGCCTTTGGGAGACTTCCGTTTTGAAAATTATACTCTTGTGTTCCAAGGACCTTCAGCCCCTCACCAATTTGTCACCCCTCCAGGCTCACCTCCTCAAAGGAACATGACCTAGCCCCCACCCAAACCCCCTTTTGTTGTAAACACTTTTGGACCTATAAATTTTGTGGGAATGGTTGGATATCCAAATGCAGTGCCTCAAGATGTAAGGAACAAAATGCCAAAGTTCCAGGGAAATAATTTATTACTAGAGATCAGCATCTAAAGCTTTTTATCAATATGATGGAAGACTTTGAGATTGAACATGAAGATGTATATATCAAGCTATTTATCCATACCTTGGAAGAGGATGCTAGGGACTGGTATAAAGCATTGCCAGATAACTCTATTGATTCCTGGACTGAGATGAGTAATGCATTTAGATTGCAGTATGGTGATAGAACTGACCCTAGGTTTCTTTTAACAGAATTTGAAAACATCAAAAAGAATCCTAATGAGTCAGTACATGATTTCAACACAAGGTTTAATAAGACCTTGAGAAGATTTCCTATTAGAATAAGGCCTTGTGATGAGTCATGTTTGATCAAATATACTGATGCATTTGATAAAAAGGCTGCATATTATTTAAGAGACAAAAAACTCCACAAATTTAAGGTAGGCCTTCACCATGGCTTTGCAAATAGAGAACAATATCAAGGTAATTGGGAAGCCTCCAAAGAGGGAAGGTGTAAAGCTGGTTAACCCAGAAAAACCTCAGACAAGCAAGGCTGCTGATTTAGAAGAAGTTGTGAAAACTTTGGCAGGGGCTGTCAAGGAGATTTCCTACAAGCTAGCCCAAGCTGAGAAAGGAATTGGGCAGAGCTCACAAGGTCAACACAAGCAGCAAGGCCAAGACAGGTTCACAAATCACCAAAGAGCTGATGATAGAGGCAAGGGACCTGTTGGATTTGGAAATAGACAGCCCCAAGGTAGAGAAAATAGAATGGTGCCTGATCCTTTGGCTGCTAGAGTTGTTGTGGTGGAGGAGACAAATGTCATTGATTGGTGTGACAAATGTTTCATGCCTCATGCTCCTTGTGAAGAAGATCAACAAGAAGAAGAAGAACCTAATGATAATGATAATGATGTTTGCATGATGGGTTGTTCCACCAGCTCACAATAAGGGGCAACCTCAACTGAGGTGATAAGTGTTAGAACTGCTGCCACCTTTTTGGACTGCATTCATAGGGTACCTATCCTTCCTCCCTATCATAATTTAGAAGTAGATAATGTACAAGCTTTTGAATTTCCCAATAATGAATTTGAATATTTAAGGGCTTTGATGATAAAAAAAGTATGATGGAGGAATCCCATCTGAGGAAGATAGACAGTTGTTGATGAATGTTGTTGTGGCCCAAGAGAAGGAATATAACACAAGAAGTAAGGCTATCAAAGGAGAAGGACCTCAATTCAAGCCTAAAGCTCCCTTACTTTCAAACATTCCTAAAGAGACCCCCAAGAAAGATACATCTGTCAAAATCCCTACAGTTCCAAACAAGAATCATACTCCTCCCCATGCCCAAATTGTCAAGAATCCTGTGCCATATAATGAGTGTGTTGGCTTTCCTTTCAATAATGCCTTGCCAAGGAATGTCCCATATGATATTGCCCAAGTGTTGAGTCAAATCAAAGTCTTTGTCCCAATTGTTGAGTTGCTTAGGATTCATGAGCACAAAAGGAGAGCATTTGAATACTTGGGGTTGATAGAAGAGAAGACTTGCCCTAGGCAGAAATATAAATATTGTGGAGACTCCTCCAATCATTGAAGAACCAGAAGCACCACCAACATTAGAAGAGCTAGATGAACCACCTGAGGTCTATTTGGGAACATCCTTGGTGGACTCTCAGATGAATGTGGATCCATTCTTCACCACTTTGGTTATCAAAGATAGGTTGCTCCATAACTGTATGTTTGACTCAGGGGCATCATGCAATGTCATGCCTTTGGAAGTCATGAATGAGCTGAATATTAAGGTAACAATAGCATATGGGAAGTGCACTGCCATGGACTCCAGAGAAGTTCCAGTGGTAGGATTTGTGAAGGGTTTAGTGGCACAACTTGCAGCATACCCAGGTAAAAATTTAAAACTTGATGTTTTCATAGTTGATTACCTAGCCAAGTGGGGCATGCTACTATCAAGAAAATGGGCTGCAAGTGTTGGTGGGAGTGTCCAAATGGATATTTCCTATGCTACCATCACAATTGAGAGCAGCCTTGTCAGGTTGTATGGAGAAAAGAAAATGCTACATCTTATTGAGGATCCCAACAATGCATCCTGTGAGGTATTGTACACAAATGTGGATGCAAACAACTTTGTGGGATTTGCTGATGGAAGGGGGCACAAGATTGAAGAATGCAAATTCCTTGAACAAGTGGGTTCTCCTTAGACCCTGTTGTTTGATGGAGCTTGCTCTAGGTTTGGTAATGGTGTTGGTGTTGTTTTGCTTTCTCCAAGCTAGGAAATATTTGTTTTCTCCTTCAAGCTGAACTTTGAATGCACTAACAACATTGCTGAGTATGAGGCACTGTTGCTAGGTTTAAGAATTTCTTGGAAATATGGTGTCAAGGAAATTATTGTCAAAGGAGATTCAGATTTAATTATCAAACAAGTCAGAAGATTGTATGCTACAAGAAATTAGCAAATGAAACATATAAACATGCAGTTTGGGATCTTATTGAGATGTTTGACTCCTTAAACATTGTGCATCGTGAGAGGATATTTAATGACTTGGCTGAAAAGCTTGCAATGTTGGGGTCTCGGTTTGAAAATTGCACAATGTCCCCATATTGTGAATATGAGGTTGAGGTTTTGACAAGACCTTCTATTCCTGACAATATCAAGCATTGGCAGGTTTTTGATGATGATGCTCAGATCAGAAGATTCTTGCAAAACAAGGGAGAATTTTCTGATCAAAATATTGATTGGGAGCCAATGGTATGTGCAACACAGAAGGAAAATAAACCTTTTTTGGCAAGGGCATCATCCAACTAAAGACCAACACCATTCCTAGAGGGCTACTTGCTCTTGAGTCCAATTTTGATAATGTTGATCACATTGTTAATAGATGTATGGCAGCTTCAAGGGATATTGAGGAGCATGATCTTGGTACAGAGGAGAAGCCAAGGAAGATTTGGTTAGGTAGTAATCTCAGCAAGGAGGAGAAATAGTCATACATCCAATTGTTGAAAAAATACCAAGATTGCATGGCTTGGACCTACTATGAACTAAAGCATACAGAGAGGACCTTTTTCAGCATGAAATCCCCTTAGAATCTAATGCAAATCCATTTAGGAAGAAGTAGAGGCATATCAATCCACTTCTATCTCTTAAAATGCAAGAGGAACTGAAGAAACTAAGAGATGGAGGGATTATCCAACCCATAAGATATTCCTCTTGGGTGTCAAACCTAGTACCAGTCAGAAAGAAAAATGGTGACATCAGATTGTGTGTGGACTTCAGGAATCTAAACAAAGCTTCAATGAAGGAAAACTATCCTTTACCAAACATGGAGCACATGCTGCAGTTAGTGACTGGTTCTGAGTTGCTTTCCACCTTGGATGGCTTCTCTGGTTATAACCAAGTTGTGGTGAAGGAATAAGAAAGGATCAAGACAGCCTTCACTACTCCTTGGGGGACCTATGTTTATGTCAGGATTCCCTTTGGTCTGATGAATGTTGGAGCCACCTTTCAAAGAGAAATGGATGTTGCTTTTTCTGGTTACATCAATGAATTTATTGCAGTCTATCAAGATGATGTAACTGTATTTTATAGACAGAGAAGTGATCACTTATTGCACTTAGAGAAGATGTTGATAAGATGTAGAGAATATGGCATCTCACTCAATCCAAAGAAATGCCATTTTGGAGTGCAGAAGGAAAAGTTTCTTGGTCACATAGTGTCACAAGAAGGAGTGATGATTGATCCAGAAAGAGTAGAGGCCATCAGCAAGGTCCCAATCCCAAAGACTAAGAAAGGAATTCAGTCCTTTTTTGGGAAAATAAATTTCATTAGAAGATTCATATCAAACTTTGCTGAGCTGACCATTCCAATTACTTCCATGCTGAAGAAAGACCAGGTCATCAAATGGGAGGAGGCTGTCATCCAAGCTTTCAATGGGATTAAAGAGGCACTCAAGCATGCACCTGTGTTGGCAGCTCCAGATTATAAGAATCCCTTTCAACTGTTTTCTTTTACTTCAGAAAACACTATTGCTTCTGTCTTGCTGCAGAAGGATAATGAAGGGGCTAAAAGGCCCATTGCCTTTTTCAGTAAGGCCTTGCAGGGGTCTGAGATGAAGTACACTATCATGGAAAAGTAGGCATTTTCCTTGGTAAAAGCAACAAAGGTTTTCAGGCCTTATATTCTAATTTCAAAGGTTGTTGCTTATGTTCCCCATACCATGCTAAAAGACATCTTCTCAGAGATGGAATTCTCAAGCAAAAGATGTAGATGGGTGAACAAATTGCAAGAATATGATATGGACATCCAAACCACGAAGTTGGTGAGAGGTTTGGGCTTGGCTAAGCTTATGGCTGAGAGCAACTTGCAAACTATTGAGGTAAATGAGGTAGAAGAAGAAAGGGAAGGTGTATTTGAAAGGTTGATGAATTTTGAGTGGTATAAAGATGTAATCTTTTATCTCAGACATTTGAGCTGCCCTGAGCACTTAAGTAAGAACCAGAAGAGAGCCCTTAAGTTGGCTTCCCAAAAATATGTCATCACTGATTATGGGTTAGCTTGGAAGAACCCAAAGGGAGTCCTCTTAAGGTGCATTACTGAAGAAGAAGCCCCCAAGATAATTGTTGACCTCCATGGAGGAGTTTGTGGGGGGAACTTTGCTGCAAGAGTCACAACACATAAGATCCTGAGGGCTGGTTATTGGTGGCCAACTCTTTTCAAGGATATAACCTTGTTGGTTAGAAGATGTGAAAGTTGCCAAGGCTTCTCTGGAAGACTGAAAGTTTCAGGCTCCCTCCCTTTCCAGCCTGTATCAATTGAAGCCCCATTCAAGCAATGGGGAATGGATTTCATTGGTGAGATTTCAGACCCTTCAAGTGCTGGCCATAAGTGGATTCTTGTAGCAACTGATTATTTTACTAAATGGGTGGAGGCAATCCCCACCAAGAAGGCAACACACCAAGTTGTCATGGACTTTGTGTTGAACAACATCATCTGTAGGTTTGGGGTACCAGTCAAGATTGTAGCTGATAATGCCATGAGCTTTAGAGCTAAACCTTTAGTGGCAATGTGCAAGGAGTATGGAATCAACTTGACATATGCCTCCAATTACAATCCCCAAGGAAATGGACAAGCTGAGTCCAGTAATAAAAATTTGTTGAAGATCATCAGAAGAACATTGGAGCAGAACAAGAGAAAGTGGGGTGAACAGTTGAAGTTTTTTGTTTGGGTAGATAGGATCACTGTCAAGAGGGTCACTAGAAAGAGTCCATTTGAGTTGGTGTATGGGACTCAGGCCCTACTGCCCCTTCATATGCAATTATCTTCATATCAGTTCATGCAACAGCTAGAAGATCAAGAGGTAGGTCCTTATGATGCTCGTATTAACCAAATTGTTGAGCTTGATGAAGAGAGGAGGGCATCCCACCAAAGGCATATAAAGTTCAGAGAGAAACTGAAGAAGTTGTTTGACAAGAAGGTCACTCCCAGAGCCTTCAATATTGGAGATCTTGTGCTATTATGGGATAGCAGACATGAGGATAAGGGCAAGCATGGCAAGTTTGACTCATTATGGATGGGCCCTTACTCTATTGATATCAGGATTGGTGAACACACCTTCTTCCTCAAGGACTTAGATGGTGAACTGCTTGAATTTCCTATTAATGGCAGGCATTTGAAGCATTTCATTGATTGATTCCCCTGAATCAAGGCCAAATCTTCTGTACAGTGTATAGTTTGTTGTTTGTTCCTTTTTTTGTGTTTTTTCTCGTTCTGGTCCTCGGTGGCCTATTTTTGCTGGTTTCTCTTTTTGATTTTGAAGCTACCTCTATTTCTATGCTCTGTAAGATGACTCCATTTCCCAATGGATATTTTTGGCACTTGGTCTACTTTTTTTCTTGTGGCACTCGTAGGGAGTGCCCATCCCCGAGTCGGAGCCGGTGTTGGTGCTCAAAATAGTCTCGCCCCATTTTTGCCTTTGAAAAGCTTACTGATTTACAGCCTCTGTCATTTTCTCCTTCCCTGTGTTGTGCCTGGTTAATCCTTATGGTCATTTTTAATTGGTTCTTGGGTTGTAAATCTCTTAGGGGTCTATATTTTGAGTCTCCTGTGCTCTGTTAGTTTAAAAACTCAGTTTCCCCCATGTTTTATGTTCTCCATGGTCAAGATTCATCTTCCCTATCTTTTCTACCCTAAGTACTTGAAGAAGAATGAATTGATGTGTCCCTGAGGAACATATTTGAGCCTTGTAACATTCCTAAACTTTCTGTCCTTGAAGAAAATTTCATTCCCTGGCTCAAATAATCATTTTTCTATTTTTTACAGTTTGACGGGCATTTCTCCTGGTCAAATTCACATCCTAGCATCGGCAGGGGACGTGGCATCTTTTGGTTGGATGTGACTTAGTTGGATACTTAGAAAAATTCATAAAAATCCTCAACTCAAAATGTGTCCACGTGGAGGCACAACGCTCATTTGAAGATCTACTTTTAGGATTTTACCTTGGAGTAGCATCGACAGGACACGTGGAGGCTTCTGCTACTTGGCTCAGACTTAGAAATTTTTTATGCAGTTGGAGCAGTTTGGTAGAATGGGACATGTGGCAAGCTTCACACTCATTTAGGGTCTCTGCTTTGGACACCATCTTGAATTTGCGCCATGGAGACACGTGGAGGAACCACACATGTTCGGGGACCGGCCCTTAAGTTTCATTCTAAAGAAGCGCCAGGCTGACATAGATGGAGGCCTCTGCTCACTTTGCATTTTACTTAGACTTTTCAATGGCCAAAAGGAGACTACCTCAGAGCATGACATGTGGCGCCTTCCACTGAGCTTCAAGCATTCAAGAAAACCTTGCCAGAACAGGACACGTGGCGAGCCCACGCTCGTTCAAGGTATCAAATTTTTGGGACCGCCTCAAGGTGCACCATGGTGACACATGGCATTTTGAAAAGTCAAAAAGGTAGGGAGAGGCCATCAGAGGAAACTTGGATTATTTTCCCCTTAAGGATTGAAATTTCAAAATGGCCCACAAGCCTGATGAAGGAAAAAGGTCAATGTTTTACCCCGGTCAATGGTAGAGGTGCGGGCTCTCGGGGGAAATTTGGAAAAGTTTCCTTTTGAGAAAAAAGAGTCAAAAGTAAAAAGGGAAGTGTGGCCCCACTCCAAACACATTTGGACATGTGTCAGGCTCATTCCCAAGGGTGGAGCTACGGGGAAAATTTGGAAAATTTTCCCTTTTCCAAAAAGAGAGTAAAATGGTAGAATTTGAGCGCGGTTCCGCTCCAATCATATTTGGGCACATGTGTCAAGCTCGTTTTCTGAGGGTGGAGGTGTGGGAAAAATGGAAATTTTTTCCATTTTTTCAAAAAGTTGTAAAAATTCAAGGGAAGCCCCTGAGGTCTGTTCTGAAGCCTGAATCTGCCACGTGGACAACCCAAATTCAAAGTAAAGATCAACATCAGTTGTTAGTCTAAATCTAATTTTCCCCCCATTTCTCTTAAACACGTCTGGAAGTGTGAATCTCCATGATTTCTTGGTCTTTTCTACACACCAAGCAGAGAAGGAAGTTAATGTTGATATCTGAAGTTTGGTGGGAAGATCTGGAAGGTGTCTTTCACCATTAAAATGGTCTGACTTTCGTGCCCGATCAGATTTTCCATTTTTCTTCTCCCGAGCACGCAAGGGACCAAATTTGATAGATTAGGGGTGGAAGTGGTTGGAAAATTGAAGGAAGAGTGATCTACTAGAGCAAGGAGTTGAATGCGGGAGGAATTCAATGAAATCTACCCCCTCGAACACCTAGAGACTTCTTGTAGATTTGATTCTGAGAATCACGAAAGAATCATGGTGAGCACTGAGTGCATTTAACGTTTTTGTCTTTTGGGGAGAAGGGAATCTATTGTAAATGCTATAAATGGCACAAATTTTTCATGCAAATGGTTTGGAGTTTTTTGGAGGGTGAGGGGCCTAGATTGATTTTTCTAGCAGAAAAAGCTTGATAGAGCCCATCCCTTTTGAGAAGCCATCTCAAGAAGCTTGTATATCTCTTTTGTATTGAAATTCAATCGTGTCAAGGTGGTTACAAGTGTACAGCCATTGACAAGCTTTGAGATTGTTCTAGAAAACTTTCCCTTACTGATAAATTTAATCAAAATTCGAGTTATTTCTGTGTTAATCTTGAGTAAAGTGTGATTGATTTTACTCTCTGAATGTATGTAAATAGTTTTTCTTGTTTCTGTTGCAATCTTGTGTTGAAATCTAGATCCAATCACACAGGCCTCAATCCTTGTGATAGTTTAGTGGCATTTGTAATTTCATTTCTCATAAGAGCCTTCATCTAGGAGTGGAATAAATGGTTTAAAATCACTTTTCTTTCATTTTGTTGACAGAGATTGTCTGTAAGCCTCTGGGTGTACCTCAAGCATGATTTGGCTTAGATCTTGGTGCTTTATTGGGTTCTCTAACTCAAGCCTTCGTGATAGAATCTCATAGGTTGTGTGAAAGAGTGCTAATCTGGGCCTCCATTGAAGCACATATTCTAGTTGAAGAAACAATTTAACTATTTGTGGCATTTTGTCGGTCTGACTTTCCATTTTGCATAAGGTTCCTCAAGGATCTAGTGAGTCTAAGTTTCATCCCTGTCTCCCCTCCCACCAAAAATTCATTTAAAAACAACTAATCCTACCCATCCTACCCCCATGTTTTCATGTGTGTATGCCAATGCACAATCCTCATTACCTAAACATGCAGAAGCAAATCAGGGTCTCAAATGTCTTTAGTAACCTTTGCCTTGTTGTGAAGATATCTCCATGATCTAGAAGTGACAACTCGTGAGAGTCAGATCTGGTGTGTTGATCATATTTTCCCCAAGGTCTTCTCTACAAAATTTATGCAAAAGAAGGATGTACCTATATCTCCTTTCAAAATAACAGAGGTTACAAAATAGGTTCTCTTACCTTGGTTGAAAGGCACAACCTAAAATAGTTAGGATAAGATCATATCCTTTTAAGGTGCTACCCATCTCTCCACAAATCCAAGTAACAAAGGGACAGTTAGATCTCCTCCCCAGCTACAAAATGACATATATTTATGATCTGGCTTCCTCTAAGCTCCATTGTTGAATCATGTGTTGCTACTTGGCTTGAAAGAAATCTGATTGGTTCTTTTGGTGCTTACGTGGCTTCTTCTAATTGGGTAAGGCACAGTGGGTTGGTTTTCTTAACTTGATCTTTTTGGCTACTTTGGAAAATAAATTGAACCTACCCCACGGCCCCGCCAGGATTTGATTAAAGAAAATTTTCACTGGCAGGGAAAAATTCTTGCCTTAACCCCACAAGAGGACACGTGGCAAAGCTAATGGTGGAGATGCAAGCCTTCGAAGGTAAGTTGGATGTTTTTCCCTTTTGGAAAAATGGTGTAAAATTATAAAATGGAAGCGCACCCCCACCAAATCATTTTTGAAGCCTTAAGGTTTTTGAAGTTGCACCATAATGACACGTGGCAAGCCCACACTCATCCAAGGTCTCAACTTTTGGGGAATATCTCAAGATGCGCCATTGTGACACGTAGCAGTTTGAAAAGTCAAAGGGGTAGGGAAGAAAAAAATTAGAGGAAACATGGATTTTTTACCTCCTGTCATTGAAAGGATTAAATTCTCAAAATGTCCCGCAAGCCCGACAAGAAGAATGTCAAGGTTGACATTGAAAAATTCAAGAGGTGGGTCATCGGAGGAAAATTATATTTTTGTCTCTTTTCATCAAAATGATTAAAAAATCAAGATGGCCCACAGGTCCGATGGAGAACAGTCAAAATTTTCTCCAGTCAATGGTGGAGGTGCAGACTTTTGGAGAAAAATTGGAAAATTTTCCTTTTGTAGAAAAAGGAGTTAAAAGTGAAAAAGGGAAGTGTGGTTCCGATGGGACCCACATTGGGACATGTGTCAGGACCTTTTTTCAAGGGCAGATCTATGGGGATAACTTGGAAAATTTTCCCTTTTCCAAAAAAGAGGTGAAATAGCATAATTTAGCTGTGGTTCCTTTGGGACCCACCTTAGGACACGTGTCAGGCTCATTTTTCAAAGGCGGAGCTATGGAGCAAAATTTGAAAATTTTACATTTTTCCAAAAAAAAATTAAAAGGAAAAAAGGAACCTGTAGGCCCGCTCTAAATTAGATCTCCCATGTGGATGGTCAGAATTCAAAATAGAAATCAATGACAGCTGTGCATCTGTATCTTATTTTTCCACCATTTTCACTCTAGAGCTCCTGGAAGTGCGAGTCTTCATGATTTCTTGATATTTGTTGCATGCCAAACATGGAAGGGGAGTTAATTTAATATCTGAGTTTGGTAAGGAATATCTAGGAACATATTTTTCCATTAAGATGAGATTTGAGCTTTGAGCTCGATCCAATCTTCCATTTTTCCTTCCCAAGCACGCAAAGAACAAGATTTGACAAATTAGGGGCAGAAGTGGTTGGTGAGTAGAGGGAAAAGCAATCTACCAAAAGAAGGATTTGAATGCAGGAGATATTCTAAGAGATCCACTCCTTAAGAACCTGAAAACTTTTTATAGATTTTATTCCAGGAATTGCGATCGAGATCAGGGCGTGTACTGGTACAATCAATGTCTCTGGTTTTGCGGGGAAAAGGCCCTGTTGTAAAATGTTATAAATATGCATGATTTTTCCGTGAAAGGGGTTGGAAGTTTGTTAACATAGAAGGATTAGGAGTAATAATTTTGATTTCCTAAGAGAAAAGCTTGATAGAGCCCGTCTTTCTGAGAAACTATCTGAAGAAGCATGTTTATCTCTTTTGTGTTATATTTGATCATGTCAAGGTGGTTGTGAGTGTACAGTCATTGACAAGCTTTGAGATTGTTTTTAATAACTTTCCCTTGCTGATAAATTTAACCAAACTCGAGTTAATCTATGTTATTCTTGAGAAAAAAATTTGTTTGCTTCATTTCTTAATGTCTACAAGTACTTTTTCTTGTTCCCGTTACATTCTTACATTGAAATCTGTGTGAATCACACAAGATCTTATCCTTATGATAGTTTGGTGGCATTTACAATTTCATTTATCAAAAGAGCTTTCATTTGATAGTGAAATAAAAAATTTAAAATCACTGTGACTCCTAGCATGACTATAAGATTGTTTGTTAGCCTTTGAGGGTATCTTAGGCGTGATGAAACAGAGATTGATAATGTTCAGTTAAGTTTTCCAATTTGAGCCTTCATTTTGGATCATTGAAGTTTGTGTGAAAATTGCTGATCTGGGCCTCCATTGTAGCACATATTCTTGTAAAAGGAACACCATAGCTACTCTAAAAGCATTATACTACTCGAGGTTTCCATTTTGTAAAAATTCTCAAAGATTTGGAATAATCAACTTTATCTTGCTTCAACTCCCACAAAAAATTCATTTAAAAAACAACTTATCATACCCATGCTACCCCTATTTTTCATGTATGTATACAAATGCATAATTTTTAATACCAAAATATGTAGAAATAATCAGGTTCTCATTGTCTTTAGTGGCCTAAACCTTTCCTAGAAAATATCTCCATTATCTAGAGTGAAAAATCGTAAGAGTTAGGTTTTGTTGCATTGATCATATTTTCTTTAGGGTCTTCTTCATACTTCCCAAGGAAGGAAATCTCCATCTTCTCCATAAAAATTAGGCTACAAAAGGGTCCTCTCACCCTGATTGAAAGGCACAACCATAATGTAGTGAGGATAGGTCAAATCCTCTAAAGGGTGCTACCCATTTCTCCACATCTGAGTTACAAAGAGAAAGTTGCATTTCATCCCCAGCTACCAAACAACATACTACATGCTCTGCTTGCTTCTAAGCCTCCTGCCAAACTTGTGATGTTGCTCAGCTTCTGAGGGAGAATCAATTTATGTACTAACACCTTAGTGGCACCATTTCCAGGGACATAGTGATTACAGTTCATATTCAGACCCTAGTAAGCACTTCTTATATACTCAGAGTGCTAATACATTTGTTCAAACATCATCTTGTGCTCGGGCCTGTAAGAAGTATTTCAAGGATGTAAGTGTTGTGTGTAATTATTTCAGTTTCTACACCTAGTGGAATAGCTTTCATTGATAAATCTGGGTTAAGAAAAGTCATATCGTCCCATTTCTAGTTTCTAGTATTCATAGACGTTTGACAGATCATATTTTAGTGCATTTGCACAACTAAATACTTAGTGGTGAATCCCGTTTGATCTGATTCTTGATGAGTACCAGTGTCTTAACCTCTGTCAAGTGATATTTGTTACTAATATTTGCAAAGCTAGAAGGAAGAATATATTTCTTTGCTAGGGATCCTGCTAGGAAATTATTTCCAAAGGTAGGAAAAGAAAAGTAAGAAGGAAGAAAAACTTAGAAAGGGATCAATAAACGAGAAAAGGGATCTCCATTGATTAAAGTGATCAGCCTATTGCTGAAGACTGCGATTCGAGTTCTTCTGAATCAGGCATCCTCTTTGTGGAACTGAGTTCTCCACCTAGAGAGGGGCCTTCATTTGATTTTGAAAATTTTTCTTCTCATCCTGTCCATGTCCTTTCAAAAGTTGATAGGGTTTTCTAAGAAACAGGGCCTTTAGGGGATATCCATTTTGAAGGTTATACTCCTTTGTTTTAAAGGCCCTCTAGTCCTTATCAATTTTTCACTCCTCCAGGGCCACCTCCTCAAAACAACATGGCCCTGCCCCTACCTAGGCCCCCATTTTTTGTAAACACTTTTGGTCCTATAAATTTTATAGGGATGACTGGTTACCCAAATGTAGTTCCCAAAGATGTGATAAATAGATTACCAAATTTCCAAGGAAATAATGCCATAACTGGCGATCAACATTTAAAGTTTTTTATGAGTATGATGGAAGACTTTGAGATTGAACATGAAGTCAGGGATTGGTACAAAGCTTTGCCAGATAATTCCATAGATTCCTAGACCGAGATGAATACTACATTTAGATTGCAGTATGGTGAAAAAAATGATCCTATATTTATTTTGTCAGAATTTGAAAACATCAAAAAGAATCCTAATGAGTCAGTACATGATTTCAACAAAATATTTAATAATACCTTGAGGAGATTTCCTGTTAGGATAAGGCCATGTGATGAATCATGTTTGATCAAATATTCAGATGCATTTGATAAAAAGGTTTCTTATTACTTTAGGGAAAAAAACCCTACTAATTTGAGTCAGGCATTCACCATGGCCCTGCAAATAGAGAACAAAATCAAGGCAATTGGAAAGCCTCCAAAAAAAAAGGGTGTAAAACTAATTAACCTGGAAAATCCCCAAACAAGTAAGGGTGCAGATTTGGAGGAAGTTGTGAAAAACTTTGGTAGAGGCTATCAAAGAAATATCATAGAAATTATCCCTAGGTAGAAAAAGGGATTGGGAAGAGTTCACAAGGTAAACACAAGAAATAGAGCCAAGAACATGTTTACGAATCACCAAATATCTAATGATAGAGGCAAGGGACATATGTGGATTTGGAAATAGGTAGTCCTCATGCCAGGGAAAACATAGTTGAACCTGAACCTTTGGCTGCTAGAATTGCTATTATGGAGGAGACAGATGTCATTAATTGGTGTGACAGATGTTTCATGCCCCATGCTCCATGTGATGAAGATCAGATAGGAAGAATAAGAAGATGGTAATGATAATGATGATGGTGTTTTGCATGATGGTTTTCTCCATGAGCTCACAATGATGGGGCGACTTCAATTGAGGTAATAAGTACCAGAACTGTTGCTGATTTTTGGGATTGCATCCATCAGGAAACTATTTTTTCTCCCTCTCTTACTTTAGAAGTAGATACTATACAAAATTTTTAATTTCCCAATAATTATTTTGAATATTTGAGGGCTTTAATGATAAAAAAGTAAGATGGAGGATATCCCCTCTAAGGAGGACATGACAATTTGTTGATGTATATTGTTGTGGCTCAAGAAAAGAAAAATAGACACAAAAACTAGGGTTATTAAAGGGACAGGGCCTCAGGCCAAGCCAAAAACTCCATTGCTTTAAAATGTTCCTAAAGAGGCTCCTAAGAAATATGCATTTGCCAAGTGCCTTGCTGTCCAAAATGAAACTCATACTCCTCCTCATGCCCAAGTTGTCAAAAACCTTGTGCCACCTAATGAGTGTGCCCACCTTCCTTCCAATGTTACCTTGTCAAAGTCTTGTTGCTTATGATATTTCCCAATTCTTAAGTTAGATCAAGATATTCAGTTCCAATCATTGAGTTGTTTAGGATCCCTAAGCACAAGAAGAGGGCATTGGAGTATTTTGGATTTAAAGAAGAGAAGAGTGCCCCAAGTAGAAACAGTTAATATTGTGGAGAACCCACCTGTCATTGAAGAACTAGAAGCACCACCAGCATCAAAAGAGCTAGATGAAGCACCTGAGATTTATTTCAGAACATCCTTAGTAGATTCACAACTTGAATGTGGATCCATTCTTCACCACTCTAATAATTAAGGATAGACTGTTACACAACTGTATGTTTGACTTCAGAGGCATCATGTAATGTTGTGCCTCTAGAATTCATGAATGAGCTAGGACATCAAGGTAATAATCAACATATGGGAAGTGTACTACTATGGATTTCTAGATAGATGCTAGTGGTGGGATGTGTGAAGGGTCTGGTGCTACAAATTGTAGCATATCCAGGATAGGAATTTAAAGCTTGGATGTAGTTAGTGCTGATTTCATAGCCAAGTGAGGTATGTTGTTATCTATAAAATTGGCTGAAAGTGTTGGTGGGAGTGTTCAAATGGATATGTCCCATGCCACCATATCAATTGAGGGAAGCCTTGTCAATTTTTATGGGGAAAAGAAAATATTGCACCATATTAAATATCCCAACAATGCATATTATGAAGTATTGTACACAAGTGTTGATGCTGATGACTTTATAGGATTTGCTGATAGGAAAAGAGAACAAGATTAAAGAATGCAAGTTTCTTGAGCAGGAAGGCTCTCCTTGGACATTATTGTTTGATGGAGCTTGCTCCAAGTTTGGAAATGGTGTTGGTGTTGTTCTAATCTCCCCGAGTCAGGAAGAGTTTGTCTTTTATTTCAAACAAAACTTTGAATGCACTAATAACAATGCTGAATATGAGGCCTTGTTGTTAAGTCTAAGGATTGCTTGGAAATATGGTGTTAAATACATCATTGTCAAAGGAGATTCAGAATTAATTGTAAAGTAAGTCAGAAAAGTGTATGCCACAAAAAATCAGCGAATGAAACAATACAAGCATGCAACTTGGGATTTCGTTGAGATGTTTGATTCATTCAATATTGTGCATCAAGATAGGAGGTCCAATGATTTGGAAAGACATGCTTAGATTTTTTGGGAACTTGATTTTGATAATGGTGCAGTGTCCCTATATTGTTAATATGATGTTGAGGTGTTAACTAGGCCATCTATACTTAACAATATTAAACATTGGCAAGTTTTTTATGATTAATGCTTAGGTTGGAAGATTTATGGAAAACAAAGAGGAGTTTTACTAATCAGAATATTAATTGGAGATCCAATTGTGTGTGCATAGTAGAGGGTAAAGAAACCTTGTTTGGAAAATGCATCATCCAACTAAAGACTAATACCATTCCTATAGGGTTGGTTTCCCTTAAGTCAAATTTTGATAATGTCAATCACATTATTAACAGATGCATGGTAGCTTTAAGGGATATTGAAGAGCATGACCCTAGCATGAAGGAGAAACAAAGGAAGATTTGGTTAGGTAACAATCTCAGCAAGGAGGAGAAGCTGTCCTACATCCAATTGCTGAAAAAGTGTCAAGATTGCTTGGCTTGGACTTATTCTGAAACTGAAGGCATACAAAGAGAATATATTTCAACATGATATTCCCTTGCAAATCTAATGCAAAACCATTTAGGCAGAAAAAATAGGCAAAACAATCCGCTCTTATATCCCTTAAAATGCAAGAGGGATTAAAGAAACTCAGGGATGGAGGAATTATTTAGCCTACAAGGTATTATTCTTGGGTTGTAAACCTAGTACAAGCCAGAAAGAAGAATGGTGACATTAAGCTGTGTGAAAATTTTAGAAACTGGAACAAAGCATCAATAAAAGATAATTATCCTTGACCAAACATGGGAAACATGCTGTAACTAGTGACTAGTTCTATGAGCTACTTTCTACCCTAGGATGGCTTCTCTGGTTATAACCAAGTTGTAGTGAAGGAATCAGAAAGAATTAAAAAAACCTTCACCACTCTGTGGGGGACTTATTTATATGTGAAGATGCCCTTTGGATTGATAAATGCTGGAGTAACTTTTCAATGAGAAATGGATGTTGCTTTTTCTAGTTACATCAATGATTTTATTGCTTTCTACCAAGATGATGTAACTATTTTCTATAGAAATAGAAGTGATCACTTACTGCTCTTGGAAACGATGATGATAAGATGCAGAGAATATGGAATTTCACTCAATCCAAAGAAGTTCCATTTTAGAGTGCAGAATGAAAAGTTTCTTGGTCACATTATGTCACAAGAGGGGGTGATGATTGATCTAGAAAGGGTAGAGGCCATCAACAAGGTTCCAATCGCAAAAACCAAGAAAGGGATTTAGTCCTTCTTTGGGTAGATAAACTTCATCAGAAGATTTATATCAAACTTTACTGAGTTGACCATTATAATCACTTCAATGTTAAAGAAGGACTAGGTCATCAAGTGGGAGGAGGATGTCATTCAAGATTTCAATGGGATTATAGAGGCACTAAAGAATGCACCTGTTCTAGTAGCTCCAGATTATAAGAAGATCTTTCAACTGTTTTCTTTTGCTTCAGATAACACTATTGTATCTGTCTTGCTGCAGAAAAATGATGAAGAGGGATGAAAGGCCAATTCCCTGTTTTAGTAAGGTATTGTAGGGAGATGAGCTGAAAGTATACTATTATGGAAAAACAAGACATTTTCCTTGGTAAAAGCAACATGAAGGTTTTTAGGCCTTAGATTTTGAGCTCAAAAATTGTTTCTTATGTTCCCGACACTATTGTGAAAGACATCCTATCACAGATGGAAGTCTCAAGAAAAAGGTGTAAATGGGTGAACAAGTTGTAAGAATATGACGTGGATATCCAAAACACGAAATCTGGTGAGAGGATTGTGCTTGGCTAAGCTTATGGCTCAGAGCAACTTGCAAACTATAGAGGTGAATGAGGTAGCAGAGGGAAGGGTAGATGTCTCTGAAAGAAACTAATGAGTTCTGAGTGGTACAAGGATGTGATTTTTTATCTCAGACATTTATACTTCCCTGAGTATTTGAGTAAGAACCAGAAAAGGGCCCTTAAGTTGGATTTCCCAAAAATATGTTAGTACTAATTTTTAGTTATCTTGGAAAAACCCCGAGGGAGTCCTCTTAAGGTGGATTACTAAAGATGAATACCCAAAGATAATTGCTTATCTCCATGGAGGAGTTTTGTGGAGGGAATTTTGTTGGAAGGGTCACAACACACAAGTTCTTAAGGGATGGTTATTGGTGGCCAACTCTCTTCCGGGATACAACTCTTTTGGCTAGAATATGTGAGAGTTGCCAACACTTCTTTGGAAGAATGAAAGCTTCAGGATCCCTTCCTTTGCAGCCTGTATCAATTGAAGCCCCATTCAGGAAATGGGGGATCAATTTCATTGGTGAGATTTTAGACCTTTCAAGTTCTAGCCATAAGAGAATTCATGTAGCCATTGATTACTTCACTAAATCAGTGGAGAAAATCCCCACCAGAAGAGCTACAAACCAAATTGTCATGGATTTTTTGTTAAACCATATCATTTGTAGGTTTGGGGTGCCAGTAAAGATTGTTGTTGACAATGCCATGAGCTTTAGAGCTAAACCTTTGGTGGCAATGTGTAAAGAATATGGGATCAACTTGACATATGCATCTAATTACAATCTCCAAGGAAATGGACAAGCTGAGTCCAGTAATAAAAATTTGTTGAAGATTATCAGAAGAACCTTGGAGCTAAACAAGAGAAAATGGGGTGAGCAGTTGAAGTTTGTTGTCTAGGCTGACCAAATTACTGTTAAAAGAGCCACTGGAAAGAGTCCATTTGAGTTGGTGTATGGAACTCAGGCCTTGCTGCCCCTGCATATGCAATTATCCTCATATCAGTTCATGCAACAACTGGAAGATCAAGAAGTA
Organism: Taxus chinensis; assembly: GCA_019776745.2. Classification (NCBI taxonomy): domain Eukaryota; kingdom Viridiplantae; phylum Streptophyta; class Pinopsida; order Cupressales; family Taxaceae; genus Taxus; species Taxus chinensis. The sequence goes on from CM034153.1 coordinate 55,615,821, forward strand.
AGTCCATATGATGCTCACATTAACCAGATTGTTGAACTTGATGAAGAAAGGAGGGCATCCCACCAAAGGCATGTAAAGTTCAAAGAGAAAAGATAAAGAAGTTGTTTGAACAAGAAGGTCACCCTAAGAGATTTCAATGTTGGAGATCTCGTGATGTTATGGGATAGGGCATGAAGATAAGGGCAAACACGGTAAATTTGATGCACTATCGATGGCCCCTACTCCATAGATATTCAGATTGGTGAGCATACCTTCTTTCTGAAGTATTTTGATGGAGAATTCTCAAATTGTATGTTAATTGTAGACATTTGAAGAATTTCTTGGAATGATTCCCCAGAACCAAGGTGAACATTATCTGTATAATGTATAGTTTGTTGGTTTGTTATGTCTTTCGTGTTCTTGTTCGTTCTTGCCCTCGATGGCCTATTTTTGTTGGTTTCTCTATTCATTTTTGGGGGATGGTCCTGAGTTTTGTGCTCTGCAAGACTGAACTCCTTTTCCCAATGGATATTTTGGCACTTGGTCTACCTTTTTTCTTATGGCACTCGTGGGGAGTGCCCATCCCGAGTTCGGAGCCGATGTTGGTGCTCAGATTTGTCTCACCCCCATTTGCCATTATTTTTCCTCTGTCTGTGTGTTCTGAAACATTTTATCTCTTGATGTGGGTGTTCTAAAATCATTTACCTCCATTTGAATTCCTTAAATTGTTTGCATAATCCATTTTCATGTCCCTCCTTGAAGAAGTCTCTGAGTTTTCCCTTTTTTGCCCTAATTTCTTTAAAATCCGCGGGCTCTGTCATTTTTCCTATTTTTCCTCAACCATGGAAGCTCGAAGATGGTTAATCTATATTTTATGCCTTTGAAAATCCAAATCCATTGTCAAAAAGATGCTCAGAACCATGATTCACTTGTTTTTGTTTCAAAAAAAATTTCATCCTTAGCGAAAAATTAGGTTCTGGGCGTGAATGGTGATTTTCTGTATTTTGACGGTTTGACGGGTGTCTTTTTCTTGTCAAAGTTATTCCTTAGAATTCAGTGGTCACATGTGGCTTATTTTGGTTGGTCAGGGGATGGTGGGAAAATGCTTTAACTTATCACTTTTTAATTTTTTGGCAAAAAGGCACATTTGGTACCGTAGCTCCGCTCAAATCCGATTGGTTCTTTTGGTGCTTACGTGGCTTATTCTAATTGGGTAGGGCACCATGGGTTGGTTTTCTCAACTTGATATTTTTGGCTACTTTGGAAAAAAGTTTGAACCTGCCCCGCCAGGCTTTGATTAAAGCAAATTTTAAGTGGCAGGGAAAAATTCTAGCCTTGACCCCACAGGAGGACACATGGCAAAGCTAATGGCAGAGATGCGAGCCTTCAGAGGTAAGTTGGATGTTTTTCCCTTTTATAAAAATGGATTAAAATTATAAAATGGAAGCGCACCCCTGCCAAATCATTTTTGAAGCCTTAAGGTTTTGGAGTTGAAGGACACGTGGAGCTTTCAACATCTTTGCCGGGACCATAAGTTTGGTGGAACAAGTACACGTGGTAAGCCCACGCTCATCCAAGGTCTCAACTTTTGGGGATCATCTCAAGATGCGCCATTATGACACATTGTGGGGACACGAAGGTACTTGGATATTTTTCCTCTTGTTACCAAAAGGATTAAAAATCAAAATGGTCAAAGGGTCAACATTTTTCCCCGGTCAAAGGGGAAGGCGTAGACCATCAGAGGAAACTTGGATTTTTTGCCACTTGTCATCAAAAGGGATTAAAATCTCAAAATGGCACTGCAAGCCTGACAAGAAGAAGGTCAAGGTTGGCATTTGAAAAATTCAAGAGGTGGGCCATTATAGGAGGAAAATTTGATTTTTTTCTCTTGTCATCAAAAGGATTAAAACATCAAGATGGTCCACAGGCCCGACGGAGAAAAGTCAAAACCTACTCTAGTCAATGGCGGAGGTGTGGACCTTTCGGAGGAAAATTGGAAAATTTTCCTTTTGTAGAAAAAGGAGTTAAAAGTGAAAAAGGGAAGCATGGTTCCAATGGGAACCACATTGGGACATGTGTTAGGCCCATTTTTCAAGGGTGGAGCTGCGGGGAAAACTTGGAAAAATTTTCCTTTTCCAAAAAAGAGGTGAAATAGTAGAATTTGGTTATGGTTCCTTGGGGACCCATCTTAGGACACGTGTTAGGCTCATTTCTCAAGGGCAGAGATGTGGAGAAAAATGTGAAAATTTTACATTTAAAAAAAAAAAAGTTGTAAAAGGAAAAAGGAACCCACTGGTCCCATTCTAAATTGGATCTCCCATGTGGATGATCAAAATTCAAAGTAGAAATCAATGGAAATTGTGTCTCTGTATCTTATTTTTCTGCCATTTTCACTCCAGAGCTCCTGGAAGTGTGAGTCTTCATGATTTCTTGATATTTGTTAGCATGTCAAATAGGGAAGGGGATTTAATTTGATATCTGAGTTTGGTGATGAATAGTATGTGGACTTATTTTGCCATTAAGATGATATCTGACCTCTAGGTTCAATTCTAGTCTTCCGTTTTTCCTTCCCAAGCATGCAAAGAACCAGATTTCACATATTAGGGGCGAAGAGGTGGTTATCAGAGTAGAGGGAAAAGTGATCTACTAGAAGAAGGAGTTGAATGCAAGAGATATTCAGATAGATCCACTCCTCGAGCACCTGAAAATTTTTTACTGATTTGATTCTCAGAATCATAATTGAGATCATGGCGAGCACTAGTACACTCAATGTCTCTGGTTATGGGGGGAAAAGGACCTATTGTAAAATGTTATAAATAGGCATGATTTTTCCATGAAAAGGGTTTGGAGCTTGTGAACGTAGAAGGATTCGGAGTCAGAAAATGATTTCCTAAGAGAAAATATTTATAGAGCCCATCTTTCTGAGAAACTATCTGAAGAAGCCTGTTTTTCTACTTTGTGTTATATTTGATCATGTCAAGGTGGTTGTGAGTGTATAGCCATTGACAAGCTCTGATATTATTTTGAATAACTTTCCCCTACTGGTAAATTTAACCAAACTTGAGTTAATCTATGTTATTCTTGGTCAAAATTTGTGTTTGCTTCATTTCTAAATGTCTGCAAGTAGTTTTTCTTGTTCCTGTTTCATTCTTACATTGAAATATGTGTGAATCACACAAGATCTTATCCTTGTGATAGTTTAGTGGCATTTGCAATTTCATTTATCAGAAGAGCTTTCATTTGATAGTGAAATAAACAAATTTAAAATCACAGTGACTCCTACCATGACTATAAGTTTGTTTGTTGGCCTTTGAGGGTATTTTAGGTGTGATGAAACATAGATTGATAATGTTCAGTTAAGTTTTTGAATTTTATCATTCATTTTAGATCCTTGAAGTTTGTGTGAAAAGTACTAATCTAGGCCTCCATTGGAGCACATATTCTGGTTAAAGGAATACCCTAGCTACTATGAAAGCATTTTGCTACTTGAGGTTTCCATTTTTTTTAAAAATTCTCAAAGATTTGGTATAATTAACTTTATCTTGCTTCACTTCCCACCAAAAATTCATTTTAAAAACAACTTATCATACCCATACTACCCATGTTTGTCATGTATGTATACAAATGCATAATTTTTACTACCAAATCATGCAGAAACAATCAGGTTTTCATTGTCTTTAGTGGCCTGAACCTTGCCTAGAAAATATCTCCATTATCTAGAGTGAAAACTCGTAAGGGTTAGCTTTTGTTGTATTGATCATATTTTCTTCAAGTTCTTCTTAATAATTCGCAAGGAATGACATCTCACCCTATTTGAAAGGCACAACCATAATGTAGTGAGGATAGGTCAAATCCTCTTGAGGGTGGTACCCATTTCTCCACATCTGAGAGAAAAAAAGCAAGCTGTATTTCATCCTTGTCTACAAAACAATAGACTACATGCTCTACTTGCCTTTAAGCTTCCTGCCACACATGTGATGTTGCTCATCTTTTGAGGGAGAATCAATTTGGGTACCAACATAGGTGACATAAATTAATGGAATGAAAGTGAAAATGAATGCACTAGTCCGAAAAAAGGTCTACTTGTCTTGAGTTTCACTCAAGCTTCTTGAATTATGTTTGAGCTTTGACGCTACTAGATTTAAGGGGATTCAATGCAACCCCCTTCACCCATCTCTTTATTTTTGAACTCAAGGTATGCTTACTAGCCAAAATCCAATCCAAGTTCTTTTCCCTAATTAGTTTCCTTTTACATTTTTTTTTTTGTCAATACATGGTGATATGATTCTTGAATATAAGCTGTAGAGATAAAAATTCATTTGAGGAATTGGATGGGTAACATAAAAAAGATATTTTCATTCTTATTATGTTGGAGACACAATTCTTAATTTTTTTCTACATTTTGAATTCTTGTAAGGCATCCATATCTCTTTAAATTGTGGGTTGTTTAATTTTAAATAAATAACATTTTAAAACAAACGGGGTCATATGCTTCTAAATGTTATACCTTATTTATGCCTCCTATCCTCTCTTATGTGGCACTTAAAATATTCCAAAAAAATTCTCATGCAAAAAACTTATAAAATTATACTTTGAGTTGTTGGGGTTAGCACAAGGTTGTAAAGATGATATATCATATCCAAGCATACATGTAATAAAAGTGGACATTCTACCAAAATAAATATATAGAAAAAGAGATATAAATCAACACCAAATTTAATGTGGTTCACCCAGTGTGGTCTACATCCACTAAGAAACAAGCCAATATATTATCCAAATCTTTTCAGAATATATACAATTGAAGATCTACAATCTTCCACACCTCTCACGATGTACACTAATTTCCTTCACTCAAGATTCTCCTTATTCTCCAAGACATCTCTCTCTCACAATTATTCTTACAATAATAATCAATTATTACAAGCCTTTATTCTAAACCCTAACTTTCATGCTTATATAGGCATATAGAAAGTTAGGGCACTTAGCCATGCTATTACAATCAATAGATCTGCTTTAATACCAAAATTATATCTAATTCCCTTAAGTTAAATAAAAACCCCATGCATAGGTAACTAAAAATTGTTAGCCCTAACTGATGTCAGTCATAGGTGACCTATTTTGTTCCCTCCATAACCGATGCCAATTACTGTGCTTTCCTGCAAGTTTAATATAGCATTCTAATATGAAGTAATTGAGTGCCACAACTCAAAAATATCCCACTTGGAGATAAATTAATGGACTATACCTATACAATGTCATTCTTTGATCCTTTCCTTAGCTTTGTTTTTTCCTCTTCAAGTCTCAAATTCGAAGACCAATAGAATTGAATTGTAGATCCAAATTATCTTTTCCTAATGGATTCATTAGCATATCCACAGGGGTTTCACTCGTATGAATCTTCTTCGGTTTCAGTTTTCCATCCTCAAATACATGTTGTATAAAGTGATACCTCAATTGAATGTGTTTTTTTCTAGAATGAAACACTGAGTTCTTTTCCAAATGAATAACATTCTGACTATCACTGAATAATTTGCAATCACCTTACTCCTTTACCACCTCTTCCATGAACCTGCTCATCCATATCATATCTTTGCTAGACTTTGTAGCTGCAACATACGTTTCCTCTATAGTAGACAAATCCACCACCTTCTGTAATCTTGATATCCAACAAACTTCCTTCCCACCTACTGTGAAAATATATCTAGTAGTGCTCCTTCTATTATCCAAATCTCCAATCATATCTGAATCAACATAGCCACATAAAGAACTATATGAACCTCCATAGCATAAATGCATGATATATGTCACTCTCAAATACTTGATAATCCATTGGACTAATTTTTAATGCTATTTACCTGGATAAGACATAAATCTACTCACAACTCCCACTTCTTGTGCAATGTCTAGTCTGGTACAAACCATATCATACATGAGACTACCAACTGACGAAGCATATAATATTCATTTCATGTATTTGACCTCCTCATGTTATGAAGGAAAATTAAATTTTCTCAATTTGAAGTGTCCAACCATATGTCTACTCAATGGTTTTGAATCTTACATATTAAACCTTTCCAATACCTTATTGATATAAGCCTCCTGAGAGAAATACAGTTTCTTGTTCTTCTTTTCTCTATGTATTTGCATGCCAAGGATTATTTTTACAACTCCTAAATCCTTCATAGAAATTTTTTGAGATAGCCTTCCCTTAAGCTCAAAAATTTCCTACATACAACATCCTGTAATAGGCATATCATCCACGTACAGTAACGAAATAATATAGCTCCCATTTTGAATCTTCTTGAAATAAAAACAATTCTAGGATTCACATCTTAAATAACCATGCTCATGCATGGAACTATCAAACCTCATGTACCATTTCCTTGGAACTTGATTGAGCCCATATAGAATCGTTTTCAACCTACACAAAAATTTCTACTTACCCCTGACTTCATTCCCAAGAAAATGTTGTATATAAATCTCTTCATCCAAATCACCATGAAGGAAATTCATCTTCACATATAGTTTCTCTAAATGAAAATCATATACTACAACTAAACTTAATACAGTACAAATGCAAGTTATTTTAACAATAGGTTAAAATGTTTCACCAAATTCAAGACCTACTTTCTGTGTAAATCCCCTTACTATAATCTTGTCCTTGTATCTTTCTGTCCACCCTCTTCTTCCTAGATCTTGTAAACCCATTTTTTCTGCAATGTCCTCTTACCTATAGGAAACTTAAACAAATCCCAAGTCTAGTTTTCTTCCAAGGAGTCCTTATCCTCATCCATTCCATGCTCCTACTACACGTGAGTCTTATCCTGCATTGCTTCTTCAAAATTTTATGGTTCACCATTATTAGTCAATAATAAATAAGATAGAGAAGGTGTAAACATTTCTAGAGATTTAGTTACCCTTTGTGAACTTCTCACAAAAAATTTTAGGTACTAGAGACTCATTCTACACCTCATGTACATTTGTTTCCTATTCTGATAGTGATGGACACCGGTCACCTATAACTGATGCCAGTTCTACTAACCAATGTCGGTTTGGCTATTCTGTAACCGATAGTGGTTCAACTGACCAGTCAAGGGTCAACCAACAGCGATTACTATGTAACCCTTTTGGTATTATTTTTAAATCTGAGAGTTCATTTTCATTCACGAACTTCTCAATCAGTTTTCCCTTGGGTACAAAAATTTGATCCCTATACATTCTCTTTTCATTACATTCAATGTCATGAATCGCAATAATTTTAGAATTATCTAAATCTGAAATCACCAAATCCATAACAAATGAAAGTTCATCTCTTGGATTTTGCATCCAAATTTTTCCTATTTTCCTTATCAATATGCATAAAAGCTTCTATACTAAAAAATGTAAGAAAATAAGGATCTACCTCTTTAATGGTCCAAGATTCCTTTGGTATTCTTCCATTTAGTGAACTTGAAGGCCCACGATTAATCATATAAAATGATGTATCAACTGCTTCCGCCCAAAAATTTAAGGGCAATCCAACATGTATCCTCATACTTATAATACATTCCATGATTTTCTTGTTCATTCTTTCTACAACACCATTCTCTTCTAGTTTTATTTGAACCATCCTTTCTCTACGTATTCCATTTTTTGAATAATTATCATTGAAATATTTGCTACATTATTCACCACCATTATCAGATCTAAGGCCTTTTAACTTTTTATTTGATTCATTCTCAATAAGTGCTTTCCATCTTTTAAAAGTCTAAAAAAATCATATTTATGTTTAATACAATAAACCCATACCTTTCTTGTGGCATCATCAAGGAAAGTAACATAATACTTGGATCCTCCATGAGAAGCTACCTGGGATGCTCCCCACACATCTGAGTGTACAATCTCTAATTTCTGATCCTTCTTAATTTCCCAAACTTTGAGAAATATCACTCTCTTTTACTTCCCAGAGATACAATGCTCACAGAAATATATATCTAACTCTTTGAAATATGATAGCTTACCCTTAGCCTTTAAGATCTACATTCCTTTTTCACTCATATGGCCCAACCGATAGTTCCACATAAATACATATAAATCTGAAGTAGATAACACAAAAAAGGAATCAATAACACTAGTAGATAAACATATTTTTCCTACCTTCTTACATCTTGCCACAAAAAATCACCATTGGTGACTTTCTGAGAGTTTTTTGTGAATGTAACCATGTAACTAGCTTCACCTAGTTGCCCTTTAGAAATAATATTTCTCTTGAGGCTTGACACATGCCTCACATCTTTCAATACCCATGTATTTTCATTCTACAATTTTAGATGAAATTCCCCTTTACTAGTGACACTGCAAGGTTCATCATCACCCAAATAAGCATGCCCAAAATTTCCCTAAACATAATTTATGAAATAACCCTTATTAGGAGTTGCATGAAAAGAAGCCCCTGAATCTAAAACCCATGATTATATTTTACTATCCAAAGAAACAATAATAGCATATTACATTACCTCTACTACAATATTTTCCTCTCTATTTAACTCTTTACCTTTTTCGAGGTGTTGATTATCTTTATCTTTTAACCAAAAATATTTCTTAGCATTTACTTTCTTTCCACATTTCCAACAATTAATTCCCTTACCTCTGGATTTAGATCTTCCATCCCTTGACTTTGATTTCCTATTATTCTTACTCTTGGATCTCTCCTTCTACCTACCTCTGCTTTCTACATTCAAAACATTCCTAGATGATGATTCCTCTGTACTTTTCCTATGAATTTATTCATTCAATATTATAATAACCACATCATCAAAATTCAAAATATTATTATCAGATGTTGTATTAATAATAACCATTACCAAGTTATCCCAACTATCAGGCAAAAAATATAATACAAGTTCTTTCACTTCACCATCAAACAAAATATCAACCGATTTTAACTGATTTATAATAGATTGGAAATCATTGAATTGACCTAATGCAGGTACACCTTCATGCAGCTTAGAATTAAATAGTTTCTTCATCAAATATACTTTATTTGAAGCACTAGGTTTTTTATATAAATTAACAAGAGATTTCATTAACTCCAACATAGATGTTGCTTCTGTAATATTGGAATCCACAGATGCTCCTAGGCTCAATATTTAAGATCCCAATGCCTTCTTGTCAACAATCTTCCATTCTTCATTAGCCATCTTCATATTTCTATACTTTTCATCCAATGGTAAGAACAAATATCTTTGATAGAGATAATCTTAAATCTGCATCTTTCATAATTGATAATTTTGGCTATCAAACTTCTTTACCTGGTATTGATTTTCTCCTTCCATTGATGTAGATCCTACTCAATCATAAAACCATCTATGAGTACATTTGTCAACACATAAAACACTCAAGCAAATTGTTGATACCATTTGTTGGGGTTAGCACAAGGTTTTACAAATAATATATCAGATCTAAGCATATATGCAATAAAAGTGGTTATTCTAGCAGAAGAAATATACAAAACAAGAGATATAAATCAACACCAAATTTAACATGGTTCACCCAGTGTGGGCTATGTCCACCAAGAAACAAGCCAATCTATTATCCAAATCTTTCAGAAGATATACAATTGAAGATCTACAATATTCCATACCTCTCACGATGTACAATAATTTCTTTCTTTGAAGCTTCTCCTTTTTCTCCAAGAATTCTCTCTCTCACAATTATTCTTACAATAATCATCAATTCTTACAATCCTATATTATAAACCCGAAATTTCATGCTTATACAGGTATATAGATACTTAGGGCACTTAGCCATGCAATTTCAATCAATATATATTCCTTAATACTAAAATTCGATCTAATTCCCAAATGTTAAATAAAACACCCATGCATAGGTAATTGGTGTTGGTTAGCCCTAACCGATGTCAGTTCCTCCTTTCCTGACCGATGACGGTTACTATGCTTTCCTAAAAGTTTAATATAGGATGCTAATTTGAAGTAATTGAGATCCACAACTTAACATGATCCCCATACATATAATGTGTGCATATAGAAATTATTTATACTTCTGTAAAATCCTCATATCATATTTATGGTGCCCTATTTTTTTGGAACCCTATTTTAAACTAGCACAAGTACATTTATATATATACCGATACAAATTTTGTAAATAACAAAACAAGTCATGTAATCACTCAACGTGTTATTTACAATTATTAACGGTGACATAGGCATAAGAATAGAAGATTTTATTAGGCCTATCACCCCGGTCTCAAACCCATTTAATTTTTAGGTTTTCTTTGTTATTATGAAATTGGGAATTTGTTTATTTCTGCAAGCAAGTAAAACACAAATTCCTCTGCCACATCCATATTATCATATTACAAGATCTATAAAAATAATTTTTTAAGTGTTTAACTCTTCAATATAGTTAAAAAAACCTTAATATTATTCTCATCTTGGGATTACTTCTCAAGAAAAAATATAACTGAATAGGGTATATATTGCATGAACCATTAAATATTTTTGGTTCCCATAAACATAATTTTCATTGTAGATAATGTGCACAAAAGGATAAAATACAATAGAGAGTGTTTGTTCTAGTGAATTCTCTATAAAGAAAATTACGTATTAATACCAAAGAAACATTTTATTATACGACTAGTAACAAGTAGGTAAAGTAAAATAGAGAAGAGATACATAAAAAATAATATGTGCAAAATAAATTACTTGTATTTAAAATTTTCTAGATCTTCGTTGCTCATTTTTTGAATTTTCTTTCCTTACAAAATTCATACAAATACCTTAAATATATAGAGGACTTTAAAAAGAGATAGCTTCATGAGAAAGATAAAAAGAGTAGTAAACATTAAATGTGCATTGGTACGAGAGAATATTTTACAATCAATTGGAAATATTCTGTAGGTCCTTTGAGGATACAAAAAATGACTGGTTTGATTAGGTAGTTGATATTACAAAAATCCCAACACTCCTTGTTAATATTAACTACCATGCAACTACACCTAGACATTTTATACAATACAAAAACATATCCTTCGGAAAAATCTTCGTGAAAGTGTTAGAAAATTTGTCTTCAAACTTGAAAAATTCCAAATATATCTAGACATTGTTGACAAGCTCCCTGATGATCTAATATCTAGTGTTAATGTGATTTCATCACTTGTAGAATATATGGTTATTTGAAATTGCAATTACTTAAATCAGGGGATCATTTTTTTAAAATTTCCCTAAACATCCCTAAATGGTGTCAGTGCAGAAGATCATCTCGAGAGCTTTCCAACGACTGTGAGAACATGACAAACGGACATCGGGAGCTCTAGATATGTTCGGTCAAAGTTCAGACAACGGGAAAGTCAACTCTGGTCAACTGGTCAATATTTGGACCAATCGCACTGTGACACGTGGCTTGCCAACACTCGTCGAATTCACTCGATTTTCCTATCAGGAGATGACAAGTGGACTACAGGATTACCGAGTTTTATTTTCCACATTGTAGGGGTCGAAATTATTATTACTTGGTAAGGCCACTTTCCAAATGCCACATATATATATTAATGTTTAAAACATTAGTATAAACCACAAGCCATCAAATGCATATGCTTTGACCACGTTGAGAAGGTGGTGAAGCGGTTGTTAGGGGGCATTAGACCCATGCGTGGCAATTCCATGTGGAAGAAGGAGGATGAAGCGGTTGAGGGGGCGGTTATGCTCCAACGTGGTCTTTGACCACTTTATATGCGTGGAAAGGCTTTAAAGCCTAAACTATTTTCCCCCACCGCTCCAACATGTGGGATCTTATCCCAAAAATGCACCCTTTATGGGATTTTATCCCATTTAACAAATTCAAATGCCGCTCAATGGGATTTTAATCCCATCTTAAAATGCTATGCCGCTCCAAATGGGAATTTAATCCCATTAAAACATGTAATCCGCCCAAATGGGAAATATTTATCCCAATTTCTATGCTATAGGGCTATGGTAAATAGACTAAGGATAATATGAATGCATATTTTAAGGGCCCTAATTTGGTATAAATAGGGTACCTAGTTCATTGTAAGACACACACACTCGAGCTTATTATTTGTTAAGCTTATGGGGACACACAGCAACGGTGAGAAGCTAATATTAGCGTTGGAAGCGGATGGAAACATACAACTCAAGCTTATTATTTGCCCTAATTGTTGTGGGGATGTGGAACAGGTATTGTCTATTGGCCTATTATTTTAGGCAATAGTAGATGAAATATTTGTGATTGGGAGTAAATTATAAACTACCCAATAGGCCCATAGCGCCACACCAATTACTTGTAAATCCTGGATTGTCGACCGGAGTGCTAGCTTCGCATTGTTTGCGTCGGGAAGGCCGATCACAGCCGAAGGAGATTGTACGCCAGGAAGGTGGAAGTCGGGTGCTATTTTTCACCCTTGTCATCCGAAGAACTGGTGTACTGATAGGCAAGTAAAATTCCATTAGGTTTTCTTGTGAAAGTACTATTGTAACTTACAAGTTTTGACTAGTGGAACGGTTCGACCACGAACCCGGAGACATAGGCAATTGCCAAACTCCGTAATCAATCTGTGTGCAATTGTCGTTATTGTCTTGCATTATTTTAAATTGATTACTTAAAAGGAGTAAATTATCGGCAAATAATTAAAGCCTATAAGGGTCCGAGATCAGGTAGTAATAATCTGATTATTTTCGGATCATGTTTGGTATCAGAGCTGGTTTAGCTCCATATTTGTTTTTCAGTAAATCTGATTAACAAAGTGATTGCTTCAAGATTGGTGCAGTTGGTTCAGTTTGTGTGAACAGGGTACAAGTGCACTATGGGCAAGATGTCTAAACAGGCGAAGCTCGAAGAGATTGAAGCTTATAATCACCAGATCCAGGAAGAGAATTCTCTCCTGCGATCAATGTATTCCTCCTTGGAAGAGGAGAATGCTCATTTGAAATCAGAACTGCAAACCAAGGATGAGCTCTTGGCAAGGTTGCAATGTGGTGATCAGAGGAAGGAAATACCTTCAACTTCAGATGCAGAGGCCATGGCAGATGATTGCACTGTAAGTTGTTCACCACTGGAATCTTCTTCTTCCTCCCATTCGGTTTCGGATTCAGGTAATGAAGTCTTTGGTTTGTTTGAAAAGCATACTAGAGGCATTGGATCCAAGTTACTAGATAAAATGGGATTTGATGGAAGAGGCCTTGGTAAAAATGGCCAAGGTATTGCTAACCCAATACAGGTCGAGGATCGTCCTCGTTTTGCAGGTTTGGGTTATCCTAGTGCGGGAATGGAAATTGGAGAATGCTCCAAGAATGCTGACGGGAGACAAGCTTCCGAAAGCAAAGTGATTACCCCACTAGTCCTGCAAGAAGATTCTGAGTAGGAAAGTTGTGCTTCATCGTCACAGGAAAGATGTGGTAAGAGAAATCAGCGAAGAGGTAATGAGATTCCACCTCCAGTTTCTTACCATAATCGTAAGCACAATAAAACTTCTGATCCACTTTTTTAGCTTAAGAAGTATGGTTATGATTTTCAGAAGATGTGGAATTCTTTTCCATGTACTTTTTGTGGATTGCATAATCATTCAGTGGCCAGATGCTGGAAGAGAAGGACACTGATGAAGAAGTTGATGTCGTTCGTCAAGAACAAGGAAAATCAGAAAGACCAATCTCATCATGCAGAGTCGAGAAATGGCAGAAAGAGTTCCTCATCCCAGAAGAAGGAGATTAAGAGGAATTTTTGTGCTCATTTCCAGAGGAATGGGCATCAGGTGGAAAATTGCTAGAAACTGCATCCATCTCGCCATCAGAGTAATGGCAAGCCAAAGATGGAATGGAGGCCTATTGCAAAGGCAGAAGAAGTTTCTACTCCACCACCAGTTGACAATTCAACCCAGGACCAGGTAATACCTGAAAGTGAAAGTCCTTTAAAATGGGTAAGTCAACAATTTTTCAATTATATATTGCATAATTCAGATTGAGGAATCGTATGCAGTATTAAGTTTGGAGATCAGATTTTGTGAGAAAATGCTAAGAGAAAGGTTTACAATACTCAGTGGATTTTCTTACTTAGAAAATTTGATTAATGCTCCAAATATATCTCCTAATCAGCTTGTGAGTACCTGTTACAGCTTGGATACAGGAATTAACTCATATAAAGCTTGGAGATTGATCTGCCATTTGTGCAAGACAATAGAGTTCGCAGAGATCAGCTCAGAACTTCATTCTATGTAGAGGCATTGTGACCATGTAGCAGAATGGTAGCTGAATCACCGTTGGCATTGACGTCGGGTCGGAACTTCATTCTGTGTAGAGGCATTGCGACCGTGCAGTAGAATGGTACCTGATATTAGTATGTCAACAAGAGGAGCTCAAAAAGGATCAGCTCGGAACGTCATTCGGTGTCAAGGCATTACGACCACACATACGAATGGTAGCTGATCAACAGACTTAGCATCATGCATTGGAGGCTCGAGGTCTTGAAAAAGGCTTAGCATCATGTATCGGAGGCGTTGAGGTCTACAAAGACTTAGCATCATGCATGGGAGGTTCGAGGTCTTGAAAGTGCATCATGTTCGGAGGCGTTGAGGTCTCAGAGATGCATCATTGGAGGAAGGTCTTGAAAGAGGCTTAGCATCATGCATCGGAGGCGTTGATAACAGACTTAGCATCATGCATCGGAGGCTCGAGGTCTTGAAAGAGGCTTAGCATCATGCATTGGAGGCATTGAGGTCTGTAAAGGGACAAGGCATTGTCCATCACCGACATCAGATCAATCAAAGCTCTACGTAACATGGAGTTCCTTCAAACCAGTTCAGATTCTGCGGAATCAACTCAGAGCTAGGAGATGTGTTATAGAGTAAAAGAAGATCCTTGTTGTCAGATATCAAGAAGCTTAGCACCGCACAGAAGGAGCGTTGAGGTTTCATTCAGAAACTTAGCACCATAAAGCAGAGGCGTGGAGGTCTTCTTCGGATATCAGAAGTGGTGCAGCGGAAGCATCGTGGGCCCATAACCCACAAGTCCCAAGGATCGGAGCAGAGTTGTCAAAGTGAGAAGGTTGGAGGAGAAGACCCAAGGGTCTACTACAGCAGCACTTCCGAGGTGGCAGTAGAGTTTTTCAGATTCAGGACAGTATGGAAGCTTTTTGGGACAAAAAGCTTTTCTCAGTGGGGAGGTGTGATCAGGGGATCATTTTTTAAAAAGTTCCCTAAACATCCCTAAATGGTGTCAGTGCAAAATATCATCTCGAGAGCTTTCCAACGACTGTGAGAACGCGACAAACGGACATCGGGAGCTGTAGATATGTTCGGTCAAAGTTCAGTCAATTGGGAAAGTCAACTCTGGTCAACTGGTCAATATTGGACCAATCGCACTGTGACACGTGGCTTGCCAACACTCGTCGAATTCACTCGATTTGCCTATCGGGAGATGACAAGTGGACTACAGGATTACCGAGTTAATCTATTTTACCACATTGTAGGGGTCGAAATTATATTACTTGGTAAGGCCACTTTCCAAATGCCATGCATACATATATATATTAATGTTTAAAACATTAATATAAAATGCTACAAAATCAAATGCATATGACTTGACCACGTTGGAGAAGGTGGTGAAGCGGTTATTAGGGGGCATTAAGATCCATGCGTGGAAACTTCCACGTGGAGAAGTGGATGAAGCAAGGTGGTATGGGGGCAGTTATGCTCCTACCACTTCATGTGTGGAAAGGCTTTAAAGCCTTAAACTATTTTCCCCCACCGCCAACATGTGGGATCTTGTATCCCAAATGCGGCTCCAATGGGATTTTAATCCCATTTAAAAATGCAAATCCGCACTCATTTGGGATTTAATCCCATTTAAAACAAATGCCGCGCCAAAATGGGAGTTTTAATCCCATTAAACATGTAATCCGCCCAAATGGGAATATTTTATCCCAATTTCTATGCTACAGGCTATGGTATTTTTAGCCTAAGGATTATATGGAATGCATATTTTTAAGGGCCCTAATTTTGTATAAATAGGGTACCTGTTCTCATTGTAATGGACACACACTCGATGCAAGCTTAGAGAAGCTCATTGTTAGAGCAAACACGGAACGGTGGACATTCGGTGGGGAAACACACAACCTCAAGCTTATTATTTGTTAAGCTTTTATTTGTGGGGATGTGTCCACAAGTATTGTCTATTGGCCTATTATTTTAGGCAATAGTAGATGAAATATTTTTGATTGGAAGTAAATTGTAAACTACCCAATAGGCCCATAGCGCCACACCAATTACTTGACAAATCCTTGATTGTCGACCGGAGTGCTAGCTTCGCATTGTTTGTGTCGGGAAGGCCGATCACAACCGAAGGAGATTGTACACCAGGAAGGTGGAAGTCGGGTGCTATTTTTCACCCTTGTCGTCTGAAGAACTGGTGTACTGATAGGCAAGTAAAATTCCATTAGGTTTTCTTGTGAAAGTACTATTGTAACTTACAAGTTTTGACTAGTGGAACGGTTCGACCACGAACCCGGAGACGTAGGCAATTGCCGAACTCCGTAATCAATCTGTGTGCAATTGTCATTATTGTCTTGCATTATTTTAAATTGATTACTTAAAAGGAGTAAATTATCGGCAAATAATTAAAGCCTATAAGGGTCCGACATCAGCTCAAAAACCTTGATCTAATGAACAAGATACAAATCTATGACTCAATTAAGAAAATTTTGAGCTAATAATTCTAGAGAATCCAAGAAAACACATTTAAATACAAAGAAGAGGAGTTTTAGTGCCATAAAAATCATAAAATAGTGAAACTGAAATGGATATAATCTTGAAAAAAGTAGAAGCTCACCTTCTTGATTGTGTAGATCTAGTTCAAAGCTTGAAAAGATTTACTATGGTGGACATGACGTCACATATAGTTCAACAAATAGTAAGATGATAGAGAACAAAAAATATTAAAATGCACATACCCTATCAATGGCGAAAAAGATTAAAAAATGGTAGAAACATTGAGCTCCCCAAAAAAAAATAATGGTGGCGTATAAAATGATTATAGAAATCCCATGAGGAGAGGAAAAATGGCATCAAGAAACAATATCCGAACACACAGAGCATTACAAAGAATAGAAATACATGATGCCGAGCTTCAAAAGATAAAAAAAATGGTAGTCTAATACGATTTTGGCATGGATTCACCACTCGAAATGAGAAAAGTGAAATGAAAAAATGATAATATTGAAGATATTTTTTTCCATCCTAACTCAATCTAAGTTATGAATCAACAATCAAGATCTCACACTACAAGATCCAATGATGCAAAATGAAAAAAAACCACAACCTAACCACTGAGTCAGAGTGAGTATGATAATCAACGGTTTGAATCAAGAAAGTGCATCAATCAACACTCAAGAACCCACCACCAAATTCAACAAAAACTCAAGACCTAATCATAGTCACTGTCAACCCCACCATGGTTAAAGGTACATAAAATAATGGCTAGGATGAAGAAGGTACCAAATTGACAGCTCAAAACATATAGCAGCTTCATTAAATGCATAACTCATCCATATTTAACTTCAATGGTGAAGATAGAAATGGTATAGTCATAAGTGACACACATTGCAAAGCACAACTTCACCATGTTTTCACCACAATCAAACCTCAAGTCAAAATCCCACTGAAAAAAGAAGGGTCGGGTCATTGTGGCAAGGCGGCCAACCCCATGCTTAGAAAAATTATTATTTATTTCTTCCTAATGTGTGCCTGTGTGCATGCACACACACACATTTATATTTGTTTAGGAGGAGGTATGGAAGCTTGGTTTTCAAGGGATTATAAAGGAAATTCTCACTATTACTCATTAATGATTATATGTTTTTTGTATATTTTCGTTACGAAAATCTTTGGTTGTTGGGTATGTAGAATACCACAATTTTTTTTGTTGAAGAGTGACAATCTTCTTGATGCGCGCACGCGTGCATGCACACACACACATTTATATTTGTATTTATATAACACATTGAATAGGGAAAACAAATTATTTTCAAACCCGAAATGTAATAATAACACACAGGTTTGATTAGGATGCGGATTTTGGAGAATGGGAGGGCGGTTTGGAGAGGGGAAAGTCTGTGTGAAGGGAAGGAGGTGGTTCACATGGAGATGGGATGGCGGTTGCGTATGGAAGGGAGTTGGGGTGGGGGATGGTGCGGTGGATGAGGTTCAGTGGTGGGTGCGTAGGTGTGGGGGAAGGGTTCGACCCCCTCCCATCCACTTTGTTTTATTTAAAATGATTTAACACATTCAAATCCACTGTATTATATTTTATATTTATTTTCTGATATTATAAATATATATATATATATATATATATATATATATATATATATATATATATATATATATTATATTACATATTAATATGTTATAATATATATTAATATATTTTAGTGTAATATAGATAACTATATTAATATATAACTATATATGAATGTGACATAGTTATATTCTAAAATATAACTATATTAAATATATTTTATGGGTTTAATTTATATACAATAAAAATTGTTATAAGTTGCAAAACGAGTAGGTTAGGTTTTATCGGTTTGGTGAAGTATACAACTTTATAGCTTCCAATATATTAGATTTTAAAATCTTTTTCTCATTTGTATAAATGAAAAAGAGGGTAATTTTTTAATTTAATTAATAAGGGAGAACATGGATGCATCTTTTAAACTTAGTGAGGAAAGAGGAAAATTAACATTTGATTTCCTAATACAATCAATTATTTAGTTTCACATGGGGAAAGAAAGTAAAAACTGATTTCATTTCATTGTATAATTCTATAGAAATTTTCAAGAAGAGATCTCTTATAAGAATGATAACATTTCCATTTAAAATAAATCCAGAAGATCCATGTTACACTAAATTTCCTTCGAATGTAATAACTAAATAAATATTGCAGATTTCTACAAGAGGGAGACCCAACAAGGAAGAAATCACATTACCTTTTAGTGCTATTGACATCAAAAAAATTTAAACCATATTTCCAATATACAAAATTTCTTTTCAAAAATGGAGTTCCAATAAATTTCATTTTAAAGAAATCATCTATTTTACAAGATTTATTTTCTAAGGAGTTTAAGCTTACAAATACAACATAATTCCAAAATGCTTAAAATACATAAGGAATTGACATTACTAGTCCTCTTTCCAAGATTGAAGGAAGGTTACACAAACAACTATGAAACTAGTTTACAAGTAATCCCAAACAAAAAATGGGGACTTTAAATGACAAAGAGACTTCCCACATAGCCATATCCATATCCATAAAATTACAATGAGAGTAATGTTCTTAAAAATTAGAAACAACAAAAAGAAAGCATGATGTCAAGAAATTCCAACCATCTTCCAAACTTGAGCTCCAACTTTGAGTGCTTTTTCAAGAAACCAGCACAAGGAGAAAGTCTTGTTTTACCACCCAACCTATAGGCATCACTACATGCATTTCCAAAGGTTGTAAAATGTCATAGCCTCCCCAAATCCCATGGGGGAGAGAGCTAGCTTCCACAAATGTGCACAATATTTAGGGAGACAAAACAAAAACACATTCCCATACAAGACAAGTCCAAACAGTAAAGAAACACAAAATTTACCAACCAAAGGAAAAGAGGAGAAAACCATATTCATCCTCACAACTGGGGAAGAGTAGATGATATATCCAAAAGTGCCAAAACATTTGGTCCAACCATAGGATGCACACTAAAAATTTCTTCAAAAAACCTCTTTATCCCACCAAGACAACAATGCCTCCTTCTTACTCCACCCATTCACCTAAAATTATCCTTGGCAGGATTTTCAAACCCATTGGGTTTCCTATCCAAGAATGTGGAAGGGGGTTCAAACCATATGAATCACCTTCCACACCTTAAACCATATGAGGGGAAATAAAAAGAACCTACTTGGATGACCCATCAAGCCATGAGGTTTAAGAGGTAAAATCCCTCCCTCATCCCCCATAAAACTCCAAAATCCATCAGACCATATGATGGATGGAGAATATAACAAGTTACATACCCAAACAAAGAACAAACCATGCAAAAAAATACAAATTTTCAACCATAAATAACTATAAGATCTATCATGCCAACTAACATATAGTGATAATCAGATAGCCTACCTCAAAAATTTGTCCAACACTCTAAGATTTTCCCACTTTCTTATCCAATAAAACTCTAGCAAACTTGATCTCCAAAAGTCTCCAAGCACCAAGAAAAAGCTAAAAAAATACCTCTTTCTCCCCAATGAGGGAGTATTTGAAGAAAAAAAAAAATCCCCCACCAATGATGGGGTGACATGTGTCACCCCTCTCTTTCCTCTAAGTCAAAGATTCCCAAAATAAAATGGAGAAAAGATAAACTCATTTTTAACACCCTTCTCCCAAATTGCCCAAAAATAAAATAAAACAAGTTTGTGAAAAATTTTATAACACACATATTCCAATCCATCTTACATGGATGGTGACAAAAGTGAGGTAAAATGGGAGAGAAACTCCCTGTATGCCTTGAAATTAATCCCCCCTACCTAATAGGTACAGTCGAAAGGATTATTTTCATCCTAAGTGAACTCCCAAAACTATAAGGGGTCACTTAAAATGCCATAAATAGCCCAATTTCAGGTTTGGCACATTTGGGCACACGTGTAGAGGATTTGGGGCTACCTGAAGGGTTCACATGTGACCCTAATACTCTCTAATTAACACACACTTACCCAGATACAAAAATTAATGAAAGCGGGAACCATTAAGCCACAAACCCTGGTCTAATTAACACAATAAACACCCTAAACATAATTAATTTTGCATGACATACAACATTACAAATGAGGGTCACTCATGGTGCCCAAATACTACAAGCATAAAATAAGGTGTCATACAACTAACATGGTTAGGAGTTAGCCCCATGGGTCGCTTGTGAACAATTTACGTAGCCACCCTGAAACCCACATTCTCCTGTGACTTGTCACCTGCACACTTAATGCACACATTGAACACATATCTCCAATACAATTGTAAACCAACTACTCAATAAATGATCAACTCTATAAATGTAAATTTATGATATCACAACATTAACATGGAATTGAAAATGCAAAACATGCACAATCCCATATAATTCGTTATATGTTAGCCATTGTAATACATATAAGTGTAATATAACCATGCCATCATGTGTCCTCCTCAATAATTGAATATTCTATATCATCAGGACATGCGACTAAACTAAGTATCCATCATATATCAATTAAGCACAAATATCAGAGCAATAAGTTAGTATTCCCAACATAATAATCAAGTCAAATTGGCACTACGTGCCCAAATCACCTTACTTGTCCATGAAGATCAAATAACATAAAATAATGTCCAAAATATATCGAATCTCTATCAAATAATATATATGAATAAAGAAATCAGAAGATAACTGAGGGTATAAAATGTGGGAACTACAGCTCTTTTCCATAAATTTCATATCTAGGTGGGTATTTAACATAAACTTCTTCTTCTAGAAAACCATTCAATAATGATGAATTGACATCCATTTTGTATACTTTCCAATTATTTTGAGCTGTAATGGTAAGATAATTCTAATTGTGTAAATTGTAGCCATCGGTGCAAAGGTTTCATTGTAATCAATTTTAGGTTGTCTTGAGAAGCATTTTTCAACTAAACTTACCTTGTAATTTTCCACATTTCCATCTACATTGAATTTGGTCTTATATACCCACTTAACACCAATAACATCCTTGCCTTTTGGTAGATGGACTAAGACCTAATAATTAATCTTCTCAACAGAATCCATTTCTTCATCCATAGCTTTTATCCATTCTTCATTATATACATCATGTTAAAAAGAAATAGGACCATCTTGTGAAAACAATGCAAAATTAGAGTATAACTCTTCAGCTTGATCTTCTTGATCATATATTTCCCTTAGATTTCATTTTTTCTTAGAAGCATTTTTGAAACAAGATCTAAGTTTTGAAATTCTTAGGTTGGATGAATCACTAGTATACAGACTTGTAGTACCAACGTGCCCTAAGGGTTCACTAGGCTGAGAGTTTATTCTAGGTCTCCACACTGATTATGGAGTAGGTGTCCTGATATTTTATCTTGAGTGAGTTATTTGAGGCTTGTAAACTATCATTGTATTCTGAGGATTTACAACTGCACTTTATTGACCAATGGGGCCACGAACCAGAGTTCGAAATGGACCGATCGCTTGAGGAGATGGATGATTTTCATTTGCACCATTTTCTTTAACTTCATATTTTTCATGTGATACTTCTATAGAGATACCCAAATATTTATCAATACTTCCATCATAGGCTTCATTCTCTACAAAATAAACATCTCTACTAATAATATCCTTCTGGGTGATGGGATTATACAACTTATTATCCTTTGACTACTCATTGTAGTAAAAAAAAATGCATTTTTTAACTCTATCTTCTATTTTCTTTATCAAATTTTTAGGCATTAGTGCATGCACAACAAATCCAAACACTCTTAAGTGTGTAAAATTGTTCTTCTTTACAGTCCATGCTTCTTGAGGAACCTTATCCTTGATAATTTTTGTTGGGAACATGTTCGATAGGTAGGTTACACATGCAATCATTTCTACCCAATACTCATTTACAAGTTTCTTTCCTTTAGTAGAATCCTTACCATATTCATAAGATTATGATTTTTATTTCTTCTATGCCATTCTACTGAGGTGTGTACTTTGTTTTTAGTTTTTTGAGTATTTCATTTTCCTTGAGAAAATTAAAATATTTATTTGAGATACTTGCCAACTGTGTCTGATCTTAGCACCTTGATAAAATTACCTTTCTTATTCTCTATGAGGGCCTGGAATTATTTAATTTTTGGAATATCTTATGTTTCTTTAGGAAGTATACCCATTTCTTCTTGCTGAAGTCATTAATGAAGGTTAAAAAATACATGCATCCACCTATTGAGGGTGTATCCATAGGTCCGCATAGGTTAGTGTGGATGATTGGAAGAGGATCCTAATATCTATATGCCCTTCCAATAGGAAATATTTCCCTATGCTTCTTCATAAGAATGCAACTTTTGCATGTCATTTCAGGTATATCGATCAATGGTATTCCATTCACCATGTTCTTCTTGTGAAAATAAATTATTCCATTAAAATGTAAGTGTCCAAGCCTTAAATGCCAAAGCCAAAATTTACTTTCATTATTGACTTGGAGTGCATATCGAGATGTCATGCTTGGAAATCCTCTTTCAATGAGGTCTTGACATTACATAGGTGATTTTGAGTTAGCATCAACTTGACTTAAAAATCCTTTTCCTTGAATTTTTTTTCACACTTCTCTGAAAAATGGCTAGCGCCTACTAGGCTTGAAAGTATTTCTTGAGGATTTTTCTTCTTTTTTTCTTGGAAGAACCTTAACACCCGCTAGAGTTGTGGAACTTACTTGACGAAATATTTGTTCTTATTTACTTCAAAGAATATTATGTCTTGTTTAGTGGGATAAGATGGTACTAAAGTAAAATGAGATGATTTCCTACATGTTATACTTTTTCTTCTATAATGCAAAAGTGTAATGTGGCCCTTTCACTGTTGGACCTTCCTCCAATGTCATTTTCAAATCTTAGACAAATATGGAAAGAAAATTTCTCCCATATTTCAATCACCAAGAACAACTTCTTCACTAAATTTGATGAGTGCATAGAGCTTTAGAACAAACGTGTAGGACCACTTGTCCAGAAACGCTAGCAGAAAAAGATCAAGCCAGAAATGACACAATGGTTACATTAAATTTTTTTGTGCAACTTACTATGCACATAGACTGTAATCACATCAAAATCCTAATAGCTATTTGAGAATTGTGCATGAAAAAATGGATAAGGTGAAAACTGCAATACCAAGGATGGGCAAAAATGAAAAATCAATAAGAAATGTTACTAATCTCCCCGTCACCTTGACTGATATGCTGACATATGGGCAAAAAATGGGGGGTTTCAGGAACTTTAGTCTCCCCTTTTTTAGTGAGGAGAAAAATTCAGAATAAAATCATTCACACTATGTATCTGGAATCTAAAAGAAACTTTTACATATCATTATGGTGATTTTTTATATAGTAGTGGGATGTCAAAACACCCATTTAATTATGTACTCTTCCAAAATGATGCATATGACAAGTGCAAGGAATAAAAGCAGAAAGATGAGGGTACTCATACAACTAATATTGTTAGCAAATGTTCAGGTTTATTTAGAAAACAACCACCAATTATGTACTTGCAACTAGATAATATTACAAGTGATACCCAAAATCATACATTGTTTGCATTTGTATCCATACTAATAGCTAAAAGGGTTTTCAACACAATGTATGTGATTTTCCTTCCAATGGGTCACACACATGAAGATGTAAATGGGACATTCAGTTGATTATCAATAACATTGTGTAAATTTGATACATTCTCTTTACCACAAATAATGGACACATACAGAACATGCCAAGAGGATTCCAAAACATTCAATCCATACATTATCGAGGAATTTTATGACTTGAAGGATTTTGTGGAACCACACCTGCTAGATGGTAACCATAAGATCATGGGTATTAGCAAACCAAAAATGTTTAAATTCTATGTCAAAGAAAACAAGCCCATCATGGAGTTCAAATCATCAATCATAGAGTCTGACTGGTCGTACACAATTGAGATATAGAAAATAGTGGATGGGAAACCTTTCTTCCCTAAAAGGGATCCTCCATTGGCACCCTTTACAGAACCCAAAGAGATGGTTGACATGCAGAGAGGCATTCAGACATATATCACACACTGGGAAAAGAGTTCAATAGATGTTCCTATGGAAATACATTTTCAAATTCATTTCCTCAAAACAACTTGTTTAATGTAATTATTATCTCTTTGTTGTTCGTTATGATTTACAAAATGGAAAAAGCATAAAATTAGTTGACGTTATCACACGTAACTTGCATATTTACAATCTCACGGTCATTTTCTATATAAATTTATGTAAAAATTATATCAATACATATTATACATAAAATATTAAATAAATAAAAATGTGAAGTATATAAATAACTACGATTTTTAATTTTTTAAAAGGGTAATATAAAATTACTGTCATCTAAAAATTGTTTGACACGCACAAATGGTCATGAAATTTAACCCTTGCGATGATGTAACTTAGTGGTTGTTAGGCTTATGTATCGTAGTGCTGGGTAGGCTTATGAAACTTTCTACTGGTAGGCTGGTGTAACTTTCCAGCCACTATGATTATTTTACGTAGACGATTCTACTCTTGTGTAAGTTAACAACCTATACACTTATGTAAGATAGTGGTTTCTAGGCTTATGTAAGTTAACAACCTATTTGCTTATGTCATATAATGGCCACTAGGTTTATCATTATTTTATGTAACTTAGAGGTCATAAGGAAAATATAACTTAGTGGCCACAAGGCAGATGTGACTTTCACCCCACTAGGCTTATTTTACCTAACATGTGCTTTCATCATGTAAGTTAGTAACCGATGGGCTTATTAAAGATAATGGTCGTGAGGCTTATGTAAGATAGCGGTTGATTGGCTTATGTTGGGGATTCAAATAATGACAAAATAGAAATCCTAAAATAGTGAAACTAAAATCCAAAAATCAGGATTTATAAATTGGATTACAATATTGGTGAAATTAGAATCCAATAATAGTGCTATTGGAATCCCATATTATCCAAATTGGAATCCAATAATAACGATATTGGAATCCAACAATAACGAGATAGGAGTCCAATAATAGTGAAATTGGAACTACAATAAGTCCAATAATGACAATATTGGAATCCAATATTGCTACTAATGGATTCCAATAATAGTAATAATGGAATCCACTATAGACACAAATGGAATCCAATATAAGCCAAAAAATATATGTATTTCTTCCAATACTTGAAATACTAGAGTCTTGATTCACTAGAATATGTCCAAATTTAGTGAAATAAACATTTGATGTTTTTTGTGTACTTTCAACTCGAAAATCGAAATAGACTAAATTTAAATTTTACAATTATCTTCAAGTGAAAAACACTTAAAAATATAGACAAGAATCAAATCAGAACTCTTATCTACACAATTATATTGTAATACCCATTTCGTGAAACAAATTTTCAATAAACCTCTTTACTTTGGCATTTATATTAAATTCTCGTGATTTGAGTTTGACTTTATTTACTATGTTATTTCTCAAAAAAAAAATTATTTAATATTGAATAAAATATTAATACCTACTTATAGGAAAAATTTCTTAAGGGATTGTAAAAATATAATGATTAGGTATGAGTCACGAGCCATCTCTCTCATGCCCCTAAACTTTCAACAAAGGACTAGGCATTTTTTGTCTTCATTTTGCTGCAAGAAGGTGCTTGAATGGATCATTATTTGATTATATGAGCATCCTTCCAAAGGGGAAATTGTAATATTCTATGCATCATTCTATTGTTTGTCATCTCCCAAAATAGATAACATATCACATTAGGTATCATAACACACAATTTATATGCATTGGTGATGCGGGAGCATAGCTTGTGGAGACTATAACTTTTGATCTGGCCGTTGGATCATCTTGAAATTTTATAGGGTGGCAGATATACATTAGTATAATGCTGGGGTCATCTTTGGGATTTTTTGTTATGGCTTTTTTTGCACATTTTCGGGTCTAGATTCCTTCATCTAGTGGCCTAAAATTGGCTCTGAATGTTGTTTTCACTTTTGACTAGGTCTTAGAACTTTAATATTTTTTTTTGTACTTCTTAAATAAGACCAAATTTCATGTGAGCCTTAATTTATGAAGGTATATTTGGCACGTAAATTTTGGGGCCCATCCAATTTTCTTTGCTAGTAAGTAATTTTTGGCATTTTAGTTTTTTTGGCAATTTATGGTTTTTTTGACATTTTAGGGTTTTAGAGTAGACGTGAAATAAAACATGGATTGTAGTGATGTAAAAGTTTAGTGTGGATTCTAGAATGATAAGAAATCTATTTTGAAACTCCTGGTTTTTATTTGCAAAGTTGTGTATGTGTGTTTTGGAGGTATTTTGACCTCTTGCAGCTGGATTCACATCAATTGGATGTTATTATAATTGTTATAGTTGGGAAGCATAATTAAAATTGACTCCCAAACCTCTCTAATTTAACACATAAAAACTATGAAATAATACTTCTTGATATTGATACTTCAAAGGATATATCGGCCCACATTGAGATAAAAGTGCAAAATTGAACATGGACTCAGCCTCTGGACTATGAGGGCTTACCTTTTAGATTTACGAGATGTTTTTCTTTGGGGAATTTTACATCTCATTGTGAGATGGTAAAACATAAAAATGAGAATGCTAATTTGTGGAGAAATTCCCTCCCATAAAATTTGGTATTTGAATCTAAGTATATCCTTGCTTCTGATACTGAGGTGGAAGACATGGTTGAATCGGTCCCTGAAACCCCTTTGAGAGAGATCATAGATCATGTAAACCAGGGGTTATCCGTGGGTGAAAATCAAGGGACCGAAAAGCTGTTGAGTTATTGTTGTTTGCTACTTTTTGGTTTCACACTGGCAAATTGTTCTCTTCCTTTGTTCTTTATTGTCTAATCTAACTTCTAGGCCTTTTTTTTTATGTGGCCCCCACATGTCAAAAAACCACTTAGGTTGTATTTCTTTATCTAGCTTCGTATACCTTCTCTGTTCTTTGGGGTATGGTCCCCTTCAAAACCATTTACCATTAATAAAAAACTGTTATAAGTTTATAATATTATAAACATTATCATCGTGTTAGACTAATATTATATTATGTAATAATATAATATTACACTCAATGTATCATTACAACAAACATTACAAACATTATCTACGTTAACAACATTATAAATATGACAACCGCATTATAAACAATTACGACACTACAATGGTTACTCTCACATCAAGAATATTGTCAATATATTACAATAATAATAAAACCATTATGATGGTATTATTTTATATATAATAATGAACTTATGTATAATATATGTTCTAATATTATATCCTAATATAACAATATTGTACTATATTTAATAGTCATATTATAGTAATGTTGTGTCTTAAACATCATGGTCATATTAACATTATTATATTATTTATAATAATAATATTATAAATAATATAATATTTTATGAGTGTAAGCATTATAAGATTATACATATAATCATTATAATATTATATTAATTGTATTTTAATATAATATTATCACAATTCTAATACCATTATGCTTGTTAGTGCAGAATCACAGTACCCCCGAATGGCCTGAGTGTGAGTGGGCATTCTATTTGATTGCACAATATGGGACCATCTCTCAAGCTGTGGGACTTGCAAAACTTGAGATGGCTCTTCGGAGAAAGTCGGTTCTTTCCTCCTAATCTACCTGCCACAAGCTACTTTAGTTCAGGAGGAATCTAACTAATCCTAATCTAACAGCTCCAAGGGGACAGGGAGAGAGAGAGAGGGTTAAATAGCCTACACTAAGCGATGATACACCAGAAAAGGAAGTGGCGAGATATTTTGTTGAGGGAGAATGAAAATAGGGAAAATGGGACTGAGGGAGGTCAGATAGAAGTGACACAGACCCATATCCAAATCCGCCATTGAAACTCCATGAATCACAACATCTTACACCTGCAAATGTGAAATACATACACGGGGAGCAAACACGAGATAGAGAGGCACATAGAAACAAAAAAACAATCCCAAGGGTTGAAAGACACCATGAAATAAGATCTTGTTTCCCTATAAGGTGTATACACTATTACATGTGGTGCTCAGAGGCATAAATATGCTCTCCAGGTGTAGGAGAAAGCCTGCAGCTTAAATGGAATCAGGAAATGGCTTTGAAAAAGTTTCCCATCACCCATAATGTATCTCTCTTCTCAAATGAGAAGTATTACAATATATAGATGATGAAAAATAGAAAGGGTGAGGAGAAACTTGACTCTACTCTTAAAATCCAACCACCAACCATCAATTCCCACCTCGAATCCACCCATAATCTATCAAGTCTGCCACTCTATGTCTGTTCGGCATGTTGAAGAAGGAAGGATGGCGGATCATATCAAATTAGATCTAGTAGTTGAAGCAATCAGATTCTGTATTAATGGCGTGAAGACATTTTCTAATTTTTCACCCACCTAACCTTGTAAAAATTAAAATTTCAAGCTCCCATGGAATAGAAGAGGTTGAGACCTTTCCAACGGTGCCAAATTTGTTGGATTTCGGGCACTAGATCAAAATATATGTCCATTTGAATGTTTGAGTCGAGTCCGTACAAAAATGGTGAGAACCAATTAGCAGAATAGGTCCACGGGCCTGAAACTCACTTTGTGCCTTTGGCACAAAAATACAAAATGCAAAAATTTCCCAACAGCCCCGTAATTCATTTTTGTCAAAAACCATCTTCGATCCTGTCAGTCTACATTTTCCATTTGAGCAAAAAGTCCTCCCCAAGCCCACCTTCCCGCACGCAATTTAGACTTAACACGTGGCTCCTCTAGGCATAGGCGGAGGCATGGCTCATTTTTTTACTTTACGCTTTCTTGGGGAGAAAAGTTCAAATTACCTCCGATGACTCGCCTTCCCTCCTTGACTTTTCAACATGGCCACATGGCGATATGGCGCTAGTTTGGGGACCACTTTTGGTTACTATTTTTGAAGATGCACTGAAGAGACACGTGGCACCTTCCGTGGCTTGCTCATATTCCTTTGTATTTGGCTAAGTCTTTTTTTTCTTGGCGGGGCCATAAGTCTTACCCTAGACATCTGGAGGCTTTGCGCTTGTTAGGAAACCCACTCCAAATTTCATTTTGAAGTAGCACCACACTGACACTTGGCTCCTTTTGCTAGCCTACCTCTGCTTTGACTATTAAACCCCCGACTTTGTCCCTTTTTTGGACCTAGGACACGTGGAAGACCCGCGCTCATTTGGAAAGCTGCTCAGGATTTTACCTTTGAAGGAGCATCGTGTCTACACATGGCTTATTCCACTGACACCTTTATACTTAGTCATTTTAGGCCCACTCTGTCCCCCTTTTTGAATTTTTAGCTGTTGACTCTGCCCCTCCTCAAACTCAGGCCATGTGGAGGCCCAACGCTTGTTTGAGCCTCCGACTTTGGCTTCAACCCTTGAAGGTGCGTCGTTTGAACACTTGGTAACTTACATTGTCTCCTCCATACTTAGCCAATTTGGTCTCACTCTGAATCATTTGTGAAGCATGAAGCCTTTGAGTCTTTCCTTGTTTTCCTCCTTTAAGCCTCTGGTTTCTTTGACACTGTTTTGCCTTCTTAGCCGACCTTGGTTATCCATTTTCAAGCCCTTCTACAACCTGATAGTTAGGATTGAAACATGCACTCGTGTGACAGAGCTGACTCTGGATTTCTTCTGTTCGGGGTCATTTGATCAATTTTTCTGTGGAAAAATTGAGATAACAATGCTATTTAGAATGATAGTTTTTTATGTCGACACAATATTCTAACACTGTAATAATATATCAATTATAATAATATTTTGTAATGCATAATAATAATATTATAGACCTTATAACCATTAAAATAAATACTACATATAGGACAATTATAAACATTACAAATATTATATTGTTTACTTAATACCCATTATTAAAAAGTTATTATAACGTTATATAAGCATACATTAGTACATTAAATAATAATATTTTATATAATAACAATAATAAATAAAATACACATGATATATGCATTATAATGGTATAGTAATATTATCTTATAATCACATCATAACATTATAGTAACAATTTATATGTGATATTACACTATATGATGGGTCTATCTTACAATATTCCATACTTATCATTATATATCGTCTTATAAAGATTAAATCACCTTCCTTTTATATTATAACATGTATGCATTATAATATAAGTGATATTATATTAGAAATATTATTTGATATATTTATTAAATACAATATAATATAGTGCATACATTCTTTTATGAAAAAGTAAACTTGCCCTAACCCTAAGTCTATTATCTGCACACAAAGCATTATATTTAATTTCTTAGGTTAGATTGTTTTGTTTTGTTTTATTTTTGGACTATTTTTGTATTTGTATTTATTATGCCGAATTCATTCCCCCTATGGGAAAGGGATTTGTAGAAGTTTTTTTAATTAGCTTAAACTTGACGTGTGTTTACCTATTTTTCTATTTTTAGGAGTTCGATAGAAACATGGGAACTTGCATGTTTAATGTTGCATGGTAAATTCCCAAATGTTTACAAGCCTTTTTTTAAAATTATAGATCTTATATCATGAAGACATTTGAACCTTGAAGCTATCAAAAATGGTAGACACGAAGCAAGTATCACAATGTGCTAATTCTGGCCACTGTGTCGTAATATTCTGTTCTGCATTTTTTTTCTATTTGAGTGCGGTATTATTTTGTTGTTGGGATGTATTGTTTCGTTTTTCAGGTTATATTATTATGTTTTAGGGTTTTCTTATGTTGTGATGGGTTTGAGTTAGGGTTTTTTGTTGTGCAGGTAGAGGAAGGGAGGCTCAAATATTTGGGGGTTTTTCAAGTGGTTGTGTTGAAGGTAATGACATGCTTGTTGAGGTTGCATAATTATGCAAAGGAGAATTCTAGGACATTGAAGGCCAACATGGAGACATTGGAACAGACTGTCAAGACTTTTTTCGGTCCTGTCTATTACAAATTCGAGGTGAAGCCATTTCAGCTAATGCACTTTGTGGACAACAAGGTTAGTTACTATTTTTTTCAATTTTTGAATGGATATTTTATGCCTTTAACCGAGATTAATGGTTAGGAAAGAGTCATAACAATCTTAGCTGATAAATTCTTTTCAACATTTCATTTGACTGAGCTACAGGAAGTTAATAATGGTTTTCAACATGTGTGTCACTGAGTTATGGTCATGTACTCTCTTTGGTGTTTTATCAATGTAACTACTATGTGTTTTTCCTCATACTTAAGATGTTACATTCAGAGCTTACAACCTTTAAATTTCTTTGTAGTTTAATGGATATATTTTATCAAAAAATGTATCTTTGTATTGTAACCCATTTTTCCATAGAAGGAAAGGTTGTGGCCACTCTGTTTTTCTTCATTATTTATAGTTTACATTTTTTTTTAAAAAAATATTTAATGATCATGAAGGTCTTCTTGCTTACGTTTTAGTTTTATTTTTCTGTATCTTAGTGGAAATTTTTCCTATGTAAATCTGCATAGTAATATTATGCTTAATCATATTTAGTTATTGTGTTTGTGTTGCCTTTTCTTCTTATATCCTTAACTATGTTGAGCTTCATAACTAACTGTGAATAATTTCATTGTTATTTGAAGAATTTATATAAAATTTTGATTGGGTGGAAGAATGTTCATGTTTTAATTTTCATGGGATCCAATTATTTTTTACATTGTATAATCTATTCTAGTTTTTTTGGATTTCCACTCAGCCTCATCAATAATTTTTTCGTACTATTTTAGTGGGGTAGAGGGTGGATGGAATGGAATATTGATGGATGGCTTAAAATTTCTTGGTTCTTATTTAGCCAAGTCCTTTCTTGGATGGGTTAGAGTACAAAAGTGTCAATTAATATTCTCTTTTTTTAAGTTCTATTCTACTTTAAAGCCAAAATACTTGATGGTAGATTACACCTTAAAATTTTGTTGTGTATTTCCTTGGGCCATAAATCATCACTTGAGATTTATGTTCAATATATTTTCACATTTTAATTTACATTTTTGATAGTCCAAAAGTGTGAATCCAAAGTCTCAATCTTTATGTTTTATTCTTGTTGATAGCCAAAATACTTGATGTTGAGTTATATCTCAAATTTTATTTTGTATTCTACTGGGCTATAATTACGTTTAAGATTGTGGCATGTCATTTTTCTGCCCAGATGGCCCAAATGTGTTGGTCAAAATTCTTAATCTTTTAAGTTTTATTTTACTTAATAACCAAATATTTCTGATGATTAATTATACCTCTATTGTTGGGCTATGGCTCATAGCTAATGTTTCTATTTAAGAGTTTTGTGACTCTACTCTAATCTTTGAAATTCATTTGTAACCTTTAGGTATGATACAATCTAAAATGTAGATGAACATCTTCCTTAAACAGTAAAGCAGAGAACATGCCAAGTGTATGACATGGAAAATCAAGCACCCAATGTTGCAATATCTATTTTTGGTGAAGTGTGGACAAATGACATAATTGGAACGGAAAATGAAAGAACAAAGGATCTATTCATAAGGTACGAACCTATTGTAAAGGATATATATGATAAATATGAACCAATAGCTGAAGAATGGACTCTTTTCACTTAGCACAAACTCCTTTGACTTCCATTATTTCCCAAGATTGTTCACATCTTCATTCCAACAACTACGTATTGGTCTAACAAATATAATCACATTGTTTTCTATTTGGCTGATAAAAATTACCAAATAGCAACTTTCTTACCTTTGGTACCAATTGAGAAAATAAAAAAATTACTAGAGAGAAGCATGGAAAGAAACAAGGAAAAATATTTTGAAATCTCATCTTCCAGTTGAGATGAAATGGATGTTGTATTCAATTGGTATCAAGGATGTTGTAATTTACTGGTATCAAGGTAATTTTATAAAAAAGGTATTGTCCTTTCATGGTGGTTAAATCATCGTATCTTAGT
Organism: Taxus chinensis; assembly: GCA_019776745.2. Taxonomy (NCBI): domain Eukaryota; kingdom Viridiplantae; phylum Streptophyta; class Pinopsida; order Cupressales; family Taxaceae; genus Taxus; species Taxus chinensis. The sequence continues at coordinate 55,649,584 of CM034153.1, forward strand.
TCATATAAGATAGTTTTTATTTTCAGAAGAGGATGTTAAATAAGTGTATCTTCTTACTCATACACTTTATAATGTGTAGTTGAAATGCAGGTGATCTATAGTTATGCGATTAGTGGAAATATAAATCTGATTGTGTAGTAAATGACTAATTTGGTGATGTAGAGCATGTTTTAAAGTTATTGTTATACTTGCTTATTTTTTAACTTATATTTTTGCGTATGGTGATAGTGATCGAAATATTTTATTATCTTTTATTATATTATGTGCAAACTTTATTATCATGTACTAATTTAACTCCACTTCTATTGAGTGTAAAAAGGGAATGTTGATTGATTGTGTTTTCTGTGCTCTATTTTTTCACTATTAGAGTGTTGATAGATTGTTGTAGTTATATTATTTTGAGGGAATTATTAGCCTGCTCTATTGTTATGCTTGAGTTACTGCCCTTGTTTCCTGTTGTTTCTTTTTTGTGCTCATGGTTTTTTTATGTCTCTTAGTTTTTTTGTAAAAGTGTGATGCTCCTTTGAAAACCTCCCATTACTTACAAGAAAATTGTCATTTAATGTTGTCAAATATAATAATCAAACACCCTTATCTATCTTTTGTGTGCATTATGTGAGGATGAATTTGTCCCACTAAATTTAAACTATTAGAAAATTTTAACCAATTATTAAGTTAGTGTCATGGTAAACCAGCATATGTATATCCTTTCTGGGAAAATTCTTTTCAAATTTTATTTGGTTCAGTGTAGTTCTTATCAATTTGATTTGTATACTTTTATTTTAGACTAAAAAAAGAACGTTGAATTTTTGTTTCAAATGCATCTGATATAAATAACCTCATTGTACTAAATGTCTCAATGCTTCTGAGGCATTTTTCATACATGGACATTATAAAAGTGAAACCTGATTTCATTCCTATCAAAATTTGTACTTATCCATCATCCTCACTAATGTTAGTGTGAGTTATCTTATGTGTCCTCTCATATTGGAGGGTCATCTCACATGGGTTAGGTTTAGGGTTTCATGTGTGTCATGCACTAGGGTTACTTAGCACCCTATATGTACCCTTTCACTATTCATTTATGAGCATGCCAAGACACTCTGTTGTCTTTCCTCTATGTGAAAGCTTTGTTTCTGTTGAGAAGGTTCTTCCATTATTGATCGATTCTTCCTTGCGATTATGTTGGAGCTATCATGATTCTGTTGGAGTGCAATGACTTCGTGGTGCATCGTTTCCAATTCGATTCTCACAAACTCTTTCATGGTATTAGAGCTGCATGACTTACCGTCACACAAAAAGCTTGAACTAATGATGGAGAGGGATCTCATCATGTTAAATAGTTGCTACGCCAATACCCTCCCACATGATGGATCTGGGTATACACATAATCAGGTCCAACAACATTAGGAGGCAGTGACACCAGAAATTTCCTGGGAGGTCACCCATCGCCACACTACTCTAGGGATGGTGCGCTTAACTGCCTAGCTCTAATACTAAAAAAATTTCCATCACATCAAAATCTCAAACTAAAGGTGGAGAGGGATCTCATCGTGTTAAATAGCTACTACGCAAACACTCTCCCACATGATGGAGCCGAGTATACACCCAATCAGGCCCAATAGCATTAGGAGGTAGTGACACTAGGAATTTCCCGGGTGGTCACTCATCGCCACACTACTTTGGGGCTAGTGTTCTTAACTGCCTGGCTCTGATACAAAATGACTTTCCAAAAGCTTGAACTGATGGGGGGTGTTAGTATGAGTTATCCTATGTGTCCTCCTCTCATATTGGAGGGTCATCTCATATGGGTTAGGTTTAGGGTTTCATGTGTGTCATGCACTAGGGTTACTCAGCACCCTATATGTACCCTTTCATTATTCATTTATGAGTATGCCAAGACACTCTGTTGTCTTTCCTCTATGTGCAAGCTTTGTTTGTGTTGAGTAAGTTCTTCCATTATTGATCGATTCTTCCTTGCGATTACGCTGGAGCTATCACAATTCCGTTGGAGTGCAACTACTTCGTGGTACATCGTTTCCAATTTAATTCTTGCAAACTCTTTCAACTAATAGGGGCGTAACAAGATGACAACCCTTTGATAATGCCTTGGATTTATTCAATAAAGTTGGGCAATAATTTTCTTTATCATTCATCTGTGGATATTATTCCCTATTTCAAATATTCATATCCTCTTTAGGATTACTCTCCTATTCACTTATTTTTGACATTCCTTTTCTTTCATAGACACTAAAATCCAAGTTGATTTTATCAATGTGAACAAACTTGGTGGAAGTACCCCTCATCAAATATTTTCTTTGGTTTCAGCCATATTCATTTGATGCCAAGAGTTTCCCATCAATTTAACTCTTTTGATGGCATGAACTGAATTAACTCTTAATATTATCACTTTTTATGCTCTCTTTTTTGTCTTATTTGTTACTCTCACAATGTCATTAATTTTGTAATTCATTCATCAATTTTTGTAACTTGCTTCTTCATTTCATTTTGTGAATCATTGGTATGGTTAAATGCGAATAGATGATCAAGTGATTATCGCTATTACTGATGAAACAATATTTCAAATATGGATCCCTATTAAGCTAGATAATCATTTCTATGTTAACAACTTTGGTTATTTGATTGCAATTTTGGACCATTTATAAGTAATCCATTACAAATGAAGTACTAAAAAGGTGTTTTTTTTCTTCAACCTCTTACCTCTAAAACCAAAGTAGCCTCTTCCTTTGTATCCGTAAGTTCTATCTTTTTTTAGTTCTCTTTATTTCCAAAATTTACCTCTTCCTCACATTTAAGAGATTCATCATTTTAAACAGATGTTTCCTCTTTTATTGAATTTTACAGCATTTACTAATTAGTTTCCCCTTTATCCTTGGCTTCTTGGTGCGATTTATTTACTAGCTACAATGTTAGGATTGTGGAGCTGAATTGCTTCATAGTTAGCATGATTTACACATTGCTACTTTAATCAGTAACCGGCACCGGTCATAGGGTAACCAACAACATTCCATCTAACTAGCACCAGTCAAGGTAACTAGCACTAGTCAGCATTAGGATAACCAGAAACAGTCAGACTAATAGGAATCAGTTACCTGTGCATGAAAGTTTATATTTAACTCACGGGAATTAGATCTAACTTTTTTATAAAGTTGATCTAAATGTTGTAAATGCATAGCTAAGTTTCCCTAAGTTTGTATATGCCTATATAAGCATGAAATCTAGGGTTAGAAGGTGAATTAAGAGAATGATTGAGTTAGATCCTTGATTCTCCTAGATTGAGAGGATGAAGAAGAAGAGAAAGAAAAAAAAAGTTACATGAAGAAAAATCTTCCATGGAGAGAAGCTGGATAGACGTAAATAGTAGGTACAATTAGGACATGTACATCTCAATGGTGAGAAGAGGGTAACATCTTCTACTGTATTTCCTTTGTATAGTTATTGTCTCATTTTAATGGATTGCGTAGTATGCAAATCACATAGATTTTCTTCTTGTAGATCCACATGGTGAGATCTTGATCCATGTAGATCTAGTCTTATATTGTTAGATCCATAGGTTGTTTTGAGATCTTGTCTCCATAGATCCATGAGATCATGTTGTATTGTTGATCCATGTAAATATAGATATTATAGAGGAAGTTGTCTTCATGTTTGGACAGGTTGATGTAGTGATGGAGAGACAAACTTACTTCTTAGATATTATAGAGGAGGTTATCTTCATGTTTGGACAGGCTGATGCAGTGATGGAGAGACAAACTTACTTCTTAGTACAAAGTGTGTTCAATGAAAAGTTGCAAAAGCAATGGATTTGGGGTAAGAATCTCTAAAGAAACCCCAAAGGCTTTTAGAAAACTGATTGATGGACAATCTGATATGAAATGAGCAAGGTTTTCTTCTTTGCATACATTAATTTGAAGTAAACAAGCAAACTAAGCAAATGAAGCTAACCTCTATTCTTTGAAAGCTTGAAATAATGAATCTAAGAGGATCTAAGCATCCAGTCGTGTGTTTAAGAGAAAGAGATCTCCCCATTAATGGCTTCAAGGCCAATGGATCTTCCCTTTTCCTCCATATTGGTGCTATAACATACAAAAGCAAATTCGATTAGCTCAATGGAAAAAAATGAAATAAAATCTAAAGCCTAAACAAAATACTATAATATGTGGTATGAAGAAGAGAGAATTATTAGGAAATGAGGGAGGGGGTATAGCCCTATTTATAGTTTTATATTTGGGAAAAAGGGAGATTTTTGTGCAAGTGGGACAAATGTTAAAGTCCAAAAAGAACTTTTAGCAAGCCTAAGTGAGGTTTGACTATGTTTAGGGTAATTAACCTAGGTTAGACTAATTAATCTCGTTTAGAGAGTAATTACTGGAAGGGTTTATGAAGGGCTTAACCAATCCAACAAAGTGGATTGATATATCCAGGGAGATAACAGAAGCAAACTAGAAAGGACTAAGGAGCTAATGTAGTTATAACGAGGCTATGACTGCTTGTTTTGAGTGGTTTATAAGAGGAAATACGAAAAGAAAGGATGTCGTGAGAAGGGAGTTAGATAGGTCTAACTGGTGGTGTGTTGTCAATTTGTAATGGGAAAGAATAACGAGTGCATTATTAGGGATAATAGTGCATTCATCAAATTATAGGTGTCTACATTTGCCCCCCTTTGGGGTGATGTAAGCTACGTCACTTCAAAGAAAGTAGAAAAACACAAATGAGTAGAAATTTTTTGAAGGGGTAGAAGAAAAATTAATAGGATGGAGGACGAAGGATGCCCCCTCGAGTGTTGATGGGGTGATGAAGAAACTCGATCAGCAATCGAAAAAGAAAACAACAAAAAGAAAAGTGTACGGAGAAGATGAGGTACAAGAAGAAAGAGGGGTATTGAGCTATCCACAAATCAATTGCTATCAATATATTATCATCATAATGCTTAGGATCATCCTCATCGTTGCTTATTAAAATGTGAGCATGCGATGGAAGTGTAAAATGGCATGAAAAGCCAAGATAAAAACAATCTATCTTGTGCTAGAAACACGACCAAATCCATGCAACATACACAAATGCAATGCAATATGAGAAATAAACAAAATCACTTAACAAGGGGAATAAGTACAATCACACACACTCAAATGAACAATGTGTAAGATTGTTGCACAAATATTTTGTTATTAAGATGTAGTCCCAAATGTTCTAATAAACGACAAGGGTAAAGAATGATGCCCCAAGCAAGATGTATTGTGAAAAGGGGAAAGATAGAGGACACTTGGGTCCCGTGAAAAAGTAATGTGCACAACGAAAACAATACCAGGCAACTGATAGTGCCCCAGAGTACAGATGAAATAAGCAACATAGCTTGTGTAGGTGATTGAAGATTTTGGTGATGCATAAGTTGTTGTTTCAAAATATTTGAAAATGTCAGCAAGATCTGGGATGAGTGCCATGCAATAGACACAGGTTTCAGCTGTAGATGATTGGTTTAACCAATTTTGAGCCATTTTTGATGTATTTCAATGTTTTTGATTTTTGATTGATTTTGATTTTTTGTTTTTGATTGATTTTGATTTTTTGATTGATTTTGATTTTTTGATTTTTTGATTTTTTGATTTTTTGATCGGTCAGAAGAATTTCAAAGGATCAAAGATCTTCTAAAAGTACGCATAAGGGCAATAATGGGAAGGTAAGGCTGTCAAAAAGTGAGAATATAGTCCCACAAGAAGAAAAATGGGTCGATAATAATTTATTTAAAATAAATTAATAAATAATTATCACGACGGGGAAAAAATAGATGAAAAAGAGAGAAAAAGGCACTTGAAAGGTTCATAAACTATTTCAGTGCGTCGGAGAAGTAACCGCAGGGTGGCACGAAGTGCTCCAACGTGTGAAAATTAGTAAAAATAATTATTTTAATACAAAAATAATTATCATAGTGAATAGAAGAGGGTCTAGAATGATCACGATGGAGGAAAACATGCCTCAGGGGCACCACGATAGGTTAATATACCCACCAGGGGTCAGTAAATCGATCACAACCAATTCATTTTTACCAGAGCTCTTGTAAATGTTTACTATGAATGAGAGCGAAAACCCTGCAGTTAGATGGTGAGAATACCAAGCAGGACGAGATGCATGGTTCACATCTTAGAGTTCATCCGGGACCCAACGGATGGACCTTACATGAGTGGCCTATCCTTCTTAGTCAAATTACACATTTATTGCATTTTTAGCGTTTTTCTAGGGTAGGTAGGGCATATTTTGATGCATGCACATAGATGTATGTGTCGATTTGATGGGTACATGCATGTGCATGCATCAAAAGGAATAGGGATGCGTACGTGCATCTATCGGTAGTAAATATGCACATGTACACCCATCGGGAGGGAAAGTCATGGATGCACACACGTGTGTGTCGAACTAGGGGCTTAGGTGTGAGAGGGGTGTGTACGGTCTGATTAGGGGACAGGAAAAACACGTGCATGCGCATGCATTTTAGCAAGCATGTATGCATCACACGGGAATGTATGCACTCTGTTTGGCTAGCGGTGAATGGATAAAAGGTGGAGGGGGTGCGTATGTGTTGATAGGGGCGTGTATGCGCTAAATGGGGCATACAGGTGTCAGAAGAGGTGCACAAGCACTAGAAATAAGATGCGAATAAACCTTGGCTTGAAAAATAGCCAAGTATAGAAGAAAGGAATAATTAGTAAGTTAGATGATTCAGAGAAGTATTTTTCCTTTAAAATAGAAACAAATAGGTAAGTTCCTAACACTTGTGTTGGTTTTTGTAGCATATATTACCCGTTCTTCAGACTCGTGAGCACTATGGGCGGTTAGTAGCGATAGAGTCCTAGTTTGATGACGATGATAGAGCAAACTTGGAGAGCATCCTATATGTAATGAGATTGACTCATGTGGCTGAGATGCCACATATTACATTGGATCATGGCCTCTTGACAGCCATAGCAGAGCGATGGCACAGTGAGAGTCTGTGCTTTCACCTCCCGACCGGGGAGATTACTATTACACTGAAGGATGTATGGCACATTATGTTGGTCTCGATTCAAGGATAGCTTATCTAGATGACGAGCTGTTGGACTGACATTCAAAGATATATTGTAGAGGTGTTTGGTGTCTGTACAATACCACGCCATGGGATGTCTATTAGATTATCATGATGTATCGATGATCTAGATATAGACCAAGTAGTATTCTACATGATGGCCTTTTTCAGTGGAGTTTACTCCTTGTCAGGACTTGTGCTTCATTTCCACTTGGCTTCCATGGAGTGATACGAGGTTTGGTGGAAGGAGATACCTACTACTGGGGTTAGTGTATTCTAGCACATCTATACTAGGACCTTCACTTGATTACCTACTATTGTCAAAAGATAGTAGGACCAACTCGCTTATTACAGATTTGGGCATGGGACCATATTGTCATTGGTCACCCCTTAGGTGTTTTGAAAGTTTGGGCTCCCGAGGAGCCTTCTACAATGGGTTGGGTCCTAGCAGGGAATGATGTGCGGCCATACATGGGGGAATCCTATCACTATCGACATGATCTAGATGAGCTACAACAGATTTCCATGGTTTGGAGGCCTTACAGACACTTCCAGTGGCCCGAGGATGGTTTAGAGCTCGGTACTGCCATAGTAGAGCATTTCATCTTAGGAAGTCACAGCTACGTGCAAGATTTATACAGGGTAGATTAGTGTCAGAGGCAATTTGGCATTACCCAGGATGTTCCTAGGCCAGATAGATGGTACGCTCGTAGGGCCCAAGAGCATTTTGATATGGGTCCACAAATTGCTCATGATAGAGCACTAGCTAGTTTCTAAGAAGTAGTAGCTGCTATGTGGGTGCCCCTAAGATAGATTAGAGATCTGGACACTACACCTGAGTATGGGCCATGGTACCACGGTGTGCTTCTATGCCATTTCACTATTTCTAGGGTGGCGTATAACGTTGGTGTGAGAGCCCCTCTAGTGGGGCCTCCTAGTTGTGACGAGAGTGGAGCTATTAGTGGTGCTGAGAGCGACAACGGCGATGATGACGACGACGATGATGATGATGGTGGTGGTGGTGGTCTTGATGCACATAGACATGTCAAGGGTAGGGGATAGGGTCCAGCATTACAGCAACCTCAAGGACAGGTCCCCAAGCCTAGGCCGAGACAGGTGTAGAGGGCAGTTGATATAGAGTTTCCCCTAGTAGGCATTTCAGTAGGGATTTACACCCCTCTCCAATAGGTACTTCCAGAACAAGGCCCACCACCTGATGTTCCAGAGGGTGGTGGTGGACGGTTGGCTATTGTCCAGTAGTAGTTACAGGTAGTGATTGTTGTGCAGTTACAGGTGTCTGGAGAGAGAGATGCAGCTAGGGCACAGGTACAGGCCCTTATAGTAGAGAGAGATCAGGCTAGAGCATAGGCCTCCTAGGGAAGCGATAGTATGCTATGGCAGAGTTAGATTTGTGAGATGGCCACATAGGGGGCTCAGATATTGAGCCTTTTACACTAGTCCTAAATTCAAGTGTGGATGGTTGTTGCTCAGAGGGACAATGCACAGGAATAGTGTAAAGGTTACCTTATATAGAGGGATTAGGTCCGAGCCTAGGTGGGAGTTATTACTGCAGATAGGGATCGAGAGGTTGCTGCCTCTAGACAGGCTCAAGTTGATATACGCAGGGTGACAGGTGAGCGCAATGTTTCCCTTCAGGAAAACCTCACCTCTGGAGATGTAGATTTGATACGGGATGCCATGAGATATGGTGGTGAGGCCTTATACTATAGGGCTGCCTACTTCAAGGCAGTCCTGACAAAGCAGTGAGAAGTATCATTCCAATAGTCAGATGTGAGTGCAACAGGATCCAGGTCGCGGAGATCAGGTGATTCAATTAGATCAGTTATGTAGCTTATACTAGGGCAGCCGGTTGGATAACAACTCACTAGATAGTATGAGGGTACCCCTAGTCTAGGTCCATCACAATAACCACTCTTCCGTCAACTAGGTCATGGACCCGAGAGCCCCAGCAAGGGAAAAAGTTGTGGTTAAGCTCTTTTACGACTCTTTTTGTACATATTTATTGTATACACGCCTCTCATGAAGGCTGATTTTGATTTATAGTTGTATGTACCATTGTTTTGAGGATGCCTCCTAATGAGGGCTCAATTATTTTTGATGTATGCCCCTTTTAGATGGCATATTATATTCGATGATGTATATTTTGAGCAATGGCCTGGACAGTTACACATGTATATATGGACATTTTGATATACAATACTGTGATTTATTTATGATATCTATTTTTTCTCTTTCCTTTATGTATGTGACATACTTAAGATTTAGAAATGTGTATGTTTCATGCTTTTATATTGATCATGTATTTACAAATAGCACCACATGTTTTTAGATTTATGAGATCCTTCTGAGCTTTTATTCTAGCACTTGGGATGATACTAGATGATATTGGTGTTGGGGGGATAGATTTATGATTATGCACAACCCCTCTTGCCCCCATTAATGATACGATATGCGATGATTAGCTTAGCATACATGCATGATGTAATACTTAGCATTTATATATATCTGTGTGTGTGTGTGTGTGTGTGTGTGTGTGTGTGTGTGTGTGTGTGTGTGTGTGTGTGTGTGTGTGTGTGTGTGTGTGTGTGTGATGTAGTGAATAATGTTAGAGATGTGATGAAATCATAGATGATAGATGTGATAGCAAACAACTGTGCAAAAAAACACAAAAAAAAGTTAACAAAACTAAACAAATATACACATACAAACAACACAACAAAATACAACTAAAACAAACACATGCAAATTCTCGCAAGAGATTAAAGTGGGGTACCTAATCTAAGCAAGTAAAATGAATTCTAATAAATGCATATAACAAGTAAAGAATCCTATAACAATTTTTTACAAGTATGAGAGTTCCTAAATGAACGCATTGCCATATACAGTCAAATCAAACAAGATCTAATATAATGTAAGGAAATGAACCTATTCAAAGAACAAACAAAGCAACTGATTAAGCACATCAACACTATAAAAACCAACAACTAAAATAAATTAAAGCATTACATTCTTTTCGTGGGACAACATTGATATATTTTCTAATTTTTTTGGGTTTATCCAAAAAGATAAGTTTTCATGGCTACAATCTTCATTATTGTCTAGGTTTCCCTAAGATAACATTATGAAAAGAAAGTAGCTTTATCCCTAAAAAGGGAAATTTTCCAGATTTTTAGGTTTTTGTGTATCCTTTTTCCAAATGTTTTTGTCTTTTCCAAGGTCATGTTCTAAAAGCAATGTACAAGAACAAAGAAGTGTGGATGCCCCCAACGTGATGTCAGAAGATACAAAAGGCATAATGCCACACGTGTATGTGCGAAGAAGTGATAATGTCCACATGTGCTCAACATTAGATGGGAGTATACAAAGGTAATGTCCCTCATGCAGATATAAGAGCAAATAAACTAGATCATGGTACGGTAACAGTGGCCCTAGTTGGGTTCATAGACTTAGCAAAGGAAGTGATATCCAAAAAGTGATAACGATTACCCGTCCTTCCGTAAGAGTAACTTGCATCCGGTGAATCTTCCTTTCGTACCAAAAATTGGTTTTCACTCAAATACTTTTCCACTGCGCCACAATTGTGTGGTTTTCACATGTGGACGACCTACTTTTTCTTTACTATTTTCTCATTTTTCTATTTTTTTTCTTGTTTTTTCTTTGTTTTTCTAAATTTTAGTTCTTATCTGATATTCTCATCATGCTTAAGCATAGAACCTCTTGAGGTGCATGGCGTTCAGAGGCTTTGGAAAATATTCACCATCTGAATATGCAATTTTGTAGGTTGTTGATCCATACTTTGCAATCACTACATAAGGACCTACCTAGTTAGCCTCAAAATTTCCTTTCTTCTCTCTATCTTTGATGGTGTTCTTCTGATTTTCTTTGAGAACTAGATATCCTACATCAAATTCCTGATGAATGATGTGCTTTTTGTATACCCTAGATACTCTGTTGTGATAAAATTTTAGGTGATTGAGCGCTCTAATACGCCTTTCATCTAATAGTTCTAACTCTGCTAAGCGAGCAACTCTGTATTCCTCGTCTTTATAAAGATATTCTCTAAGAAATATTGTCAGGGAAGGAAGCTCCACTTCCACAGGTATGATGGATTCAGTGCCATAGACAAGTGAATATGGGGTCACATGAGTAGGAGTGCGGATGGAAGTATGATAAGCCTAGAGGGCGGGATGTATCTGTAGGTGCCAATTACGGCTGGTTTTACTAACCATTTTCTCCACAATCCACACAAGTGTTTTATTAGTGGCTTCTGCTTGTTCATTACCTTGAGGGTAATAAGGGGTAGACCACTTGAGTTGGATATGGAAACGTTGGCATAAGGTTTTAACTGTTTATTTTTTAAATATTTACCATTATCCGTGATAATGGCAAATGGGATCCCATAATGGCATATGAGATGGTTCATGATGAATTTTGATATTTGCACACCGGTGACATAGGTATGAGGGATAACTTCTACCCATTTGGTAAAGTATTCGGTGGCAGTGATGATGTGAGTATGACCATCTAAATAAGAAGGATGGAGCTTCCCTATGAGATCGAGGCCCCATTTAGAAAATGGCCAAGGCATTGCAATAGGCTGTAAGGCATGTGCTAGCGCATATATTAAGTTCCGATATTTTTGGTATAGTTCACACTTTTTTACAAAGCTACAACAATCAGATTCCATGGTAGGCCAATAATAGCCTACCCTCAATATATTATTAGCTAAGACCATGCCGCTAGTATACACTCCACAAATACCACCATGTACTTCTTTAATGGTGTGGATAGAATCAACAACATCGAAACAACAAAGTAGATTCCCGTCATAGCCACGATGATAAAGGGTGCCTCCTAGGAGGGTATAATGGGCTATGCATAGAATAAAGGCTTTCTTTTCAGAATGGGTGATGTCAAGTGGAAGAGTGTCATCATTTAAATATTGAAAGATAGGGTCATACCAAGTGGATAAAGGGCTAACAACTTCACATACAAAACATGACTCCCGCATATTGTATGCTGGCACTCGTAAATGCTCTACAAATAAATACATCTTACTTTCTTTAGGTGCTATGCATAAGAGAGATCCAATAGTAGCCATAGCATTTGTGGATTTATTATGTGACCTTGGGTTTTGTTAAAATATGACCTATGTGAAATATTCCTTCAAGGTTTCAACCATCTTTTTATACGGAATAAGCTTCTCATATTTAACCTTGTACTCATCATTAACTTGTTTTATGATAAGTTGAGAGTCCCCAATGACTCACAGTTGTCTAATGTCCCATGTTATAGCTAGCTTGAGGCCAGCGATGAGTGCTTCGTACTCTGTAATGTTATTTGTGCATGGAAATCCTAGCCGGAATGCTCGTGGTATGACATCGCCCGTTGGAGTCATGAGGACTACTCCTACTCCGGATCCATGGAACATAAAGGATAAATGAAAATGAACTTGCCATTCTATGGATTCTTCAATATACATCATAGATACATCTGGTAAATCTAAGCACAAAGGTTCCATTCCTGGAAGAGGAACTTCTTCCAACTGATCAGCCAGTACTTGTCCTTTCAAATACTTTTGATTCACAAACTCAATGTCAAATTCACTTATGAGAATGATCCAATTATCCATTCACTTGTGAGGGAGGGTTTGGATAAAAGGTATTTGAGAGGGTTAACTTTGGATATGAGTTTGGTTTTATTATTCAGGAGATAATGGAAAATATTTTGGAATGTGAATACAACTGCCAGGTAGGCCTTTTCTATTTGGGGATAATTCAACTCGTATGTGATCAAGGTGTGGATAAGATAGTAAAATACTCTCTCTTTATGGTCCAAGTTGTATTGGGCAAGCAATTCACCAATAGCAAACTGGGTAGCAGAAATGTATAAGAGGAGAGGTTCACCAGGGATAGGTGGCATGAGTATAGGTGGGCTGGCCAAGTACTACTTGAGTAACGCAAAGGATTTTTGGAAGTCAGGTCCCTAATTGAATGTGACATATTTTTTGAGAAAATGGGTAAAGGGGTGGCACTTCTCCACAAGTTGTGAAATAAAGTGACGGATTGCCTGAATTTTCCCTTGTAGACTCCTTAGCTACTTGAGAGTAGTAGGTGGTCCAATTTCTTTGATAGCTGTATCCTTTGCAAGGTCTACCTCAATCCCTCTTTGTGAAATAATGAACCCTAGGATTTTTCCTGATAAGACACCAAAAACGCATTTTTTAGGGTTCAAGTGAACCTTATAGTCTCGTAGATGCTTAAAAATACTCCTCAATACTCCATGGGGTTCTCTTCTACTCTTGGATTTCGCTAGGATGTCATCAACATAGTCTTTCATGATGTCACTTATCATATCATGAAATATAACTATCATGGCCCACTAATAAGTAGCCCTAGTTTTCTTGAGCCCAAAGGGAATGACTTTGTAACAAAATGTCCCCCAAGGGGTGATGAAATTCGTCTTATGCTAATATTCTTCCACAATTCATATCTGGTTATAACCTGAAAAGCCATCCATGAAGGACAACATTTCATAACCAGTTGTTGAATCAACTATCATGTTAATGTTAGGTAGGGGAAAATCATATTTTGGACATGCTTTGTTAATGTCACAGAAATCAGAGCAAATTCTTAAGCCAACAAGATTTTTTTGTACTGGGACTATGTTAGAGATCCATTCCGAATAGTCAATAGGTTTAATAAAATCAACAGCTAACAGCTTTTCCAATTCTTCTTTGACAAGGATCGCCACCTTAGGATTCATCTTTCTCAACTTTTTCTTGATTGGTTTGGCATTCGGGTGCACAACGAGGTTGTGCACAACTAGATCTAGGTCCAAACCTGGCATATCTGCATATGTCCATGCAAATATGTCGGTGTATTCTTTTAGGAGCTCCACAAAGATATTTTTTTCTTGATTTGAGAGTGAAGCTCCCAACTTTATTATTCTAGGCTACTCCTTTGAGCCAATGTTGACATTGATTGTTGCCTCAACAAGCATTTTAGAAGCATCTTCCATCAATGTAGGAATAGGGGAAGAATAACATCGACATCCTGCAGTATTTCATGATCATGTTTAAATGGATAAATCACTTCATCTTTAGACTCTTCATTCTATTTGTCTGTGATTTTATTAAAGATTTTATCACTGTGAGATTTACGTTTATCCTTTTTTCCAGGTTTCTCAAAAGTGGTTGTACCTTTATTTATAGCCTTCTTATTCAACTATCCACACATCTATGCTTCTCCCCTGAAGTAGGCACATGTGTCTAGTTGAATCTTAAATCCTTTCTTGTGGTCTCCAGCCAGAATAAAGACTCTAAGTCTAATGAACACCGCAAATGCTTCATCATTTTCAAAGAAATCTAGGGGCATGTGAAGTTGTTGATCCTAATCTATGAGTTCAGGATATACAAGGGCTACTAGATATTTGTTTAAGGGGATGGATTCGGATAAGGTAAGGACCAATGAATTTGGGAATATGTTCATGGAGGCAAGATTCTCGTATAGGCTACATTGGGAATCTGTGTCACTATCAGAATGAGATGAAGCATCCTCACATTCAGAAGAGGTGGCGTCATTCTCAGAAGGTAGAGTGTTATGAGGTCTTATCCCAAGGCCATGTTTATAAAACTTAAAATGAGGGATGGGAATAGGCTCTAACCGTACTTATGCATTAATTCCACATCCAAACCCACTATAGCCCATGAAAAACATCATGCAGAGACCTCTGATGTACTGAGGTGCTTGATTGCATGAAGCCATAGTACCTTCTGGCTCTCTACTAGTAGGATCTTCTAACATTTTCTCCTCAGATAGGAGACCACTATGGAAATTTTTTTCCAACGGTTTAGGAAATTGATCGCGAGTACTCTTAAACTAAAAATAAGGCTTACCCCTTGTCCTTGGGGATACCGATAAGTCTGATATCAACAGAGCTTGTTCAAGAGTGAATGGCTTATATGGGTGATATTTTGATGATGTTGCCTCCCATGAAGCAAACGGGTGGACCAATGAAGGAAATTCTTGATTAAAAGGCGTGAGGGACTCTGAATCTATTTTTTTTTTCATAGCCTCTATTTGTAAAGGGACAACTACATATGCATAAGGACACTCATAAGATGCATGAGAAAAACTATGCAACACCCTACAATGTGTGAATGGTTCTGGGTCAGCCAAAATGGTAACCACCTGACCTTCATGACATAACTTGATGCACTGATGAAAAGTGGATGGAATAGCTTACATGACATGGATCCATGGGCGCCCCAGGAGCATGTTATATGGAAGGTCCAATTCAAGGACATGGAACGTTGTGTCATGACGCATTGGTCCTACCTCCATGGGAACCACTATAGTCATCACTGACTCTCTTTCTTCATTGTCATATGTCATGATTGTGATAGTCTTAAATCCCAGCTCTGTTTCTGAATGGCCTAGTTGCTTAACCAGCCTCATATGAAAATATTTAGACCAGATCCACCGTCTACAAGTACTCTTTTGATTTTGAGACAGGTAAGCAACACTTCGAGATACAAGGGTAAGTTATGCTCTGGGTTGTTATGTGGGATTGCAGCATGATCAAAAGTAATATGATCATTGGATTCTAGGCACACAATCATGGCTTGAAGGTTCATGGGATCTACATCTTTGTAAATCCCTAAATCTTGCAAAGTCTTGTACAATATGTTCTTATGGGAATTAGATATCTTGAGGAGATTGAGAATAGATATCCTAGTAGGTGTTTTCTCTAACTACTCTATTAAATTATAATGACCTTCCTACGGGATAGGCACAGGATCTGGTATGACTAAGTGGGCACATCTTGTCCCTACTATGCAATTTTTTTCTAAACTCTAAATGGTATTGATCTATTCATTAGGTGAGCTAATACATATAATGAGGGAATCATAAGGACTTTCATTTATAGGGTAAATGTAGGCAGAAGTCCTATAGTCGTTGGAGGTTTTCCCTTGATCTAGTTTCTTTTTCTTTTTATCTACGTGGTTAGGAAAAGGTTCCTTGTAGATACCCATTTTTTCATTTGGACCTTTCCTAGACCTAGGGGGAGAATCCACAGTGATCTTTCCTTCCTTTATGAGGTCTTGTATATAATGGCACAATCTCAAACACCTATCTGTTTTGTTTCCTTTAACACGATGGAAGTCACAATATTCATGATCTTTGAGCCAAACCAGATTTAGAGCATCCTCTGGGTATGGTACCGTTGTAGTTGGATATTCCACAATTTTTGCATCATCCAATTATCTTAGGATGGTAGATAAGGACTCTGTTAAGGATGTAAACGTTGGTTTTGTAGGTGCTTTGGGACGAGGTCCCTATGAAAGTTTTAAAAGTGGGCCTGTCTGTATGGCTTGGACTCTCGTGGAGTCTGTAATTCCATCACCAACAACATGCTTATTCTTATTGAATAATTTAGGTTTGTCTATGGATTTGGCTTCATGTTTGTTTTTAACAAAAAGTTTAAGCATTCCCTTGGTGATAAGGGATTTTTTAATTTGACTACCTTTCTCTATGAATTCTTCGAAGTTTGAGCCACAATGCATTTGTAAGTGAAAGGCTATGTCAGGGTTTAAGTTAGGAACAAATATGCTCACTAACTATTTTTCTAGTAATGCACAAGGAAAATGAGTGGCTAACCCACACCATCGTTAAAAAAATCCCGCAAATGTCTCATTGGATTTTTGTTTTGTTTTACATAGATCATTCATTGTGATGTCACTTTCCATATTATAGGAGTAATGCCTTACAAATTTCTCTGCTAATGCAGGCCATGTTGTAATGGAGCCCTTGGGTATGCTATAGAACCATTCTAATCCCGCGGCTCCTAGGCTGTGAGGAAAAATTCATACTAAGAAATTATCACTATATGTGATCTCTTAGCAAGCCATGTAAAATTCTTTTATATGATCACGAGGATCACTTTTGCACTTATATTTATCAAACTTGGGAATGGTAAAGTGTTTTGGGAAAGGTTGTTGTAACATGTCCTTATCAAAGGGGTAAGGACATAGTTCTTCATACAAATATTTTCTATTTTGGCCTACATTTCCCTGTTGTAATGTAGTAATTGTATCTTTCATAGATTTTAACTCTTCCAGAATGAGCTACTCCTTAGTAGGAGACATAGGTCTTTCCACATGAGTTTCCTTAAAGGTATAGTCTGTGTGTGGATCAAATTGAAACTCGCTAAGTTTTTTTTTTGTCTTTGTCTTTGTATATGTTTCTTCTTGAAGAGCATAGGTTGCGAGTTTCTTGCTCAACTTCAAGATATGTTTTTGGAGGATCTCCTTCTCAACCAGGGGGTCCTCTTCTTCATCAAATTTCAGAGCAGGAGAAGATTTACGCTTAATTTTCACTTTACGTGAATCTTTATAGTGAGGTTTTCGTGATGTTTCACCTTCGACATCAGCCTTATGTTACCCAGAAGTGGAAGTGTATCCCACATCAAAAGGGTTTTCTATGTCTAAGATGAATCTTTGTTCTCCTAGGTTAGAGTTAATGACCTTTGTTTCTTCTTCGTGCTCATGTGAAAGTTTAACTCATAGTGGTAAGACTCTTGCGAGTACTTGATATTTATTATAATATAGGAGTTCATCAAATATATTTAGGTCTAAACTCTATTTTTCTCTGAAGGATTCTAAATCTTCACCACTATGATCAATTAATGCTTCTGTATCTTTGACTTAAGAAAAGAGAGGTATCAAATTATTTCCGCTAAATGGGAATGTTTCGTAAGGTTTTTCTCATATTTCATGCTTGTTTGATTTGGTTGTCATTTTTATGATTTTAGGCATTACTAGTAGACGTTTTGTATGTAGCTAGCGTGACCCCTAAGTGTATGGTTTCTACAAGTTGTTCAAGGTGATGTTTGAACCATACGACAATGTATCCTAGATGTAGTGTTATGTAGTCATTTTTTTCAAGGAACACTCATATGCACACCTAGATGCAATGATCACTCAATTTGTTGTTACCATGCCTATGCCCTAAAAGTAGATAGCGAAAAGGATGCACCAATATGTAGGTCGAGTTAGAATCCTAACAAGGCCTAAGTACTGACATGATGTTGATGCAGTCTCTTGACAAGGTATAATTAAAACTAGTTTGAATGCCGATGAACAACCAAAATTTGTGAAAAATGGAAGTTGCAAATAGATAGAGCGTAACAACATCACCATGATCCATTAACCAAGAAAGCGGGGTGTTAGTACCATTACAACCTTATCATGATATATATAAGGCGTTATTGACACTTTTCAAGAAGACTCAGATGACGTTGAAACTGAAACCAAGTGATAAGTATAGTAAGGAGTTTTTAATCGTGTGAGCAGTGTAACCGCGTAATAAAGGGACTTATACCAATTTCTCGCAAAATGAGAATATGATGTAAGTACCAAGATTGTGCATCTAGGATGTGAACACAACTATCAACTCAAGAAGAGACGAAAGATGAACCGGACTCAGGGCGGTGAGGATGATCTTGAAATCAAGATGGAAGGACTTTTACCAAAGGTATGAAAAGTTTACCTGCGCACTTTAGACGTTTAACAACCCAGCCGCAAACATGGATGGGTGTAAACAAACAAAAAAGTGGTGAGCACTATCTCTGATAAAAACACACAATGTATACACCTTTCTCACCCCGAACAATGGGTGGTGAGAATGCAAGGGTATTGATCAAAAGGTGGAAACAAAGAAAGAACCGCATGGGTAGATCTTTGCCTCTTCCAAAGACAAGAATAAAACTAAGTGAAAGTGTGATGCTATTTAGTTTCATGATGTAAAACACTTAGATCAAAATAACAAGGTTTCCTTGCCTTGTTCGAAATAACAAGGTTCAGATCCCGAATGATTTGTCACTTTATGATGGCCTGACACAACAATGGACTAGCAAAAATGGGCTCCAAAAAAGAATGGCCTCCTTAATAAGTTCTCTCAACTAGGTGTTACAAATTTTTCTAAGAGCGGGGCGCGATTTACCCAAATAGTACCCTTGACTATCTTGGGAGTATCTCGTCTTTTCCCCCTTCAAGCACAGTGGGAAATTAATGCATCCATCATGTACTTTTAATAGGGTCGCGATACAGAAAATTTGTAACTCTAACTATCAAGGCGTACTACTCAATTGGGTAAGCGGAGCACTTCCTGTTTCATCCACAAGGTTACACAACGATGGACTATATTAGGGTTCCTAGTACCACCCACCTTGTTATAGCTTAAGGTGTTATGCCAAAGGGGTTATGTTCCAGTTGAGCGGATAGGTACGTACCCTTTTCTGAAACCTACAATACAATGTTCTGAATATGGTGTGTTTTTTATCTTGCTTAACATAATGTGGTTTTTAAGTAGCAAACCATTTTGGCAACCTGTAAGAACACGTGTATTAGAATTTTTGTATTTGTGTTCATCTTTCTTCAACAAGTGTTGGGTCCTGTAGAGAAATTTTTTTAGTATTTTCCCAATTTATAGACTGATGTCAAGAAAGAGAACTTTACACTTTGCTTTTGATTCCTAAGATTTCCAAAAGGAGCGAAGGAAGAGCATACGCAATGTGAAAAATCCTACTGAAATCACATGAAATTTTACTTCATCCTTTATAAAATAAGTGTTTTTGTGCGTTTGATATAAGTTTTGTATAAGTGTATTTGATCTCCAAGATCTCTTTTTAAGGCACGAGGAGAAAGTAGATGCACTTTTTACAAACTTAGTTCTGGGCTAAAAGCTGAAAAACACTTAACTATGCAAACCAAAAGACCAAAGAAAAACTTTGTTTTTAATTTGTTAGTCCAAAAAATATACAGAAAAGATTAGAAAAAGGTTTTTACAGTTTATAGAAAAAAATTCAATCTTTATATAGACACATGCGCACCCAAACTAATACTATCGATCCCCAACTGGCGAGTATATTAAAACACATATGCTTGCAACCATACAAGAATTCTTGCATAATAACATGGATGCTTAGATTTTGACGTGTACGCGCCTAGGCATAAAATAGACAATTTTCAATTTTTTACACAATCAAACCATTTACACATACGTGGCCAGAGAGGTGGATATGCGTGCCATATGATGGAGACACGTGCGCATCCCTGTAGAGGTGAAATTTACAAAATTTTACAAACTCAAGCACCTAATGCATATGCGTCCAGAGAGGTGGATACACGTGCCAGATGACAGAGATGCGTGCACATCCCTGTAGAGGCAAAATTTGCAAAGGATAAGAACTGTTAGACAGGTACACACCTGTTCTGACAGAGATGCTAGGGTTTCAACATGTACGCGCCCCTTGTAAACACCTACACACACCCTGTGAAAAACCTGCAAAACTCATGGATTTTAAAATTTTCAAGAGCACACAGGTTAGGTGTTAGTCAAAATGTCTTATTTCTATATCAAACCCACAAAATACATGTAAATGAAGGTCATTTATCTAGTGTTGAAATATAAATGAGGAAATAATAAGTGATTTGACCCAAAAACTTGAGAATGGACTTTGCAAAACCTAAAAGACTTCCATTAATGGAGGATGGACATAAGTGTCCCACTGGGTGTGCCAAATACGTTCAATGAAAAGTTGTAAAAGCCATGGATTTGGGGTAATAATCTCTAAAGAAATCCCAAAGGCTTTTAGAAAACTGATCGATGGACCATCTGATAAGAAATGAGCAAGGTTTTCTTCTTTGCATACATTAATTTGAAGTAAACAAGCAAACTAAGCAAATGAAGCTAACCTCTATTCTTTGAAAGCTTGAAATAATGAATCTAAGAGTATCTAAGCATCCAGTTGTGTGTTTAAGAGAAAGAGATCTCCCCATTAATGGATTCAAGGCCAATGGATCTTTCTTTTTACTCCATATTGGTGCTATAAAATACAAACGCAAATGCTATTAGCTCAATGGAAGAAAATGAAAAACAATCTAAACCCTAAACAAAATACTATAATTTATGCTAGGAAGAAGAGAGAATTCTTAAGAAATGAGGGAGGGGGTATAGCCCTATTTATAGTTTTCTATTTGGGAAAATGGGAGTTTTGGGTGCATGTGGGACAAATACTAAAGTCCAAAAAATACTTTTAGCAAGTCTAAGTGAGGTTTGGCTATGTTTATGGAAATTAACCTAGGTTAGAGTAATTAATCTCGTTTAGAGAGTAATTAGGGTTCTGAAACGGTTTCTGAAATGCCTAATCAATGCAACTAAGTGGATTAATCCTTCAGGGAGCTAATAAAAGCAAACTAGAATGGAATAAGAAGCTAATGTAGTTAGAAAAAGGCTTTGATAGCCTATTTTAAGTGTTTTATAAGAGGAAAAATGATCAAAAAAATTTCGTGAGAAGGGAGTTAGATAGGTCTAACTGGCACTGTGCCATAGATTTACAAGGGGAAGAATAGGGAGTGCAATATTAGGAATAATAGTGCATTGATCAAACAACAAGTGTCTACACATAGTTATAGTTGCACATATGGTAGACCCATGTGAGAGGTCTTGTTGCAAATCCACATAGAGCCTAGTTACAGTTCATAGATGCAATAGTTCCTAGTTATGTGAGATCTGTTGGTCATGGTTTGGAGACATGGTTTTATTACACTCATGGAGACCCATTTAGAGATTTGGAGGAGAGGAGATACTCTTGGAGACATGCCTTGTACTCTTGTATTGAAGAGTTGGTTTTTATTGTTGTTATATTATATATATAATATCTCTATCTTTGGTGGATGTATCCCATATTGGGTGAACCATAATACACATTGTATTATGTGTGTGTACTTTTTTTTATTTGGATTATTCTAGTTTATAATTCCACTCCTTTATATTTTGGGGAATTTTCTAGATCTTATGTGCATGATTGGGTTTTTAATTGAATCATAACACTATTTCGTAGTCTCAAATTCCCAACAACATGTATCAGAGCTTGGTTATTTCAGAGAAAGGTTTTTCTCCAGTATATTGTTAGTTGTTTACTTACAAGTGTATCAGAGTAGGGTTTGTTTTTCCTAATGTGAAAATTACAGAAGATATTTAAATCTCAAGTGGAATCTAGAAATGTGAGGTTGCTAGAGAATACAATGACTGGCATCGGTTAGGTGGAAACTGATGTCGGTAGGGTGAATGTGGTAGGTTATAGGGTGACCGTGGTCAGAAACTGGGAAACTTTGATTTAAAAGGAAAATCACATATCTAAATATTTTTATAAGATGCAGTGAATGTATCTTGTTTTCTAATGTGTCCTTGGTTCTTGGAGGCATAGCCATGATTGTCAGATTCCAAATCCAGTTTATAGAGTTATGGTTTTGTTACCTTGGTATTATAGTGCTTGTATTATTTTGGCTGCACATGCATGTTTGGGATTGCAGATCCAAGTATGAGATAGAGGAACATTTATGCATCCTTCGGTGCACTTAGATGCATGGGCTTTGTTAGAGAAGTAGAATATAGTAGCACATAAATGAAGAAGGGGTTTCCATCAGAGAAGCATTTTCTTTAGTTAAAGATGTGGTTGAGTATCTTGGTACTAGCAAGGTGATGTATTTCATCTTGGTGCCGTTTTATTGCATGTATTATTGTTGTTATGTTTTTGTGTAATATTTGGGTGCTTCTTGAAATGACTGTCTCAACACAACTATCAACTTTAGTCTTAATAGGCACCTATTTTTGGTGACCTATGCCAATTTTTGGCATTGTGTTCATTCCAGCAACACTGACCTCAGTTAAGGAACCAAGGTCTGTCACAGAGGGTAACCGATACAATTAGAAAACCATGGTCGGTCTCTATGGTAATGAGTTTACATAGGGTATCTTACAGTAGATAAGGGCATGGATGGTTCAGTGTCCTATTTTGGAGGATCAGATTTCATGCACAATGTATACAAGCATAAAAATTGTAGATGACTTCAATTTTTGGATCAGAAAGGGAACGAATTTGGCTTGGTTAGTCCAATGAGACTTTGAGTGAAGTATCTCTATATGATTCATGTTTTATTTCTTTCATTTAGAGCAAGTGGTATAATGTTCTGATTGTGTGCACTAGTAAAATTTGCACCATGGATATTTGGTGAGATTGAATTTTATTTCTGGGATATGTTGGAATCATGAGGACAAGGATATCTAGTCTAAGGATGGGATCCTCAATGAAAATTCATGTTAACACATAGTTGCAGTAATGGAAGATGTTGAGTAAACAAGATGAAAACAATTTGACTCATCTAATTCACAAGAAGTCCAAACTTTTGTGATGTAGAAGTATTCTTTGATAAGAAGGCAGTCAATTTATATTTTCTTTCATCTGTTTTATCTCTCACTGAAATATATAGTTTTTGAGCTTGATGATTAGAAGTAGTGTGGGGAAGTTCAGGTTAAGTGGGAGAAAGCCATGGTTATTGGCATTGTAAGTTGGAAATATATGCACATGCGGAGTGAGAGGAGTATGCCACATTTTTTATGTGGCATGAGGCACAAGTTGTTTTGGAGGATGGTCACGATTTTGTAGGTATTTTGAGTTTATTGCATGATGATGTCACTTATGGTTTTATTTATAGTTCTTAGATATCCCTATGGAATTACAGTTGATGGTTATTTAGTTGGGTTAAAAAGAGAAAGAAATGTTATTTACATTGAAGGGTAAAGAAGGAAATTTTTTTTGTTATAGGTTAGAGTGTGACAAAAATGTATATTTACATCTTATTGATGCTGCCCTTGTTTGTTGTCATCTTGGATGGTTGTGCAGGAGGTTGATGACATTTTTTTCTGGTATTTGTGCTAATTATTAGTAGCATAATTTACAGGGTTGTTGTTGTTGACATTGATGAGGACAAGATTAATATATGCCTTTGGAGTTAGTGAGTGAGAGACTTGCAGCTTTCAGAGATCCTGATGATATGGATGGATTTATGTGGTAATTTTATGCATGTGGATAGATTCTAATTTGTGAGTATATGATGATGCAAATATTTTTTTTGCACATGGATGCATATGAGCATGGTTTAGATTCCTTGAGCATGAGTAAATGATTTTTGTATTTCCTCTTGTTACTATGTTACTCCTTGATGGATATGTTATGTATGATGGTTGTCTTGGACATGCTATTTGTTTATGAAAGGTTAGATCTACAAAATACAATATTTGGATTCTTTGAGTTGTGAATTTGTTGTGAAGTAATTAACCACGGGTTTCATGTAGAACTCATTTGGGTTGTCTTGACCTAGGATCTTGTTTTGCTTACGCATATTCCCGTTTGACTTGTGTTGGTGCTTAAATTAGCCTCACCCCTTTTGTCATTGAAATTACTTAGTTTGTGGCCTCTATCATGTTTTTTGTCTCCCCGTGTTAGTGCTTGAAGAATCTTTCCTCCATTTGGTTGCCATGATCAATCCCTTCCTTGGTCGAGGATCACTTAAAGGTCTAGAATTTGTTTTTCGTTTCATTGTCCATAAGGAGTCTATAACTTGGGCGTAAAACTTAGGTTTTTCCATTCGTTCTATTTTCCACAGTAATGTTTTGTTGTCCCTATCATTTTTATCACAAATACCTATGGAAACAAGATTGGATGTAGCTCGAAGGATCATATTTGAGCTTTATAAAATTTCTAAATTCTCTGTCTTGGAAGAAAGATTCATCTCCGGGCTGAAATGGCAATTTTCTTGCATTTTATGGTTTTACGGGTGTATTTTTCCCAGTCAAATTTACTTCTCAGCATCAATGGAAATGTGTCCCTTTTTCGTTAGATGTGGCTCGGTGGGGAACTCTAAAAACTCTAAGGATCAATTCAACCCAAAAATTGTCCACGTGGAGGAGAGGCACTCATTTTAAAACTCACCTTTTAGTTTGGCCTTAGAATTGCACCGGGTGTACACGTGGAGGTTTCCACTACTTTTCCCAGACTTAGAAAAATTTTTCATGCAGCCGATACAATTTTGGTAGACCATGGACATGTGGTGGGTTGGTACTCATTTCAGGATACGCCTCAGGGTCCCACCTTAACAAGTGTGACAGGGAGACATGTGGAGGCTCCCGCCAGCTCCGCTTTGTACTTAAACTTTTCAAAGCAATTTTCTAAGGCCTGGGACATGTAGTAAGCTCATGCTTGTTCAGGGTCTCCACTCTTGGGCACCATCTCGAAGTTGCACCATGAAGACACGTGGAGGTTTCCGTCGGGTCGTCACATACTTAGAATTTTCAAGAAACTTTCTAAAGGCCTAGGAAATGTGGAGGGACAACACCTGTTTGGGGAACGACCCCTAATTTTTATTTTGAAGAAGCGCCAGGAGGACACTTGGAGGATTCCACTCACTCTTCCCTTTTCTTGGAATTTTCAACGGCCAAAGGAAACTGTCTCAAACCCTAGACAATGGCACCTTCCGCTGAACCCTCAACCTTTTAATAGACTGTGCCGGACTAAGACACTTGTTAAGCCCGTGCTTGTTTGATGTCTCTGGGTTTGGGGACCATCTCAAAATGCACCATTGAGACACATGGAGGCTTCCACTAGCTCCTTTTTTCACTGAGACTTTTCAAAGGCCAAAATACTTTTCCTTGGGCCTAGGGTACATGGAAGGATTGCGCTTCTTTGGGAATTTCCTTTGTGCTTCTCCTTTGTAGTTGCGCCAAGGAAACATGTGGAAGGATATGATATAAAGTGGAAAAGGGGCATAATCAACATTTGTTGTGCATTTCACATGTTTTTTGCCATTTTTTCTCCAAGACTCTTGGAGACGCGAATACGCACTGTTTTTCATCATTCTTTGATGAAATTCCTTGTCGTCTCTATCTGTAAAGTACCATTTTATGGATTCGGAAATTAATTTGTGAGTCCAAGGATTTGTAGGGTTGATATTTTGAAGTTGGAGTTACTCAGGCACTTGTAAAAATGGGAATTACCAGAGGATATGGATGTAGGGAAAAATTACAGATGAAAGAGAAGGAAAAGGGATAAAATGATGAAGGTGCAGGCACAAAAGATGGAAAAGGTGTTGCCTCGAGAGTGAAAAATATTACCTGTCATGTCCATTTGTGTAGATTCTCTGAAAAATGATTAAAAAGGGGTTTTCTCACATGATAGAATCAGAATGATTAAAAGGACTCCCAAAAAATTGTGGCATGGCATCCTAGTCATTAGTCGAGGATGCAAGAAACATGATCAGTTCACAAATTGGTCCACCTGGTAGATTTCAAATCTGAATTTGTTAAACGTCATTGTCTGAAACAAATTGGTAACAAGAAAAAGTCCCTCGAATATTATTTATTTTTGGGGGGGAAATTGAGTGAGTAAAGTGTATAAATGCAATGAGAATACTCTTGCAAATGGTCGAAGTTTGAATTCCTAAGAGAAAATTTGAAAAAGTTATTTTTGTGAGAGACCAAAGTGAATATAACCTGTTATTTTCTTCTATGTTAGATTTTATATCATTTCATGTAAGTTTTGAATATGAATAGCCATTGACGATCACTAAGATTTCTCTGGACTCTTTCCCCAACTGATGAATCTAAGTAATTTTGAAATTAATTTGTGTCCAATATCTAGCAATTTGTGTCTGCTTTGTTTCATAATGTCTGTAAATAGTTTCTTTCATTCCTACTGCAATATTACATTGAATTTTTTGTGAAATTAGACAGGATCTTGTCCATGTAACAGTCTAATGGTATTTGTAATTTCATTTCAATAAGAGCCTTCATCTTGGATGAGATAAAAAAACTTTAAAATCAATTCACCATCATTTGTTGATAAAGATTGTCTGTAAGTATTCGGGTGTACCTTAGGCATGATTAATAAGAAAAATTGGTGTTTAATTAAGTCTTTCAATTCAAGCCTTCATGTTGGAGTCTCAAAGACTATGTGATAATGTGCTAATTTGGGCCTCTGTTGAAGCACACCTTCAGGCTAAAGGAACGTCTTAACTATTCTAAATCTTTCTATTGTTGATTTGTTCATTTTTGTGAAGTCCCTTTGAAGATATGGTATAATCAATTGTATCTTGCTTCATATCCCACCAAAATTAATCAAAAACCATGAATCCACCCTGAACTACCCCTTTTTTCCCTGTGTATCAACAAAGAAACAAAATCTACTTGCAAAAATATGCAGATAAATCAGGATTTCTTAATGTCTTCATTAACCTTAGCCTTGTGTTGAAAGTATCTCCATTGTTTAGAAGTGACAACTCTTAAGAGTTAAATCATGGAGTATTGACCATAGTTTCCAAAGGTTCTCTTCATAGAATTTGTGCAAAATAAGGATATCTCCATCTCCTTCATCAAACAGAGGTTACACTAAGGGTCCTCTCACCCTTGTCTAAGAGGAACGACCTAAAGTAGTGAGGACAGGTCAAATCCTCATAAAGGTGTTATCTATTTCTCCACAAATTTGAGTAATAAAGGGCTAGTTAGATCTCATCCCCAGCTACAAAACGACACACACTATGATCTATCTACCTCTAATCTCCCTTTCAAATATGTGTTTCTGCTTGGATTGAAAAGGAGAACGAATTTGGATACCAAAAACTTGTATTTGGTTAGTTTCATTGGTGGTTACATGGAGACATGGATAGATGGTTGGAGAAAATGGTTGGTTTTACAGGTATGTCTATGGATGTAATAGAGGCTTAGTACTTCAGTTTGAGTGGGAGCTCTTGCAGGTGTGTTAGTCATGGAAGTTTGGTTGCATGAGAGGCTTAGTGTTATGATTTTGTGGGAGCTTGATGTATGGATAGCTCAGTTATCATAGATCAGTAATAGCTTCATGTAAGTATATGATAAGTGATGAGTTTATTATCTTCTTGGTTTTAGAATATGGTTTACTCTTCCTCATTTCATTTGAGAGAATTGTTGATATAAAGAATAGATGTTTGTCATGGTATGTAGAGGATGGTGATTTTCAGGTACATGTACAGGTTCAAGAATTTATCTCCAAGTGGGATATTATTAGGATTTTTGAGCTGAATCGCTTCACAATTAGCATGATTTACACCTTGTTGGTTTACTCAGTAACCAACACTGGTCAAAGGGTAACCAACACCAATCAACATCAAGGTAACTGGCGATGGTCACGGTAACCGATACCGATCAGCATCAGGGTAATCGACATCATTCGGGGTAGCCAGCACCGATTTCTTCTGCATGAAATTTTATATTTAACTCACGTGAATTAGATCTAAATTTGTTATAAATTTTATCTAAATGTTGTAAATGCATAGCTAAGTTTCCCTAACTTTGTATATGCCTATATAAGTATGAAAGATAGGGTTAGAAGGTGCATTAAGAGATGGATTGAATTAGATCCTTGATTCTCCTAGATTGAGAAGATGATGAAGAAGAGAAAGAAATAACATGTTACATGAAGACAGAGCTTCCATGGAGAGAAGCTGGACAAAAGGAAATAACAGGTACAGTTATGACAGGTACATCTCAATGGTGAGAAGAGGGTAATATATTCTATTGTATTTACTTTGTATAGTTATTGTCTCATTGTAATGGCTTTCATAGTGTGTAAAGCACATTGATTTTCTTCTTATAGATCCACATGTTGGTGAGATATTGTACTATAGATCCATGAGATCATGATGTATTGTTGATCCATGTAGATCTAGTCTTATATTGTTAGATCCACAATTTTTTTTGAGATCTTGTATTCATAGATCCATGATATCATGTTGTATTGTTGATCCATGTAGATCTGTATATTTTAGAGGAGGTTGTCCTCAAGTTTTCACAGGTTGATGCAATGATGGAGAGATAGACTTACATCTTCATGCACATATATAGTTGCATATATGGTAGACCCATGTGAGAGGTCATTTTTTAGATCCACAAAGACCTTGGTTATAGTTCAAAGATACAATAGTTCCTAATTATGTGAGATCTAATAGTGGTGGTTTGGCGGCACGGTTCAAGTGCACTCATGGATATTGGTTTAGAGATCTGCAGTAGAGGAGATTCTATTGGAGAGATGCATTGTAATCTTGCTATATTATATATATTAGATCTCTATCTTTAGAGACATAACTCACATTAGGTGAATGGTAGAAGTTGTGTTATGTGTGTGTACTTTGTTTTGATTTGGATTAGTCTATTTTATACTTCCACTGCTATAGATTTTGGGGAATTGTTTAGATCATGTGTGCATGATTGGGTTTGTTATTGAATCATAGCACTATTCTATAGTCCTAAATTCCCAACATGCGTCTTCTCAAAGAAAAATTCATTCTGAATTTGAAAGTGCAGTCGATTAAAATATCTCATTATTGTCTATTTATCATCTTCTTGCTTATTACTTTGGATTTTAACTCCCTTGTAATGTTCTTGCACATGTAAGACCATGTCTCAGATTTTAAAACTTCCTAACTAACTTTGTATGTTCTTTGTTTGCATATTTCTTAAGCCTCACATCTTAGGCCAAAATCTATTATTTCCTCTGTGTTACCTTCATACAAAATGATATGATACTTAGATTGTATCCCATCTTAAATTCTTTAATTTGTTATTTGTTGTCTCCAAGGTTTAGGCTGTAGAGTATTATTCCATTGAACGTGCTTTGGAATGAGGAGGAGAAACTGTTGAATTCTACCCTTCGTTGTTATTAGATTCCTCCAGCTGCATAGGTGAGTTTAAGTATCTAAAGTAAACATTTTAGGGTATTTTCATTGATTGAATGTTTAAAATTCTCTTATATTTTTTTTATGGGTATGGAGGATATGTTGATTTGTACTTGATATGGGTTTACTCTACATGTCTAGGCTATGTTGTGGGAATAGAAATTATTTTTCTCTAGAACTAAGATTTATTAAAACAGGTTAAGGCTTTCTATAGATCATAAAACATGTTGTATAGATTGTTTTAAGGACATATTTTGCTTATTCATCTTATTTTTATCGTAGTTTTAAGTTGTGGCTTGGTAGTTTGGGTTGGAATAAGAAAAAAGGATTTATTTTGTCCTCCACATCACCTTTACTTGTTGGGTAGTGTTTGATTTGCTTGATGCCATGATTGGATTAGTTGGGTATTTATTGTTTTGCATCATGAGATGTCTTGAATTTGTGAGTAATTTTTATTTACCATAGATATTTACATTCAAACATGAAATCCTTATGGGAATTGAATTTTTAAAATAAATTTTTGAAGCTCATGTCCTGCTAGGTTCAGGCTATTTGACTTATTTAAGGATGATATTCCTTGGATCATATGTTAAATGCCTTCTATTGTTTTTCTTATTATTTGTGTGATTTTTTTATTATTTGAGGCGGTCTTGCACGCGCGCGCGCGCACACACACACACACACACATGGAATTCTCTAACAGAAGGTTCTTAGCTCAAAACTATAGAGGTTAGCATGTGTTTTGATGATTTGAATTCCTGATTTATTTTTTTTGCTATGAAAATCACCCAATTTCTTGTATTATCTTCTCAAAGTTATTAAAAAAACAACAATATCCTTGGGAAATCTAGTGGAATCGACCACACTCTTTGATTTGCTTGGTTTGAGTTCTATTAATGCCAGTGGTACAGAAAGCATGGTGAAGTAGATAATATGTTAAGTATAGGATCTTCCTACTTTAAGAAGATAAAGTTATGAATAGTGGATAGAGTTAGAGGGTAGAACTTCAATTTATGCTTGTACATTTTTTTAGAAAAGTAATTATAGATACATATTTAAAATCTATCAAAGAGGTTAACCTGTAATTACACTCATGCATTTCTTTACACCCATACAAACTATATTTAGCCATTCTTCATGATTTTATTCATCAAAATCTTATACCCATTTGGCGAATTTGTTACGAGCCTAGTAAGTGGGTTGTTTGTTGTTACTGTATTGCAAGATCAAGAAGAGATTCCAAGAATCTATAGATCTTGGAGAAAGAATGACAATGGTAGTAGGCATAGGTTCCAAAGGCCTTATCACAGGAAAATCCTCCACCCCTACTTCTAGCTCTCCTTCTCCTGCTAATAATAGTAAAAATTCTAATCTTAATAATGACAATGATTATATGAAAAAACCCATCTCTCACTCATCTCATGTAAGCCTCCAGCTTAGTACTTATTTTTCACTACTTGTCATGTTCCTAGTTGATTAGTTTTAACATATATGTATTTTATGCATGCATGTGTCAGTAATTCTTGCTTCAAATACCAAACTTTTCCCCCTAGTGTCTATAGAAAATTATTTGTCATTTGTAATCCTTTTTTGGTTCATTCCCTAGCCTTGTAGGCTTCCACCAATGGGACATACTTGTTTGAAATGCTACTATGTGTTAGGCGATGAAACTTTTTTTTTCATGGTGGAGGAACTCTTTTCAAGTAGTTGTTCCTTGACACCACGAAAGGGTGGTTCCTCGTTTTATGTGGGCAATGATTACCTTTCTCATAAACAAGAAAAATATTTTGCATTTCAAGTCATTTAAGGATTATAATTGTCCTTTATGGATAATAAGAAGTGTTTTAAACACAAACACTCTACATAAACTAGGTCTTTATATATGTATTTGTTTTAATTGCTTGCATGTATACATGAATCTAAGTATGGCGGTAACGACCTCTCTAGCCTGTACTATATATCCTTCTCAGTCAAGTCTTTTTTTGGCTTGGCACATTTCCTATATGGTTCTAATTCCTTCCACCCTGATGAAAATGACTACTTTTAACCATCAGGATTACATGTTGTATTCTTATATAGATTCCTAATTAACTATAAAAGTAATTAACTATCTAAAATAGTATAAATGTATCAAACGTATTCATGTATCGTGCCAAAAAAGTGGCCACAAAATGCTACCACTTATGATATAAAAGCTAAAACTATAAAAAATTATTCATATATTCATGTTTCGTTTAAATAAAGTAGTCCGCAAAATGCTACCACTCATGATATAAGATTTGCAATTGTATATGTACAAATTTGTAAAAAAATTGAAATGTAGAGATAAAATGTTTAAATGTAATGCTTCGTCTATATTCCTACACTTACAAAATAAATTACACCCCTTGTCAGCATCAACTATAAAAGTAATCAATCTCCCTCTAAATCAAATAAAAAATATCATTCCTCGTTCACATTTCATTGTGCACATGTGATTGTTAGTTTTTAGTGTTATTTCTTGTGGGTGTAGGTATGGATGGTGGCGAATGAAGGCATGACCGTGGAGAAAGCTAAAACAAGGGATGGTAAATGGAGAGGAGGAGTGGAGTTGTTAGCGGAAGTGGTAGAGATGCCACAGAGACGTGGAGGATTGGTAGAAGAGTGTAAGGTCGGCGGGGTAGTGGGTGCAATGGCAGACGAGTGTTGGGTGGATTGGCCTTGTCGTACATCCCTCTACCCAAAATAATTTTTAAAAAAATACATGTGAAATTCGGGGTGGTTCTACCCACCCCAAGGTAGTTTAATGTATGTAAAACAAAAATTAATAATTTTGTTATCATCAATTTTTTTAAGACAACACACACACACACACACACACACACACACACACACACACACACACACACACACACACACACACACACACAAATCCTAATCATTCTATTTATACATATGCATTTTAAAAATAAGGTGTTATAGTGAAATCACATAAACCATGATTGCTTGCAAGTGAATGGTTGAGGTAGTGAGTGTGATTTGTCAAACAAGGAGTTATCCAGAGAAGGATGACTTCATATACTATCCTAGTTCCAAATAATCCAAATTGTATAGAGATGCAGATCTAACACTAATACAATACTTTCCCAATGAGATAAAGTTAGATAAAATGCATGAAAATTAAAACCTACTCTAAGGGAAGGTGATGCACCAAGAAGGATGTTGAACAACCTAAACAATAGACACAAAACAAATAAATATTGAAATGAAAACACATCAATACACAATAACCTTGCATGCAATGAAAGATCAGAAAGATGTAATAAAACGCAGAGGAGGGTATGAAACATCCATGATTCTAATTTTATTACTCTCAAAGTTGATACAATACATCACATTCAAGCTCAAAGGCACATATTTTTCATTACAATGTCCAGTAGGGAGGTTTGGAATCTACAAAAAATATCTTACAGACAAGAAGAAGAAGGGAGGGGCATATATTAGGTGTCCAACCTTTTAAAATGAGCCCCTCCTTACAATATATAGGAAGACTGATAGAAAGAGAGAGAGAAGGATTCAAATCTTGCTACAACCACCCTAAAATGCATTAAAATCACTTGTAACAATAATGGGTACCACTGCAAAAATCATACCTCCATGTAATTTTCCTTATTGAGGAAGAAAGGAACCGCATACCTTCATCATTCGGGTAGGTGAGAAATATTGAAAAATACTCTGAAATGGTAGACTGTATCTCCTCATTGTGAAGTACTTAGTCTCACTAAAATTAAGAGGACACTGAAAGATTTCCAAAAAGTCCTATCTTTTGTAAAGCTAATCTCCCAGTCAAAATTTATGGCCATCTGAAGATATGAGTGCCATACTTAAATAAATGAGAGTGGTTGGCTCTATTTTTTCTAACTACGAACTTGCATCGCACCCTTCGAAATCCAAAATTTCAGACTTTCAGGATTTAGAACTTCGAGCTTTTTGATTCTGGAGTTCAGGTTACTATTCATCGCTCTAAGCTCATGAAACCTTTGCAATGATGAAACATCAAAGTCTAAAATTTGGACTTCAGGTTTTGGAATTCAAGTGCTAATTTACGTCCCCTCGGGATTTAATAATCTAAAATTTTGAAACACCAAAGTTCGAAATTTGGACATCAATTTTTAGACCTCTAGGATTTTAGAATTTTTGGTTTCAGCATTTTTGGGGTTCGAATTTTGGGATTTCGATGGTTTGGGATTCATGATTTTGGGGATTCAGGTTTCAGGATTTTGGGTACTGTTCATCTATATGGGAACATGAAACCTCTGAAATCCCAAAATCTTGAAGTCTGAATTTTTGACTTCAGGTTTTGGACCCATTTCCTTCCCGCATGGAACTGTTCATTGGGAAAGCTCGAACCTCCAAAATGCCAAAACCCCGAATTCTAAAATTTGGACTTTGGGTTTCGGGCTTCAAACTTCCCTTTTGGCGCTTCTTTTAGCCGTTTCCTTGAATTTGCTTTTATCCTACCTTCGAACAGCCTCATCTCTAAAATCTAAAATTTAGACTTTGAGGCTTCTTCATTTCCCGAAATCCTCTACAATGTGCTTGGCCTGCTTTACCTTGTTTGGCCAATGTTGAATTGCAAGCTCCCATGAATGAATAAATCCCTCCATTTTCTCTTTGTGCAAGGTCATGTTCGTCCAAATTATGATTAGGGGAAATATTGGATAACAAAAGGAAATAAGTCCATGGTTTTATAGTATGCAAGGGTTAGTTTTCAAGAAAAATGATGAAAATAACATTTTCTATGTTCATAATATATTCTAATTGGATATTGCGATAACCTTAAAAGTAGAAAATCCAATCTAAGAGTGACTTTTTAGTGACAATATTTGGGAGTAAAATTTGTTTTATAAAAACACAATATTTGTATTCTAGAAAGAATAAAATTTCTTCTATTTTAAACTACCATGATTATAAAATAATAATGTCAAAGTTAATAATATATTAACAACAATGTGTCCCATATATTGTGATGCTAAAATAACAATTAAAATTATCACTTCTAGTGCAAACAAGTTAAAATGCGGTAGTGGTTGTGGACCATGGATATGGTCACCCTTCCATGCATTTCCATGGAAGAATGGCCATACCCATGTGTATTCCAACTTGTAAGAGAACACTCACCATGCAAGTGCCCTCTTACTAGTTGGAATGCACTAGCTAGTACATTTGAGTTACATTTGGATGCTCAATTAATTTATCTCAACAAACCCATTTTAATCCTCGAAATAACAAAAATTAACACACAAAATCATTCCAAAACTCTTTCATAACAAGAGTTCAATAAATTGCTAATTTAAGAATCTTAATAATTGTTAAATTAAACTAGATTCTCTCTTTGAAAATATTGAACAGTGTCTTCATTTAAAATTTCCCATTACAAATTAATAACCACTTTACAACTTCTGCAAACTAAAATTATAAGTTTAAACTCTTTAAAAATATTATAATTGTATCTCATTTATCTTCATATTATAATAGTTTATTTTACATCACTTTTTCAGAATCCAAAATTGGACCTGTCCCACCGAGCATGCCAAAACTATTAGTGCAAAATCACAGCACCCTTGAATGGCCTGGTATCTGAGTGGGGCATTTGGTGCGACTGCACAACATTGGACCATATATCAAGCTATGGGACTTGCAAAACTTGAGATGACCCTCCAGAGAAGGTTGGTTCCTTCTTCCTAATCTACCTGGCACAAGCTACTCTACTGCAAGAATAATTAATCTATCCTAATCTAACCATTCTAAGGAGACAGGGAGAGAGAAAAAGAGTGAAAGAGAGCCTACACTAAGTGGTGATACACTAGAAAAGGAAGTGGTGAGATACTCTACTGAGGGAGGATGAAATAATGGAAAAAGGAGATGAGGGAAGTCAGATAAAAGTGACACAGACCCAGATCCAGATCCAAATCTACCGTCAAAACTCCACGAAGCATGACATATTACACTTGCAAACATGAAATACATGCACAGGAAAAAAACACAAAATGGAGAGGCATAGAGAAACAACAAAACAATGCAAAGGGTTGAAGAACACCACAAAAACATGATTTTATTGTTGTATGAGGTTCACGGACCATTACATGGATGCTCAGAGGCAAAAATCTGCTTGCCAGGTGTAGGAGAGGACTTATAGCTCAAATGGAGTTGGGAAACAAATTTTACAGAGTTTCCCCACATCCCAAAATGACTCCCCCTCAAATGAGAGGTGTTTACAATATATAGACAATGAAAACTAGAGAGAAAGAAGAGAAAATCGATTTTTCTCTTAAAGCTCAACCACCAACCATCAATTCCTACTATGAATCCACCTACAATCTGTGAAGTATGCCTCTCTATGTCTATCTAGCGTGTTGAAGAAGGAAGAATGGGGGATCAAATCAAATCTGATCTGGTTGTTGAAGAAATCAGATCGTACGTTAATGGCATGAAAGACATTTTCCTATTTTTCACCCACCTAACCGCCAGAATTAAATTTTCAAGATTTCATGGCGTAGCAGAGATTGAGAACTTTCCAAAAAGTCTTCTCTTGCTGAAATCTGATCTTCTAGCCAAAAGATTCTACGTTGAGACTGTACAAAATGGTGAAATGTAATCTTTGCAAAGCGGATCCATGGGCCCGAAAATACAAACTGCACTTTTTACAAAAAGATGTAAAATCAAGAAACCTCCCGCAATCCCGCAATCCCAAAAATACACTTTTCCCCAAAACCCTCCGTGGGCCCAAAATTAAAATTGTGCCATTTGTAGAAGTTGTAAAATTTCAAAAGTTTCCCCCGACAACCCGCCAACCTGAATTTATACTTGGACAAAGTATCCTTCGTGGCCCCACATATTCGCATTTCCCAAAATTCATCCTCGTGCCCGCCGGCCCACATGTATTTTAGGCCTGACACGTGGCTTCTCTGGGTGTCGGCGGAGGTGTGGCTTACTTTTATACTTTATGCCTTTTCGAAACAAAAGACAAAAAATTCAAACTGCCTTGAGTGACCCGCCTTCCTATTTTCCTTGAAACATGGCCACGTGTAGAGCTGGCGTGTGTTTGGGGACCACTTTTTGGATTTTTCTTTTAAGTTGTGCTGAAGAGAAACGTGGCTCCTTTCGCAGATTTTCTATGTTTCTTTGTGTTTTGGCTAAGTCCCTTTTGTTTTGCAGGGCCGTATGTCCGACCCAGGACACATGGAGGCTCAGCGCTTGTTTGGGACTATACCTCCAAATTCTACCTTTCAAATTGTGCCGATTCGAAACATGGGACCTTCTTCCAGTTTCTTATACTTAGTTGATTCTGGGACGGTTGAAATTTCGAGCGCTGACCAGGTGGTGGA
Source organism: Taxus chinensis (assembly GCA_019776745.2). Taxonomy (NCBI): domain Eukaryota; kingdom Viridiplantae; phylum Streptophyta; class Pinopsida; order Cupressales; family Taxaceae; genus Taxus; species Taxus chinensis. Next base: position 55,686,659 of record CM034153.1, read on the forward strand.
TTGGCGCTAGTTCAGGGTCCTTCTTTGGGTCATGCCTTTTGAATTTGCACCGTTGAGGCACGTGGCACCTTCCATTAGCTCTGCTCTGTTTATAATGTTCAACGACCGGTTCTGCCCCTTGACTTCTTCTTTTTTATGCCTGGGACATGTGGAAGCTTCGCGCTCATTTGGGATCTGCCTCCAGATTTTTCTTTTGAAGTTGCACCGTGCTGACATGTGGAGGTTGTTGTCAATTTTTTCCACCAGGGAAAAATGGACAATAGGATTAACCCCTGAGACCAAAAAATTTTTCCATAAGGATTTCAGGGTTATTAGTATAATTTCAAGTTTTGTATGTCTTGTATGTCAGTTTTGGATCTTACTGGATCACTCTTTCTTTCCATGTCTTGGAGGTTTAAATTGGTCTCCGAACAGGAAAGTCAACTCTGGTGGGCTCACAGGCTAAAAGGATCAAAATTGATACATTGTGTTTATTAGGCCTTTTGTATCTTTTCTACTCTCTAGTTTTAGGAGTGCCCTAGGATAATTAAAATCAGGGTAAAAAATTATCAGAGTGAAGGAAAATTGACACTAAGTGAGAATAGCTCACCTAAGGGCTCGATGCATGATCAGGAAGAAGTAGCTTTGTCATGGGAGCTCGGAGCATCCCAAATGGGCATGTTGAAAAGTGATTAGCTTGGCTCCTTGAGCCATGGAATGGCGGAGCTATTGTAAACGAGATGCTCGGGAAGGTTTGAAACTCAGTGGAAAGGAATACAAAATGTAGAGCAATATTTGGGAATAGGAAATTTAAGCTGACATAATGAAGAACCTAATCTTACAAGAAAAAGAGAGGGCTCACAAAGAGTAAAGGACTTCTCTTAGCCCAAATGACAAAGGACATAGAAGAGATCACGTCAGGAAAGGGGCGAGTTGAATTCTATACACAGGAAGATGGCTCAATACATCGAGCTCATTATTTCATGGTCCAAGTGATACGCCGAGGTATAAAGAAATACATCCAAGGAGCTCGCCCAAATGGATTTATAGTGTTTTCTCGCCATATCAAATGAACCATTAGAGTTGTCCCTCAAGCGTGGTGAATCGAATCCTGGGTGGCTCGCTAAATAGGTTAAAAGAGGCCAATATGTATCAATGGGCTTGGTGTGAGATTCTGAGGCTTGTTGGGATTGAAGCATGGAGAAGGTGAGTGATTCAGTTGGGAAACAATATACCAGTATCAAGCCTAGAATCTACTCAGAAGTATAGAACATTTAAAGCTCGCTATGATAATGAGATTTGAGGGCATACCGAGTAAGCGAGTGATTGAATAGTCGTGTGAATAGCTCATCGATGCTTTAAGGAGAACACTAGCTCGTTGCATGTTTAGAAGGTCAACACATTTCAAATCAGTGGTGTCAACAGGCAGGCATCGTGAGCTCGTTTGGGAGATGAAGTAATTTGACATTCGTGGTGAAAGGAGTCATTTTCAGAAAATATTTTTGGACTTTTCATTTTCGGGATCTCGAAGATTTTGGGGGCACAGACATGGAACGAGTCGGATTTTTTCCGAAGCTCGAAAATCTGAAACTCTGAAATTCGGAGTTTTAAGTTTTCAGGATTCGGAGGTGTGTGGGTTCAGAGGTTCGCAGTGATCGGAGCTTCCCCTGAGCGATAAAGTTCAGTCTTTGGAACCTGAAAGCATAAGCTTGACTAATGCCCTGAGTAATGGATCGGTAAGTCAAGGATGTCGAGCAACGATACCAGTGCTCAGTCCAAGTGTGGAATCCATCCAAATGCTATCATTGGTTTCAGGGAGCAGTTAATGGGATTTTTCGTTCAAGAAAGAGTGGAACAAAGAGAAAATCACACAGATGGAATGGAAATTCGGACCAAATTAATGAAGAAGCTGTCCTTGGTTTGAGGAGAATAAAAGGAACAATGGCTCTACTACATTACTCAGTGCCATTGAGTCTGGGATGCATTAGGCTCAGTCAAGCCAGTGGAGAACTTCAACACAACGTTGTCGAAACCAAGCTCATGGATAATTCCTGAAAAATTCATCGTTCAGCGAAGAAGATAGGAGGCTCGAACGTGGTGTAAGAAAGATACAATGCATGGTCAGAAGGGGCTCGGTGAACCAGGATGGCTAGGATCAGGGAGTTTGGTGGATCAGTTTCGATGAGCGAGTCGTTTGAATGTGAGTTGGCGAGATCAAACTCATGGGTCATTGGTCAGTCAGCTTAAGGAGGCGAGGAATAAATTCATGTTTCGGAGATCAATGTAGAATTTTTCAGGTTGATTCCGAGCTCACTATATATCGAAGGAGATGTTCACCGACCATGAGTTTGAGGAATCACTTGAGAACACCAGGTATGTCCTCAGCAAAATGTCATGGTGAGTTCAACGGAGAACTCAAAGAATTATACAGTTAGAGTGCCGGACAATGAAATGATAAGGCCAACTCGGCTCGCGACATATGGTAGGATAGTCAAGCCGCAAGGAATGTTGTAATAAACACAAAAAAACATGGAGCTAAAAAGCCATTGAGATTGAATGGCTCATGTTGGGTGGAGTATTTGTTGCTGAAAGGAGTATCGAAAATGAGCTTTTGGGTTAGTTTCAGAAAAAGAGTTTGGAACTTAGCAAGGAAAATGCCTGAACAGTGAAGAGTCGTTAAATGTCTGAAATCGAAAACTATGAAGTCCAAAATTTCAGACTTCGGATCAATGTATTAGTTTGGAGTCATTTCCCGCAAAACCGGGACAATGTTTGAAATCTCTCGAATTCAGAAATTCCCAAATCCGTATAATGGACTAGCATATGGGCCTGAAATCCGAAATCAAGGAGTCAATGTGGAAATTCAGAGTTAAGAACTTGTTCTTTTCTGGGTTTCAGCTTTGAATGATGCGAAGAATGCTTGAATTACATCAGTTCAACACAACGTGGCATGGGTTCCAAAATGAGGCCAGGAAGATAAATCATGGAGCTGAACAAGATGTGGATTTCTACGAAATCCGACCAAGCTGCCTATGCCCAATGTGTTGAGTTCATGAGACACGTCAAAGTTCATTCAACAAAACGTTTCAAACATTTTCCCATATAGGGTAGTTATTTCAGAGCTTGACCAAGAGCTAACTTAGAAGCGAGATATGAGGTGTCCGAATGACGTGTCACTTTAAGTTTCAGATGAAAGCTAAGACATTTGGTATTAGTATTCCCAGTTGTGCTTATCCAGTTAAGGTGACTAGACCAATCTTTAGAAGCTCAACGTGGAGAGCCAAGTTTTGAGCTCGGTCTAGATCAAGTGACCTTCTAAGAGCTCGGTGGGAGTATTAAGTCTTCCACGGGGATAAGAAAGTAAGCTGACCAATAAAAGTAACATGGAGAATTATGTGCTCGGAGTGGGTGAGATGCGAAGTCAAAATGGAGTAATTTCTAAAGCGTTCGGTTGGAGTTAATGGTCTACCACTGGAGAAGTTAGTGGGAACGAAGCAAACATGGAAAACCAAAGGAAGCTTGCAAACATGGAAAATGTTTCGGTGGAAGTGAAAATACTCCAAATGTAGCCACATGATTATCATTAAACGAAGGGAAAATTCAACATTTTGAATTTATGTAATCATCTTCAGAGCTAACTGAAATGGATTCCGGGACACTCAAAACAAGTGACTTTCACTCAGGAGGTCACAACTTTCTCCCTGATTGTCTCATTTTTCACAAAATTACAGTCGTTGGAACCAGGAGAAATGAGATTCTACATGCCATGGAGCTATCAGAAGATTAATTTTCAGAGGTTATTCTTTCCAAAATTTCAGGTTTTCCTCATTCCTTGGATGGTGCCTCGAAAGGTGGAGATGCAATGAATGAGGAAACATGGTCAACAAAAGCAATTAATTGTTTCCTACATTCTGGCCTAGATTCTAGGACTTCTCCCTCTTTCTCTCAACCACTCAAAGTTTTCTATGAATTTAAGTTGGAGGCCCATTCATAAGGGTTCCAACAAGTGGATTCCAATAGGTCCCACAAGTTGGAGGATTAGACACTTTCCAAGCTTCCCCTTCTTTTCACAATCTATGAATTTGTAGGTTCTCAAGCCTTTCTCCTCGAATTGTAATGACAGCTTATGCCCCTTTCATCTGATGTAATGTTGCACTATGCAAGTGCTTGAAGTAATGAGAATTATGTTGTGTGATCAAATATATGTCCTTTCATGATTTTCTTGCTTCTATTTTCCTCTCTCATGTTTTCAGGTGCATAGTGCAAATTTTGGTTTCCACTGCAGGTTCATGAAGTCTGTGCTTATCAAATAGTGAAATCTTGCATGTAGTTGAGTTGTGGTTCTTGTTCACCCTTCTCAAGGTCATCCTTTTTTCACTAGGAGACTAGTAGTTTGTTGCCTGATTGAGTTTAACAGAGGAACGTCTGCCCTGACCTGTAGTATCTTGTGCCCTTTCTAGTTGCGATAGGTGAAGGTGATCAGTGATGTGAGCATCCCTCCCACATTAACCCTTCCAAATGTTAAACATCCCTTAATTTAGTGCATCACCACTTCTAGTTTAGGTTTCATTTCCTTACAATATCTTTCCCTAATCCCATGAAATGTTAGCATAGGACTAGTTAGCCATTTTTCTTGAATTACAAGTAGTGTTGCGTTTAGTTTAGGAAGAGGAATCTGACCTTCTCCAGAGGTTCACCTTGAGCCCAAGGTTCCCACAACCTTGAGAGGTGATCCCATTTGTCCCAATCAGGAGATGTCTTGATACACACACCAAGCCATTTGGGGGGTGCAGTGATTTGGGTGACAACAAGAACATGGCTTTGGAAAGAGCTCTAATACCACTTGATAGGAATTCGTTTGCAAAATATTAAACGAAAATGGAAAAACACAATGCAAAGAACTTCAATGCTCAATGAATTGAAAAAATAGCTTGGACTTGTTTATATCCAGATATTGCAGGCCTCTTTGAGAGGGGCAACCTCTTTTCAAACAAGGCGCATTTACAAAAAATAATCTCCCCTATCTCTTCCTTACAATATCAATATATAGGCATTATGCCTCTTAACCCTAATTTTCAAGGGTCGTCCTTGCAACACATAGGTGCCCGAGCTTCATTACAAACCTTGACCCTAATGCTCAAGGTTCGGTCCCACACACAAATAGGCGCTTGAGCTAAAATACAACTAAGACCATTACAATGCAAAAAATAATAATAGATGGTTAGGTCGGGTTCTCCCTTCGGGTTCTCCCTCTTCTAGCGTCCATGGCCGATGAATCTCTAGTGGCATAGAAAAACTAGTAACACACATCTTCCTTAGTGACCTGGTCTAGAAATAGTGGGAAGATTCTCAATGCCAATATGAAGCTGATCTACTCTGCTTAGACTGAGACTGGAATGCTCTAGTAGCAATATGCAATGATGAATGCTGCCTTATTGATTTATCCCCATTTGAGTGTGAGAGTGGATGTACCTAATGAGTGCTTACTGTCTCCAATATCTAAAGTGGACTGAAAGAAATAACCAAAGTGACAACTCTAGGATACCCTTGTAAGGATTTATGTGTGAGAATGACAGCCTCCTGAAGAAAAGGGACAAGCACCTATTTTAGGAAGTGGAAGAAAGTGGATAGACAACCACTTCACTCTCTATACAAACAAGGTATCTCCCTCAGATCTCATAGTGTAGATAGGACACCCTGAAAATAAAATGCTTCTCTACCTCTTGGAGGTTGGGCTGGGAGGAGGCCTCTCAAGTTTAATCTTTCAACGCTCACTGAAAAAAGAAGAAAGAATAAAAAATTGGGCTGGGAGGAGGCCTCTCAAGGTTTAATCTTTCAACGCTCACTGAAAAAAGAAGAAAGAATAAAAAATATAGATCACCTTGGTTGTTGAGATGGGTATCAAATGCTAACTTTCATGAATTTATGTAATTAAAATTTAAAAACATGTTTATTTGTAAAGATAGATTGCTTTGAGATGAAGTCTTGTGATCATCTTCCTTTTTGTAAGGAATATTTGTGTTAAGATTATCCCTAAAACTGTCAGTATCCTTTTACATGTCTTTGGTTATAATTATTGTTTCATATTTTTGAAACACCTGTTCACAGGAATAATTCCTCTCAAAGCACTAAATTATGGACTATAATAGTAGCAATGCTATATGGAGTAACTCTACATTGCAAAGATTGTTGGCCCACCATTTGGCCACAAAAAAACTCTTTGCCATTGAACCAAACAAGAATACACAATCAACAGAAACATTTTAGGATTCAAACATTTTCCACCTGGGATTGCAATGCTCACTGGCCACCATTAAAACACTTTGCCATTGAACCAAACAAAAATACACAGTTAACAGATTCCAACTGGGATTGCAATGCTCAGGATTGGCCACCATTAAAACACTTTGCCATTGAACCAAACAAAAATACACAGTTAACAGAAACATTTTAGGATTGCAAATATTTTCCAATGGGATTGCAATGCAGATTATAGGCATCAGTACTGTATAACTGCATTGTTTAAAAATAATATATGACACTAAATTTTACTGGCAATATATAGAGTCTTCCCTTGTTTTCTAAACAGCTGAAACTGATTATGGCATATTTTCCTGATGAGAGGGCCTTATAGCACCTGATAGACATTTGTTGCTTTATGGGGCCAAAGCCCTTCATGCTGGTCAATTTTCAAAGGGGTCAAAGCAAGAGACTGAAATTTAGTTCTACTCGTTTATTGAGGTTAAAATTTGAATGGCATCAAATACAATCTAATGCAAATTCTAGATTGTATCGATTGATTTGCTTATCGAGATTGAACTTGGGGGTTAAGATTAAGCTATTAACACTCTAACTAGCCAACAAAGTCTTAAACTAGCCAACAAAGTCTTAAAACACCTGGATTGGGGGGTCTTGTCATTGTTTATGAGGGTTTGACTCAAACGAAGCTTGGCCATGGGTGACATCCTAATGAGCACCAAGTAAGGTTGGAAGTGGCGTTGAATAATTTATTGCTCATGATGTCAACTTATCACTGGCTGAGAAAAGCATCTACGCTTGCAAGTTCAACACAAGGATGGGAGGGGGAGAAGTAGCACAAGAAGGATTGGGGTCGAAGTGAGGACCTCTCACCTGAGCTCTCTGCCTCTAGGCAGTGACCACCCAAGAAATGACCCACGGCTTGAGCCAAGCCTACTTCAATAGTAGGATTAAGGAGAGTCTTCCTATGATTAGAGGCAGAGCAATTAATTGACCTTAGGATTAACAATCTGACTAGCCAACAAAGTCTCAACCCACATGGATTGGAGGTCTTGTCATTGTTTATAAGGGTTTGACTTAGATGAAGCTTTGCCACGAGTGGCATCCTAATGGGCACCAAGAAAGGTTGGAAATGGCATCGAATGATTTGTTGCTCATGATGCTCAGTTAACCACTAGTCGGGCAAAGCATCTGCTTGTGCATTAGTCTTGCTTTGAGTGGCATGTTCAACACAAGGGGGGGAGAAGTAACACGAGAAGGATCAAGGTCAAAGGGAGGGTCTCTCACCTGAACTCTCTGCCTCTAGGTGGTGACCACCCAAAATATGATCCACGGATCGAGTCAAGCCGGCTTAATTAATAAGATTTTATGGAGTCTTGATATTGTTAGGGGTGGAATCTGCAACCCTACAAATCTCTTGGAAGAGCAAAGACATCTTAGGAAACTGGAGACAACCATTTTCCCCCTCATTTACCCCATAAAAGTACTCCTAATAATTCTGGAGGGGTAAACCGTAAAACAATGGAAGAGAAGAAATATTTCTAATCATCTCAGCAAGGAGAGAATGACTCTCATTCCACATCAGTAGCTTCTTTTACTTTTTTCCAAAATTCAATGCTTTTGCTCATCCATAGCAAGCTGGGAGTCGTACAGAATTACCCGTTATATGAGTTTGCATCTTTGTTTCAGCCACAAAAGAGGGTCATCTATCCCAATGCACAAAGCTTCTATTTTTTCTTCACTCACCTCCGTGTTTTCAGTCTAGAAAAGGTCTCCAAAAAAATAATCGTACCTTCAATTGATTGTTGAGAAAGCCTGAAAGTTAAAGCTGAGTCATCAATAGAGTGTACATTGAGGAGTGTATTTCTAATTTGTCCTTGAGTTCTGATTGCCTCCAATAAATATTCAAGAGATGTAGGCAGCTAAAAGAGATCCTGATTTGACAGATCTCTGCAATTGTATGGGATCCGTGGGAATCATGGAAAATTTTAAGGGTCCCTCAAATAAAAAAAGCCTTAGAAAATATTTGGTGAATCTAGGAAAATTAGCTTTCGAATAAATGGCGAATATCAAGACATCATGAAATCACTATTAAATGCTACTAGACGGTATCTTTTTTATATGCTACCATTCGATAGCATATTTTTATGCTACTGGTCGACATCATTTAGTATGATATCGGCCGGTTGCATAAAAAATTCTACTGGCCGATAACATTTTTATGCTACCGGCAGACATCATAACTATATGTTGTCGGTCTGGTAGCATAAAAATGATATCGGCTGGTAGCATTTTTTATGCTACTAGCCGACAACATACTATATGTTGTCGGCCGGTAGCATAAAAATATGCTACCGACTGACTATATTTAGGTAAATGTTTTGAATTTCTATTTCATGGGAATGACGAAGTGACTGCTAAAACTAACTTGTACCCAAGAACTTTTGGTGAACTGGTCCTAACTTGTACCCTAAAAATTTACCAATTTAAATTTTCAAAAACTAGAATATTCATGAATTAACAAATGTTCTCCATTAAAAATTTCCCTGACATGGGAGAGGAAGAAGTTATATAAAATTTAAAATTATAAAAATGCAAAAGTGAAAATTCAAAAGGGGTCATCAATGTAGGATATGAAAAATAAATTAAATAACGACAAAAAATAAAAGGGCTTAGGAACTTCTTCTAAACGCACAACCAATGTTGCACAAGGTGGCCAAGGGGTTTTGTCCCATGCATTCTTCGTGGGTTGGTCCCTTGGTTCCTATGTGTGCTATTTTTATTTAAGCATGTACAACTTTGCACACTTCACGCACAAATAAAATCTATCCAAAATATTTTCAAATCATACATTCACATATAGTTAATATCATAACTCAAAGCACATCGCTATTAATAAAAATATTTATCAAAATTCCATTCAATACACGAATCTGAGCACAACAACATTAGTATAAACATTTAACATCTATATTTTCACCAAGATATAAATGTTAAGGCATTATAATCATCAATTGATAATCACATAGATGATCAATATAAGAAACAATAATACTATAAATCCTTGCATCACAAAAATTAGTAAAATTCGTGTATACAATATATAAACATCAATACCATCCCAAAACAAATCTCATGCAATGCTAAAACAATAATGTTCAAATGTCAATATGCTAGACATCATAATCCCTATAAAAATGTCCTATGAGATAAATAGAATATAAAGAAACAACCAATCTAGTAACATAGAAAAAGTCTAAGAGAAATGGACATTACAATATCTATTTACTATTGACTCAAATATTAATACTTGATTCTAGTTAAAAATCCTTTAGAGATTGTAAAAAAATATTTATTAGATATAATTAAAGAAATTTGGCACTATCCTATGAAACATAATTTTTATACTTCATTACGAACTCAGCTCGAGTTGTTATTTCGGTAAGAATTGTGTACCCATTTTCAATAATAAAGTTTTTTTTATAAACAACTGCACCATTTATAAAGAGTTGGCTTCTAATTTGTGTCCTTTTTGTGTGAAAATTTAGGGGAATCCGAGCATCCCAACAAAATAGTTTTCTTTATGTAAAACTATAAATTGTATAAATTGATAAAATAAGCACTCTTTAAGTTTCACAAATTGATAGAATATTTTATTTTCCCCTTTACATCAATGCCTCTTCAAATACTCCCTCACATATCTTCTACTTTTTGGCATTTGCATTTAGTTCAAAGCTTGAAAAAATAAAAATTATTCATATACCGAAAAACTCTCATTCCCTCTACATTACACTATTTCCTCCTTCCCATATGCCAATAACTATCAATTTTGATAGTATTTTCCATAGCATTCATTGTTTTATCTTTTTCATCTTTTACTTTTATTGCCTTGAAATTGTATCCTATTTTTTTCATAAACTACTTCATTATTGTTTTTTATTAAAACAATAATATCATATTGTGCTACTTTAAACACCATCTCTCACCCTAATAAAATTATAATGAATTGACCTACTATAATATGTAATTGTTAATGTTGATCTACACACTGAAAATCCTTTCAAGAAAATTAAAAAAATAAATCTTCCTTTTAGAATTTATTTTTTATTAAGGAAATGATAATTTATGATGTATTAAAAATTAGGAATGAAGAATTTATTTTTCATATACATTTCTTAACTATAAAAAATGTGGTTTTTTCTATCATAAAAACATTATAACTACTAATAACAATACTTGGAGCATAAAAAAAAGCTTAAAACATAATAATATTATATAAGAAAACAACAATTAACAATACCTAAATTCCAATTTACATGATTTATTATAAATTGATTGAAATGAAATTGAAATTGAAAATGAATGAAATAAGATACAACATATCACAATATTATTATAGGAAACTCCAAAAATATTGTATGTGTTTCCTACTAAAAAAGTCTATAAATTTTCTTAGAAAATTGGAAATACAAATTACTATAAATTGTTGTATTTTAACTTGTACCTTAACTTAAGAAAACCAATAAAAATCTTTGTAAAATAATTTACTTGAAGATAAAATAATAATTACTAAATTTATTTTGTAAACAATATGATGTATATATTTTTTTTAAATGAACAAAATTCAAATTAAAATATTATACTATATTTTACTGCCTCACATATTAGACAATTAAAAAACATATACAATTTATTAACATTTCAACATGTCAAATGTAGGGTTTTCGATATAAATTTCTATCTAAACATCCAATTTGAATTTTTCATTAATTATAAATTAAAGCTAAAATATGAAAAAGTAGGCCACAAACCATCGAATTTTGGTCCTCATTTACACTCTTTCATTAGATTAAAAGTTATTAATTTTTTCATGATTGTCAAGCACAAAGAAAAATACATTTATTAATGGGAAAAAGTGGTTATTCTCAATGCTTAGGGGATTTTGTTTCTTTTGGGTTCCATTTCTTACTCCTACCATTGCTTTCTTTACGACTTTTAGCATGTTTTCCACAAAAAAAAATGAATGCCTTTTTTTGACAAAGGGTTGAAGTTAGGATTTTTAAAGGATCCTCATCCTTGTATAAAAATATTCAAGAAGAGGATCCCAAAAACAAGACGAAGAGACGAGATAGCTACATATTATGAATCTCATCGAGGTTATTGGTTGTTTCCATATAAGCCTCAGAGTTATAACAAGAAGAGATTACCACAATGTCAATAGAGATTCTTATCTACTCACAAACATTATTGATTACATCTTTCAAAATGTCAGTATAATCCTTTCAATGTTTTATGACAATCAACACACATTGGATTTTGACATCACAATTATAAGGATCATCTTCTTTTACAACTTAATCGATCACTCGCAATATGGATGAGGGAAGATTGGTAGAAGGCGAGTACTTATCCATAGCATTGGGAGAGATTCAAGGTATTTTCATTCCGAGATACCATTTTTAGTCACCAAATCATTGAGGGAATTGGGCACCAACTCTGAAAGAACAAGATTATAAGCATCCAAAGAAACCATAAATGTAGCTGGAACCTAAGTAGGATAAAATAAAGGAGGGGAAGAAAGGGCATGCGAAAATCGAAGAGGACCAAATAAGGTAGGTGGAGAAACATGAGAACGAGTGGCAGAAGAAACCAACGAAGCATGCAGATTATCGAGAGAAAACAAAAGGGAAGAACAATGAAATCCTTTTTAATACGTTTTATGTTTTTCAATATCCTTACCTTTCCAACTCTAGGTTTTTTTGCATATAACAAATTAAACATGGTTTTGGATATTATTTTGTAAATGTAAGTGATATCCTTAATTTTTTTTAAAGATCCATTTCAAATTTGAATTAATTAATTTCTCCCATTACAATTTCATATTTGGTTTGTGTTTAATGGTGCTAATGATTTGAGATTTCCTATATCAATCATTTACTTCATTTATTTATAATAATTTTTTGTTTACTCATTCCCTTTCCCATACTTGTTTAAATTGATTTACTTCCAATATTCATTATTATTTGATGAAATGATCTTGCCATTTTTCCATAGAAAAGCATCTTACAAAACATGGGATTTTCTTGCTCCTCGAAAGAAAGGTTTAAAATGTCCCCAAACTCAATTGTGCGACCTAGATCCTATACACTAAATTTTGAACTCAAAATTTCAATATCATGTGAATATTTCAGATGGGTTATACCTGCAACCAAGGCTTCTATACTAATTCAATACACTTTTGCTCTCAAAAAAATATTAAGGAAGCAAACATTGTTCAATTTTACAAATCCATATCTAAGATAAGAGATGTAAGTTATTTCCCTTTTTGTCAATTTTCCAATTAATTTGCTAGCTACATTACCTCTTACCATATGCATTTAAAATGTTGGTCATTCATTACCGGTTACGATTCCCTATTGCAATATGAATAATGTCTCCCACCCACATAATGAATTATTTAATTATAAAATAATAGCTTTCTTTTTCGTGTGAAGTTTTTTTATTTCAATTAAATAAAACAGTTTTCTTTATTTCTATTCTTAGTAAAATAAATTAAAAATAAAATATATGTTTTTAGAAGTGTGAGTGCTTTATTTTTAGATTTGTGTAGGTTTTCTATTTACGAGAATTATTTTAAATATTCGTTAAAATTAGTTTTATTTTTGTGTACACACACATATCGGATTGTAAGGAGTTGTAGTTGAGACAAATTATAAGACAAAAAAACATAGCTAAACTTCGTGTTTGATTGTGTAGAGTGTTGCAGATAGTGTCATTAGTATTTTCAATCATATCAAGTGGAATTGATGGAAAAGGGTGTCCATGTGGCATAGGAGTCACAATGATATTTTCAATGATGATCGTTTATGTCAAATAAGGTAAATAGAGTGAATTTTTATTCGTAGTGAGGTGTAATGATGAGTTGCATGGTTAAATTAGCATAGTGTTATGGTGCTTATGCATGTTCTTTATGTATGGTCAAGAAAGGAGGTGTTGTGTGTATGATACAAAGGTGGAACAAAGCTGTTACATAGTGTAACATGTTCAAAGAGATGTTTCAAAGGTGTTAACGAGTTCATAAGATGGAAAAGAGGTCATATTCTTGTATGTATGTGGTGATAGAAGCCATTAAAGGCCTATTCATATAAATTATTCAAGAAATATGGTATGGTAGCATGAGATGTGACATAGATAAATCTAATGTGAGAATGAGAGTGTTATAACATTGCGTATCAGGTGTGGAAGGTGTACAAATTAATAACTCAAATGTTTAGTGCATGTTCAAGGTCCTTTGAAGGAAAGTACAAGAAAAAAAGGTTAGAAAGCATCGGAAAACCATGGTACATGGATATTTTCAGAGGTAATTAGGCATTAATGAGAATTTCAAAGAATGGAGGAGGTCATGTGTAGTGCCCACTCCTCTTCGACATTTATCCTACTATGATTTTTTCTTACTTTGGATTGGATCAATAGACATTGTTATCATATTTGATCTTTAGACATTGATATAAGTTCATTACTATATTTGATTAGCATATTTGTTAGACAATATGGTTGTTTTATACTTTTGACATGATGCGACTTATATGATGGATTACATGCATGGATTGACATATCCATATTTGATGATGATCTAGAGTTCCTACTTGATATATGTAATTACTCATTGGATTTTGGTATATAGATTTAGTTAGCCTTCTGATCTTATTACTAATTTATAAATTGATAGAATCGAAATATTTGAAATTGTGAACAACTGGTGAATTACTTTATTTTAGTTATGGTTTAGTTACAATATTTGATGATGTGAATTGATGTGTATATGTGTGTTCTATTTTATCGATGTCGTTAATATGGCCATAAAGCTAGAAAGGTATTGTTTTGATGTTTGAAGGGAATTGTAATACAAAAAACACAAGGGGATAGGAGACCAACAATGAACGAATTTGGAGTATTGGCAACAAGTCACATTGAAAACTTATGTATTTGCATGTTGTTTGTTGAGGATTGATTGTAAGGAGGTCCCCATTAGAGGTGGCCTCAAATGTGACCTTGGGTAAATGTGTTTATTTTCCTTTTCATTTTAATTAATTGTGAGTATGTGATTTATTATAGTAATGTGATTCACTTTATTAGTGTTAGTTAATGTGTTCTTATCTAGGTTAGTGAATATTGTTAATTATTGTAATTAGGGATGCAAAAAAAGAGGTGATAAATTTTGGTAGGTTGTCCTTGATTTTCTTTCTATTTGAAATGATTTCATTGGTTTTAGGAGTTGTGTACTCTTCCTTGGTTTTCAAATTCGGATTTGGGATTTTAGGCTATTTTTAGAGGCTTATGGGACAAGTTAAGCTTGTCCCACACCTCTTAAAGTCACCCACCCACTATTCCTATGATGTGTGGGGATTATTTTAAGCCCTTTTTTTTATTTTAAAGATAAAAAGAGCAATTAAGTGCACTTTTCCTATAACTCATTTAATTGTGTCCTTCAGAGGTGTGGGTAAGATTTTTTTGTGTGTAACAGGGTTGTCATTTCCTTAGCCACCAATTTATTAAGCTTTGGGTTTAAAGTTTGACCTTGACATGTGGAGTTGACGAGAAGTGATGTGGCATCCTATATGGAGCTACCTCGGCCTCCTCTTCTCTTTTTCCATTTAGTCAAGTTTTTTTTTATGATTTTGGGGTTGCATGTTTTTATTTGGACTCTTGCATTTTTGGAGGAGTTTTCTTTTAGAGTGCTTGTTTTAAGTTTTGGATTTAGCTTGTGCTTTCCTTGGAGTTGGAAAGGCTTATATCTTGTTCTTGTAGACTGGATACTCCTGCAATGGAAAGGTAGGAACTTCACCCAAGTATTCTTATTGCTATACTGTTGTGCAAATGATTATAAATGGATGATTGTTATATGTTTTTGTTTTGGGAATAGAATGGCCTTTAGGTTGTGTAGGAGAAAAAGGAAATGGGGATATTTTGGAGGGAGGAATAACAATATTATTGTGTATCTTGGGAGGGATTTGGGTTGGGATGTCCCACCTTTGTAGATAAGTAAAATTTGTGTGTATCTTGTATGTCTTATTGAGAGAGGCATAAGAGTTGAGGGAGGTATAAGAGTTTTGGGGGAGGTATAAGATTCTTGTTTGTATATGATTGAGTTTCTTGGAGGATTTATGGTGGGCACTCAACCCCTTTGGGAGGCATAAGTGGATCCCCATGTTTCTTTTCTCTCTTGGCTTGAGTATTGATTCTTTATGCTTGGGAAACTTGTATGTTTGTTATGATTTTGGTATTATTCTTATTGTAATGAAATATTTTTGAATATTTATTGTGGAAGCCATGTAAAGTTTCCTTGGTTGTCTTATACCTCTTAATGCTTCATTTTTGGGGCTTGGGGGCCAATGAGGAGGAAGGATTATCCTTCTCATTGGAATATTGGTTGGGTGGAGAGCATTGTTTACTCCCCTATTTTTTTGTTGTGTTGGATATTGAAGAAAATGGTGGAAATCAAGTGAAGTTTTGGAAATAGTTTCACTTTGACGACAACAAGAAGAGATCCTACTTTTTAAAAATATATTCCATGTTGTTTCCCCTTATGTGGAGGGATTTTGTAATTTTCATTTTAAGCTTCATCTTCTTGTAAATGTACTTTGTAAAATTATATTATATTGGTTATTCAAGAAGTTATTATGTGGGAAAAGAGAAATGTGAATTTGGATCTTGTCATTATCATACCTCCTTCAACTTGTATACCTTACCAAGAGTGTATTGAATGGAAACTTGTATTTTGAATGGGTTATCTTTTACAAAATGAAACTATCAAGTCTTGTATTATTTAGATGAAGGAAGTACCTTGAAATGGTTTTGGAAATGAAAATGAATCTCTAGAAATCTAAGCTTATACAGGGGGTTGTATTATAAATATAATTTAAAATAAATGACATTATTGAATAGAGAATGTATGTTGGAAAATATGTTGTTTTTCTTGAAATAAATTTCATTTACTCTATTGTGAAAGGAAGGAAATATTTTCATATTTTATTGAAAATGTTAGTACCTTGAAATGTTGAAGGTTTTAGTCCAATCTCATGCAATTTTATAAGAAAAGGGAAATAGACATTTAGTGTTTTAAACAATGAATATATTCTCTTCATTAGTTGAATTTGGTTGGATATAAAGCCATTAGTTTCTCTATTTCTCCTATACATAAATTGATAGCAATTTTAGAATTTTCTCCTATACAAATGAATTGAATGAATGTTTAAATTTTAGGTGGAACAAATTATACTATATTTTCCTATATATAACTATATATAACTATATAAATTTATATATTTATATATCTATATATATATATATATATATAACTATATATATATATATATATATATATAAATAATAAGTCCGATTGGTCACGGCCATTGCATTTGTTTATGAAACAAAATTTTGGAGGGGAGGTGAGGCTGTGGACCCCACCCCCCAACCCATATATAATATATGGGGTGGGGAGTGGGTCTGGAGACCTCTACCCCCCTACCACCCTTCATCAATATAACCCTTGGCCACAAAACAATGCTGCCGCATTCTATTAAACCATGTCAATAACAATGCAACCACATTCTATTAAACCATGTCAATAATAATAGGTCGTGCCTTTTTAATGAACATTGCACTTTTCTTTTACCTGTCGTTGACTTTTGTTAAGTATAAATTATAGAAATTATATATATATATATGTATGTATGTATATATATAACCCTCAGGGTGTTTCAAATGTATATTAAAATATTAAAAAATATATTTGAATATATATGTATATATATACACCCAAACTACTAGTGTATATATCACCATTTAAACCAGATCTAAAAAAGGTGTAAAATATCCATACCCAAATAGAGTAAATGCAAATAAGTACCACAATAACAAAATAAATTATGGACAAACCCTAAGAGAGGGTTGCAACTGAAATAAGAAACAAAAAAATGTATCTATCCATCCATGAGCTTGAATAACCTTTCATGACCTCCATCATCCTCTTTCTCCCAAACCTGCAAAATGAAAATTATAAAATAGGGTAAAAGAAATGAATAATAGCTTATCATAAGGATTATTAGGGTTAGATAGATTACCTAAGATCCAACGTCTCTAAATGGATCAATCTAAGAGTTAAGGATCAATACTATAATTTTTAGGTGAGGATATTTTTGTGGGAATATGTTTAAAATTAAATACATGTCTAATTTGTGAATGAGACCACTAAAGGGGTGTTAGAATGTAAGGATTAAAGTGTGACCTTTATTGCCTTAGTTAAATGACCTTTATAAAGCACTTGACTTTAAGAATTAATTAAATTAATTTTCTACATGGCCAACTAGATAATGTTATAATAGGGATTAAAATTAACTCAACTTTATTAAAAGGGAGGATAAGTTTAGACCTCAGCCTTAAGGTATTAAGTAAATAAATTATATTAGAACTATAGGGATGAATTGAATAATTCTATAATAGGGGTAACCTAAATCATGTTTTATAAGATGGAATTAATCGAAATTTTCGTGAGCCTAAGAAGAGGATTTAAACTCAAAATGTATGGAATAAAATAATACTAATTAATCATTAATTTTAATTAAGACAACCTTTCAATTAAGAGGAATTTATTAATCGTGATCTAATTAATTATAGTTGGAGGTTATCTTGTTACAACCTATTTTTTTTAAAATTATTCCGTAATTTTCCTAACTAATTGTTCACTTTTATCTTGGGTTTTGTGTAGAAAAACTGTGGGTGTTACACTTGGTATCAGAGCCATGAGTTCAATGCTTGGACCCTTGGGGACACTTGAAAAAATAAACAGATAACCAAGTATAAGCTACAACTGATCATACAACATTGCATGATATTTTAAAAATATAGAAAAACTAAAAAACTTAAACAAAACCTAGACGATGATAAAATAACTCCCGTATTGGTTTGTGCAAGAGGCACAAACCAAATAAGGGGAGTTTTGTGTGGAGTTAGATATACCACTTCCAGAGAAGGCATTTTCCGCTATACTGCTGTAGATACTACAAACATTACAGGATGTCAAAGTATCTATTCGAGCTAGATCGGTAGGAGGAAGAACTAGTCGACACGATAGAGAGCCATCACATGAGGCCCAACACCCTCCATAATCTAGTGAGGAGCATATGGCTGAGAACTCCCACATGGATTCAAATAGAGTAGATTCACCTCAGAGGGGACATGGAAATAGGGTTACAGGACACAGATAGATCTAGGAGTCCTAGGTCGAGGGGTGAGCATGTAGAGATACCTAGGGGTCGACAAACATCAGTTACAGATCATATCAGGGAGATCCTGAAGCTACATCCATTTCATTATACTATTCATAGAGGAGGTTTTCAGGTAGAGGCTTGGTTAGTGATCTTCAGTGGATGCTTCAATCTTTTCCCATGTACTAGAAACACAAAGACTTGTGTTGCGATTCATCTTATAAGGGATGGAAAAGGTTTTTGGTGGAGGAATGGGGAGAAGAAGCTCCATGTAGACTGAGAGAAAATTACATGGGAGCTCTTTGAGGATCATTTTAGGAGTAGATACATATCCAAGAGATTTATCCAATAGAGGATAGATAAGTTTCATGACCTGCGCCAAGCATCCATGAAAGTATTGGAGTATGAGAGTCAGTTTCTAGAATTCCTTCAGTATGTTGACTACATGTAGGATGAACGGGTTACGATTCACATGTTGATCATGGGCCTGAACTATGATTTGGGAGGTTTACTATGCATTCATTTTCCGCAGACCTTAGCTGCGGCCATTGAGAAGGCCTACATTGCATAGAATACTAAGGCGAAGATGTAGCCAGAGAGAAATAGAGTGAGGAGCCATATTTAGTAGATGCAGGATACTAGGTCGACGAGGTTAGATCTTCCTCCTCATGGCTTACATGGTTCAACACAAGATTTTTTCAGGCCACCACAATAGCCACTTCAGCAGTAACAGTAGCATAATCATCCACCATTTAGATCCCCCCAAAGATTTGATACTCAAAGAGCATGGAGTATGGGTCCTCATCTTAGAGGATCCATCAGGACATAGGGAGCACTTAGAGCTCAGTATGAAGGAGCTCATCAAAAGTGACCATAGTAGTCTATGGCAGGATAATCAGGATCCATAGCATAGAACACTAGAGTACCTGTTAAAGACCCATCTCATTGGAGGGAACCAGGTAGTTGTTATAGATACATTGTACTTGGAAACCATTAGAGATAGTGCCCACATAACCATAATAAAAAGGGTAAAACACCTATTTCAGAGCCTACAATTGGTGACATAGGACGTACCATTGAATTTATGTAGTAGTCGAGAACCGTCAAATAGAGCATCAGAGTACAGTTATAGACACTACAATTAGTGTTATCCAAAATTCACCCCCAAGGTAATTTTGATAACTTGGAAAATTCCTTCAGGATGGAGCAAGTAGAAATGGTGAAGTGACAAAATTTTGGGTTTTTGGGTTCCCCTTTTCTTTTCTCTAAATTCCCTATCTAAAAAAAATCCAAGGAGTTAGAAAAATTTGCAACAATCTAAAAAAATGAAGTCAAGGGCCTATTTTAATGCATTGCGGGTTTGGGGGCTACGGATGGAACTAATGTAGATCATACTATGGTTCATCGTACCGATTTCAAGGTAAAAATGCTAAATAGGTAGTGTATTATGGCTAAGTCAGCTTTTAGTGTCCCAGGCCACATAGGTTTAGTCAGGCCACCAGTTCCCCGCATCGCCGAAATCAACACACAATGAAAGACTTAAGGTAAAATATGGAAAAGTGGAAGTTTTTGTCCCACGTAGTCCATTGGAAAGTTAAGACAGAAGTACCTGTGGGAGACAAAAATATGAAATGGCCTTAGAAATAGTTCATTGTAGAAAAGGTAGAAAAAAATTTCTCGTGCAGTCTGCGGGACAGCTGCGATAGAGATACGTGCAGGACCTGAAAAGACAAAATGGCCACAAGTCAGTGTATTGTAGAGATGGCAGAAGAAAATGTCCTGATTGTCCTGTTGGACAATTGTGTAGCATGGACCGAAAATTGCTAAAACACCCATGGAAAAAGGAAAGCGGGTGGAGTGGAAGTCAACAACCCGGTAAATGGCGGACAAGCAGGACATCCAAACCTAAAACGTTTGCTCAAATAAGGAATAGGAAAAGGCAAAGAAAGGACACCTAGATCTTCTGAGTGTCACATGGACATGAGTTCCCTGAAAAACCCGTAATAACCGCAATATAAAAGAAAATTCAACGCCCGACCCTCCCGAACTTCAAATGGTCATAAATTTTTAACCAAAGCTCTATTTTTCACAAAATTTTACTTTTCAAAAAGGGCACGACATCCTCTACACAAAACCATAAACATCACTAGATCTAATAAATTAAGTGCTCATTCCTGTAAAGTGTAATAAATCCCTAGAAAAATCAAAACAACTGCGTACCCTCATATTGCCATATCTTTTTCATTTCTCAATGGAATCAAGAAAATGGGTACCATTGGAATCATGGCTATAAGAAAAATGCACAGAAATAAAGAAATAAAAAATTTGATATAGATCTAATGGATATTTTGTTGAAAACTTGACCAGGTTTAAAACAATAATTTTACTGGTTGTTGGGAGAAATTTCAATGAGAACGGGTAGACATTTTTTACTGCTACAAGAAATGGGATAGTATGGGGGGCCTTTTGGAAGAAACATACCATCATTTAACTTCATTTACTACCTCTTGCAAGTGGTTGAAAGACAAATTTCAGGATTTTCATTTCTTTCTCTCTCTCTCCTCTCAGAATCTATAAATTGGAGTGTTGGGCACATTGTAAAGGGGGATAGTTTTGGTGTAGCAAAACTCTATCAAATTGGTGTTGTGAAACCGATGTGATGTAGGCCCTTGTAGTGGACTCCTTACATGGTGATCCAAGACCTTATTTTTTAATAGATTGAACTATGCATAGCAATGAAGCTATAGATATAATTTTGTGGATATCTCTTCCCCTGTTGTGTTTGTTTGCATTCTTCTTGCCTCTTCAACCTCATGCAAATATATGGTGTCTACATTATGATCTTGTAGGGATTCATTATCATTGTGCATGTATGAAATATTATTGTGAATGCATTTTCTGAACTATGGATAACTATTATCACCCCTTTTAGTATGCACTTTGCTTCTATATTTCACACATTGGAAAGTTATCCTAATTCCCTCCTTTTCTGGTATATCACCACTTTAGTGTAGGATTTTTTTTCATGCACTCTCTCACTAGTCCCTTGGAAAGTTAGATTAGGATAAGATATTTTTCCTACATTAGAGTAGATTGTGGTAGGTAGTTTAGTAGCAAGAACCAACTTTCTCTTGAGGTCTATCTCAAGTAGCAAGTCCCACAACTTGGAGATAGTACCCATATTATCCAGTCACACCATAATGTCAAGCACACACTTATGCAAACTGGAGGGTGATGTGATTCAGTGATAACAGGTAGCATTGGTGGTATCCCTACCTCTATATTGTTTGATTCTGGCTCTTCTAATTCTTTTATTGCACTATCATTAGTAGAGAGATGCAGGCTGGTGGTTTTTATATAGGGCCTTAGCTGGGATGTTTAGATGGCTTCTAGATCCAATCTCTCTGTAGACTCCTTAGTCAAGGAGTGTGTAGTGGACCTAGGACCCTTCACCACTACCTTGGATCTGTGTATCCTTCCTTTGGGTTCTTATGGAGTTATCTTGGGCATGGATTTTTTATCTGCACACAGAGATAGAGTTGATTGTTACAACAATGTTATATATTATGTAGGTGATTTGGGAGTTGATTCGGTGATAGTTCAAGTTAGGAGACCCATCTCTATTTGCACCATTTCCACTATGCAGCTTAAGTGATGTGTGCAGTGTGGGTGTTAGTTGTATGCTATTACAGCTAGTGACAAGTTGTAGGATGAGACAAGTGGAACTTCACTTGATGATCACCCCATTTTGCAATATTTTTATTATGTTTTTCCCAGTGAGATGTCAAGGTTACCTCCCCCATGTGAGATATACTTTCATATTGATTTATTTCTTGGAGCAGAGCCTATCTCACATGCACCATATAGGATGACCACCCCTGAGGTATGTGAGCTCAAGTTTCAATTAGAGGGCCTAATCCTCCCTAGTGTATCTCTTCAGGGTGCACCAATGATTTTTGTGAAGAAGAAGGATAAATATTTGTGTTTGTGTGTGGACTACAATAATTTGAACAAAGTAATGATCAAGAATAGTTACCCACTTCCTTGCATCGATGATTTGTTTGATCTAATGAATAGGGATACCATGTTTTCTAAGATAGATCTTAAGTTTGGTTACCATTAGCTTATGATTGTGGAGGAAGGTTTCCACAAGACAAATTTCCATACGAGATATGGCCACTACGAGTTCATAGTTGTGCCATTTGGTCTGACGAATGCCCCTGTAGTGTTCATGAGTTTGATGAATGGGGTGTTTACGAATTTTCTAGAATGTTTTGTACTCATGTTCCTTGTTGATATTTTTATCTACTCATGTATGCGTGAGGAGCACAAGGAACAACTTTTTAGGCTCTGTATTGTCTTTGTGAACAACAACTATATGGGAACTTGGAGATGTGTGCATTCTTCTAGACAATGGAACAATATTTGAGCCACATTATTTTTGGGGAAGGTATCATAGTCGATCCTTCCAAGATTAGATCTATCATGGATTGGCCAACACCTACTAGTATCACTGAGGTGCATAGCTTCATGGGATTGGTAAATTATTACAAGAGGTTTTTTCAGGATTTCTCTCATATTGTGCATCTCATCACTTCCCTTTAGTGGAAAGGGAAGAATTTTGTTTGGTCAAATAGATGTGAGTAGGCCTTCAGAACACTGAATGAATTCCTTACGAAAACATCCATTCTAGAAGAGAAATATATATAGGGAGATTTTTTCATATGTACAGATGCTTCTTTGGTAGGATTAAGAGGTGTATTGATGTAGGAGGTCCGTGTAATAGCCTTTGAGTCTCGTAACCTCAAGGATTATGAGCCCAATTATCCAACTCATGACCTTGAGCTTACAACAAGTGTGCATCCTTTGGTTTGATGGATACATTTCTTTTTAGGAAGGAGGGTCATTATCAGGAAAGATCAATTGAGTCTTCGGCATCTCTTCACACAGCCCAATCTAAATGCCTAACAACAGTGTTGGATGGATATTCTTTCGGAGTATGATATGGAGATAGAGCATGTGAAAGGAAAGTATATTTTGGTTGTAAATGCCTTGAGTCATCAAAGACATTTGGTTATGGCTACAACAGTTGGTACATACTTGACGACTAGGATCTTGTAGAAGCTTCGACATGAAAACTTCTACCTTTTAGTTAGAGAAGAGATTGGGACTCACAAACCCCTTGAGGGGAAGTTTGAGGAATTTTCATTAGAGGCAGATGATCTTTTTCACCACAAAGGTCAGATCTATGTGCCCCTAGATGGAGGATTGAGGAAGGATATTCTTATAGAGGCACATCATGTACCCTATTTAACACATCCAAGGGTGAAGAATATTCACACCACTTTGAGATAGTTGTACCATTGGAGAGAGGTGTGGAGAGACATAGCTCATTTTTTGTCTCATTTTTTAGAGTATCCAAAGGTGAAGGTTGAGCATTAGCATCCAAATAGCCTTATATATATTTTTGACATAACAGAGTGAAAAAGGGACACCATTTCCATGGATTTCATTGTATGGCTACCTATGTCAAGATATCACCATGACGCCATTATGGTCACGGTGGATAGATTGATGAATGTTGGTAATTTTTCTTGGTGAAGACAACTTGTACAAGTAGTGTAGTGCTATGAGTATATCTGAATGAGATTTTCAAACTACATGGGATTATATGGAAGATATTTTGTGACTACAACCCCTTGTATACCTCTCACTTTTAGAATACCATGTATTATTCTCTCGGGATGAAGATTAACTTCAGTACAACCTCTCACCCTGAAATAGATGGACATGCAGAGTGGGTAAATCAAATTTTAGGGAACATGCTTCGAATGTATGTCATAGACCATTAGTCGAGGTGGGAGGAATATTTGTACTTGGTGGATTTTACTTGCAACAAAAAAATTCAGAGTTCGATTTGTATGGCAAAATTTCAGGCATTTTATGGCAGGTAGTGTAGGACACCACTAAATTATCTTAGGCTATGGGATAGCGTATCTCTTGGGCTAGATTTATCACAGGATATGGAGCAATAGGTTTTATTGATTAGATAGATATTGTAGGAGGCTCGGGATAGGCATAAGAAGTATGTAGACCGGAGAAGGAAAAACCACACTTTTGAGGTGGTCATGAAGGTTTTTCTTCGTGTCAAGCCTCAAAAGATCCCTATCTGTTATAGAAAAGGCTCTAGCCTAGCTCCTAGGTTTATGGGTCCCTTTGAGATCTTGGAGCGGATCAGTCCTTTGGCCTACCATCTAGTATTTCCACCCCTCTTGTCTCGCGTTCACGATGTATTTCATGTTTTTTTTCATAGGAGGTACATTCTATATCCTTCTAATGTATTGTATTGGACAACATTGTAGGTGCAGGATCAGGGGAGGGTGATGGTGGAGCTCATACACATTTTATATTGTAGGACCCTAGTCCTTTGAGGCTGAGAAATTTATCAAGTTTGTGTTATGTATGATTGATACGATGAGACAACGGTTACATGGGCGGATGCCACACATTTTTGAGAGGACAGTTCTCACACTTGTTCTAGTGACTTCCAAGATGAAGTCGAGTCTAAGGGGAGGAGGATGTAGTGCCCACTCCACTTCGACATTGATCTTACTATGAATTTTTCTTACTTTGGATTGGATCCATACACATTGTTATCATATTTTATATTTAGACATTGATAGATGGAAACTACTATATTTGATTAGCATATTTGTTACACAGTATGGATGATTTAAACTTTTGACATGATGTGACTCTTATCTCTCGAAAGTGCACCCTGTTTGAGATATGAAAATAAGGGTTCTAAGCTTTCTTGATATCTCACTTTCGTAGATACAATGGAAACACCTCAGGTCTGTGGGTATACCTATTATTGCGGTGAGTCTCTAGTATCAAGGCCGGTTCCTTTTTTATGTATCCTAAACTAATTATTTGGGGTTTTGAGGGTAAAAAGATAACTATGACTGAAATTGAATTGGATTATACACCAAACTTGTTGAGGGATTGTACTGAGTATATGCACAATAAACTTCAGAATGAATTTTAGATGCACGAACCAATTGATTTCAGCAGAATATTAAGGCAAAACAATTATGCATTGAGGGATAAATGACAACAACGTAACAATAAAAACATGCACACTAAGATTATGCAAAAAATACTAGATTTGTAGCAATGTAAGATGATTAATCAGGTCACGTATGTTACTCTTAAGGGAAGATATGAAACCATCCCTTTAAAACATTTGATTTTTTTTAATCATTTTAGAAGGGACTTAACTGTGAATTTCCCACACTACCTGTTGAACTCTCTGGAATGGACTGTTCTTGAGGTCCAAAACCATACTCGTGCTATACCCCTTCATCAAGGCTTTAATATTTTGATTCAACATCACTTCCTATCACTTTCTCGCTTCATGCATGTGGCCCCTGCTAACCCCCCTCTTCTAGTCATCAAAGACCCTAATGTTGATTCCACTAGCTGCAAAACAAGGTTTAAGAATACCCATTATCCTTTACTTCCTTCTCAGAGGGTTCTTCGTAGTAATAAGGAGATAGAGTTAGCCCAAAACCTGCTCCATATCAGCAATCCTATGGAGGATTTCAAATATGAAGGGCTTCTTAGTAGGATTGAGAAGTTAGAGAGTGAGGTCATGAACCTTGAGGAATAAATCAAGAGGAATGATAAAATATAGGTAAAAGGAAGATGCAAGTTGAGAATTTTGGGGATAATGAGAAAAATATAGAAATCTTAAAGAAAGTTCATTCTCTGGATAATAGATTTCGTAATTCTAAAGGACAACATGATTATACCATCTTTGTGCTAAAAGCGGTATACAATTTCATGGAACAACATGTGAAGAGTGTTTGTATCCTTAGTGACATTCCTGCTACCATCTGGGAGTTTGGCATTGCAAGGGAGTTGGTCTTCTCAAAATTTGATAAGAAGGATACCTCTCAAGTCACGACACTTGCACTTTTCAGTTCATTGTAGAAAATCAAGATGAAGATTGAAAGGCCGTCAAATAGTGCTACTCCCACTTTGTTGTTTTGTTGTTGTCAAGTTGAAGGTTTCAAGCTGCTTTGATGCTACTCTATTATTTTTTTGTCCCTCTGGTAGTTCTCGGTTGAACTATTTTTAGTTATTTTAAAATTCGTGGGCGTTGATCCCCTTTGTTCTATTTTCACTTTTATATCTGGTTGTTGAGCCTCCTTGTTTAGCGTGTTAGTCACTTTTTTCTTTTTTCTACTTCTACTGTTATATCTTACTTTTGATCTTTTTTGTATCCAGGGTATAGTCCCTTCAGAACTATTTATCCTTAATACAAAAAAAGATGATTAATCAGGGAGATAACAACCACAAGAATTAATAGAAAGATACACACCACTACAAATAATTGGAAAGGCCAAAACTAGTTCTCATTCAAGGAAAAATTGGCATAAATATGCTTTAGCACTCCTATGTCCAAAAGTCCACTCCCTGTGCCTTGCTAGTGCACATAATTTATAGAAAAATAATTCACCCCTTCCCTCCTTAAAATAGGCTAAAATTTGTACTCACCCATGCATGCTAATTTTACCCCTTTATCATGAATAAATAAAGGAATAAAAGTAGACATGTTGATTACAATGAGGAAATAATAGCCTTAGTTACAAAAATAAATTCAAGTCAAAGTGTAGTTGACTGATCTATTTTTAATAAACTTGGGTTAATATTTTACTAAAATTAACCACTTTCTTGTTGTGCAAGTCTCTTCCAATGCAAGTGCATGATTTTTCTTCTTGTAGTATGATTAAATTAATCATATCTCTGTTGATGTTGACACCTATGCACTCACCTACTCATGCTGATAATGTCATCTTTATCTCTTTGTGATTGTATGCATAAATACTACTGTGCAAGAATAATATTTTATGCTCCAATACTTATAAAAAACTATCCATCCCACTATGGGGACCAACTGAACATGCTAGAAATAACATTCTCTTTCCTTTGTATGAGGTTCCTTTGGCAATATTAAGGTATTTTTTGAAATTTTAAGGTAATATGCAAATGGAACTTTTCTTGACCTTCGGCATATATAATAATTCAATTTATTTGTGCCTTCTGTAATCACATGACACATGCCTTGGTTTATACTTTAGTCTAAGGTTAAAAGGTAATGTCACTTTTAATAATTCAATCTCCCTTTAATTAATGCATCATTCTATAGTGGCATGCCCCTCTTCAATAATTATCATTGTACACAATATATTTTAATCAAATATCAATTATTTTATTAGTCTTTCACTTCATATTTTCATGGCATATACTTTGTTACAAACCTTAGCAATGTCAAATGAAAATAATTTTAATTATTCGGGGCTCATGCCCCTCCCCACAGTGACCTGACCCTTAGAACATTTTTCGTTGGATGTGACTAATTGTGGTGGTTAGGGTTTTTTTGTGACATTGACACGTTGGTAATATTTAAATATGGTTAGGTTCTGCACTGTTGTTGATGTTGATTGAGAAACAGGGACGGAAGCCTATGTAGATTTTATTAATCTCAATCAGTAAACAATTACAGAGGATGGGCTGCAATATTTATAGATATTGCACAGCCAAATACATCCGGGAAAATGAGTTGCACAGGTGCAACCAAAAACCAGAATTCACAAGCTTCCAATAACATCCGGGAAGCAAAATTACATAAAAACAAATATATTGTTTAAAACAATATAACAATCTGAATACAAACAAATATGGTTGATTAACCATACAACAGTATAACCATTTATTATTTAATTAATAAAATTAATTAAATAATCCTACTATGCATAATTAATAATAGGATAATAAAATTTATCCTAACATTCCCCCCCTTAATTGTGCATTGTCTGAAGAGATGAGGAGAGAAATGCTCTGAACAACTCGAACTTGTCACGTGCAAGTGACTTTGTGAAAATATCTGCTCGTTGTTCAGCTGTTGGACAAAACTGAAGCTGGATGTTGTGCTTCAACACATGTTCGCGTATGAAATGAACCTGAACTTCAATGTGCTTTGTTCTCTCATGAAAAACTGGATTGCGAACAAGTTTGAGAACACCTTCATTGTCAACATACATGGTGGTCGGTTTGTCCTGTGGTATTCCAAGTCCTTCCAGTATGCGACGTAGCCAAATCGCTTCACAGACAGCTTCTCCTGCAGAACGATACTCGGCTTCTGTGGAAGAGCGAGAAACAAAGTGTTGTTTCTTACTTCCCCATGATATTGGTCCAGATCCCATAAAGAATACAAATCCAGAAGTGGATTTTCTATCATCAATGTTACCTGCATGATCTGAATCCAAATATCCAGTCAAGAAGAAGTTTTCGTTCTTCTTGTATTCTAGACCAAGATCCACTGATCCTTTGAGATATCTCAAAATGCACTTTGCTGCTTTCCAATGACAAATTTTGGGTTCCTGCATGAACCTGGATAGATAGCTCACTGCAAAGCTGATATCTGGTCTAGTGTAGGTCAGGTAAATGAGACTCCCAATTAGCTGCCGATAGAGAGTGGCACTTACCTCAGGAGATGGATCTGAACGAGATAACTGTAATCTGTTCTCCATAGGTGTAGCAATTGGTGTGCAATCCATCATCCTAAACTTCTCGAGCGTTGTCTTGGTATATTTCATCTGAGAAACAAATATGTGATTCTCTTTCTGCCATACTTCCAGTCCAAGACAGTAGTGCATAAGCCCAAGATCTGTCATGTCGAATGATCGCTTAAGATCTTTCTTTGTTTCATCAATCATCTTCACTAAACTGCCAGTGATGACTAGATCATCGACATAAACTACAACAATCACCATCTCCCCCCCTTGCTTTTTGAGGTAGAGATTGGGATCGTATGGATTTCTGACGAATCCATGTTGTACGAGATGCTCATCAATCTTGATGTACCATGCCCGGGGTGCCTGTTTGAGGCCATACAGAGATTTCCTGAGTCTGCATACCTTTTCTTCTTGACCAGGTACTACATATCCCTCAGGTTGAGTCATGTAGACTTCTTCTTGTAAATATCCATTCAGGAAGGCACTTTTTACGTCCATTTGGTGAACTTTCCATCCAAACTGAGCAGCTAGAGCAAAGATCATCCTGATCGTTTTGATCTTAGCTGTGGGAGCAAATGTCTCCTCATAGTCAATGCCTTCTTTCTGTGCATACCCCTTTGCTACAAGTCTTGCTTTGCACTTGTCCACTGTCCCATCTGCTTTGTACTTAGTTTTGAATATCCATCTGCATCCAATGGGTTTCTTCCCTGGTGGAAGATCGACAAGCTGCCAAGTGTTATTCTTCATCACTGATTGATATTCAGAATCCATGGCATCTTTCCAAGCTTTTGACTGTAGGGCTTCCTGGACTGTAGAGGGCTCGTCTGATTCAATAACTCTACTCATCAAAGCAAAGTTAACTTCTTCTCTTGCTTTACTGCGAGTCCGTGGTCCAGGGGTGGATGTATCCGGTGGAGCATCCAATCTTGCATCTTGTAATGTACTTGTACACCATTTAGGCATACGTTGAGCTGTTCCCATGGGTTGTGGTTCTATCTGATCAACACCATCATCCCCATCATCACTTTCATCTTCTGAGGGAACATTTGCTTCAGTTTTTACAACTGGTGAAAAATCTACATCTTGCGAGTCCGGAGGAGGAGTCTCTGCTTCCTTCTTCTCGAAAAACTCAACATCTCTGCTTGTGTAGACTTTTCTGGTCTTAGGATCCATCAGTCTGTACCCAAGAGTCTCTTCACTGTATCCAATGAAGATGATATTTTGTGACTTCATGTCCAATTTCTTTCTGTTCTGTTTGGGTATGTGCATGCTGGCTTTGCACCCGAATACTCTGAGGTGTGCAATGGATGGTTTCCTTTTTGACCATGCTTCTTGTGGTGTAATTCCATCAAGAGCAGTTGTGGGTGCTCTGTTTAACAAATACACTGCTGTTTTTGCTGCTTCTGCCCAAAATGTCTTTGCAAGTTCGGAATCATCGATCATGCATCGCACCATTTCCATGATAGTACGATTTCTTCTCTCGACAACACCATTTTGCTGCGGTGTGTGTGGAGGAGGCATTTGTCGACGAATCCCGTGAGTTTGTAGATAGTCTCTGAACTCATCACTGGTGAATTCCCCCCCTCGATCTGAGCGGAGAGTTCTGATGTGACGACCAGTTTCTTTCTCAACTGCCACTTTGAACTTTTTGAATGTTTCAAAGGCTTCACTTTTCTTGCGAAGACAAAAAATCCACATTTTGCGTGAATAGTCGTCAACACAGAGCATGAAGTACTGGAACCCTGAATGACTTGGCTGCATTGGACCGCACAGATCGGTATGAACCAGGTCAATTTTACCATGAGCTCGAAAAGTACTTGTTTGGAATGAAACTCTGTGTTGTTTCCCTGCTAAGCAGTGAGGACACTTGTCTGTATCCTTCTGAAGAGATGGTAGCCCATGTACCATATTACACCGGCGAAGTGTGTCAAGATATTTGAAACTTACATGACCAAATCTCCGATGCCACAACTGAGCTG
The DNA here is from genome assembly GCA_019776745.2 of Taxus chinensis. Classification (NCBI taxonomy): domain Eukaryota; kingdom Viridiplantae; phylum Streptophyta; class Pinopsida; order Cupressales; family Taxaceae; genus Taxus; species Taxus chinensis. The sequence goes on from CM034153.1 coordinate 55,717,724, forward strand.
AGGTGGAGTTTTTAGCCACGAGTGCTTGATCATTTTTGTGAATGAAATCAAGTTGAAACATTCGTCCCACATTTGAGGCTTTTGCAATTATTTTCGAGCCTCTGGATTTATCTCGAATCAGACACATTTTCTTGCCGGATTGACTATCAAAGTCAATTTTCAGGTTGTGATCTAGGAGTTGACTGACCGAAAGAAGGTTCTTTGTCAACCCAGGGACATATAGAACATCTGATAGTCTGCAGTTGCGTGAACCAAGGGGTAGAGAAATGTTTCCAATCCCCTGAACTGTATATGAAGAATCATCTCCCAACGAAACATGATTTTTCGATGGCGTGTCCCTCATTGAAATAAACCAGTCTCTGTGGCCGGTCATGTGTCGAGTGGCTCCCGAATCAACATACCAGACGTCACTAGATGACGTGGATGGTTCACTTGATCGAGCAGTGAACAAGAAGTCTTCATTGTCTGACTGATCTTGTTGCTCAGCAATATTACCTTGCTGGTGGGGTCTTCTTTTCCAGTTCCCCTTTTTCTGCCCGTGATAGTTGTTTGAATGTCCCTTGTAAGTTTGTTGTTGTTGAGGTCCAGCATTGCTTGATGAACCTTTCTTATATGTGTTAAACCAACATTCTTGCAAGTCATGTCCTCTTTTGCAAATGGGACATCGCTTCTTCTGTTGATTGTCCCCATGATACTGATTTTGATGTGGGGACTTCTGATAGGATTTAGGTTTACCTTTACCTTTTCCTTTCCATTTTTGATGTGAAGACAGTGCCTGCTCCTCTTCATCATCCTTGTTGTACATTGCTTCCTCTTGTTGCAGTAGGTTTACTAACTTGTCAAAACTAATTGTCGTATCTGACAAGTTTAGAGTTGTGACAAAAATTCGGTAAGAAGAAGGGAGAGCTCTCAGAACAATGGGAATGAGAGACTCATCTTTGACCTCTTCTCCTAGGGCTAGAAGTGAAGCCCTCAACTCTGCAACTCTTCTTAGGAAGGCTTCAATTTTCTCATTCTGTTTGAATTTCAATGTATGTAACTGACTCTGCAAATTGAGTATGACATTCTTGTTCTTGGCCTCATATATTGTGCTCAGCTTATCCCAAGCTTCTTTTGCTGATGTGGCATCTCGAATGTGGACTTGCACATCGTCGGATACTCCAAACAAAATGATGAGTTTTGCTTTCTGATCTGCTCTATCAAATTGTCGTTGTTGTGTTGCATCCGTTGGTGATCTGGTTAGAGTACCAGTCACAACAGGCCAGATTTCTTCAAACTCAAGTTGTGTTTTTATTTTTGTCTTCCAAGCAGCATAGTTGCTTCCTCTGAGCAATTGTGAATCCGGAAGAAAAAATTTGGGGGCATTGGTGCCCATTTTGCAGAGATCACTGATAGGGTTTGGCTCTTATCACTCCAGGTATAAGGTCTCCCAATCTATATACCGTCAGTCCGATATACCGAACCTTTCTATATACGCGCCCTTCCGATATACCCGTCGGTACGTGGAAGAAGCTCGCCCTTTCTATATACCCGGCGGTACGTGAAAGAGGCGTTAACGTACGTGAAAGAATTCGATACGTGGTACCAAGACAGTACTGATGGGGTCTGTGCGATTATTGACACCGGCTCAAAGAAATATCCTCATACGCGCGCGTAACTTCGCTATATACTCGGATAATTTCTCAGTCCGGATTTATGTCTTGCAATCGTTCACAGACGGATGGGATGGTTCATAGTGTGTGCACTGTGACCTTATTACTCCCCGTCGATTTATAGGGACGATGCCCAGACGACGTTGTTGCAGCTATATTAGGCGTTAAGTGCAGTAGTAGTCGCGACGGCTTTACCCGTAAGCGCTTCCCAGAGGCACTGTATATACCGAACGCTGCGAATGAGATCTAGGATCTCGTGAGTGTTACAGAACCAATTTTACTATTTTTTATTACAATTCTGCCAGTTTCTGAGTAGTTACAAAGTTTTGCAGTTGACTATGGCAACCTGCAAATTAGTACAATATACAGTACAATTTGAATGACATGCAAAAAATTTCAGTTTCGGGGTCCTGGTGACCTCCTGAACCCTAAATGCTAAAAATTGCAAAAAAATAGCTGAAAATGCAATTTTTAGGTGGGTCTCCTTTTGCAAAAAATGTCTGGAATGAGAAAACAGACCAAATAGGAGAATTTTTTTTTTTTTACCCTAAATTAGGGATTCTCCGCTAAATTTAGTTAGTCGTAACTAAATTCAAAAAAGCCTGCTAAATTTAGCAGTTTTGCCAGAATTTCCGCCAGATGCAAAAGGAGAGTTTTTGAGTGTTTTTAGTGGGATTTGATCCTCAAACCTCTCACTCCTAAGGCACATGCACTAACCAACTTGGCCACTTGGGGCGCTTGGACTATGAAAGGAAGCAATTTGTATTTATTGACAAATAAATTGACTTACCTCTTGAAAAAATGAATGCCACGTGGCGCATGCTGGTGAAGGGGCGTTTTTAGGGTTGTATTTGCCCAAAAAACGGATCTGAGGCTTTATTTCTTTGCTCAGGCCGCATTTACTTGCTTCCCACGCATTGTATCTGCATGTGCAGGCCGCGTTTTTTGTGTTTGGGCACGTTTTTTTTGTCTCCTTGGGGCGCATTTTTTCCTTTGCCACTGTTTCTTATTACCCTGGCCGCATTTTTTCTTGCCTGGGTCACATTTTTTAATGTTTATTGCTTGCGTTTTTTTCAATGCCTGGGCGCGTGTTTTTTGATCTTGGGACGCGTTTTTTCCCTTCCTTGGCCGCGTATTTTGAATTGCCTGGCGCGTTTTTTTTTTTTGTGCAATTTTTTGCACTGTATTTTGCTTGTTGTTTGCCTTTGTACAGGTCCATGTGGAGGCTAGGCAAATGGCATGGGCTCTGCTGGGACAAAAAATGTTTTTTTTCCTTGGCAGGCTGCTGCCTGCAGGCTCGCTGGGACAGCAAAGGGCGCAAAGGGAGCATATTCAAAAAAACTCCGTTTTTACTTGTGCAGGCCGCGCATGGGAGAATGGCGCCTCTTCTTTCTCAAAAAAAATTTTGTTTTTATCTCCTTCACTGTATATTTTCCAGCTTGGGCGCCTCCTTCTTCTTTTTTTTATTTTCTTTGCTCTGTTTGATGCTTGATCACTGCAGGTACATATACAAACCTCCAAAACAAGCAAAACAACCTCCAAATACAGTAAAACAAAACCCTTATTGGGAAATTTTTATTATTATTATTATCAATACCTGGAGCAATTTTTGCCTATTGCTGAGTGCACCAGTGCAAAAAAAAATTTGCCTTCCAAGTACCTGGAAGGAACAGGCGGATGTGGGGGAGGCAGGGATGGGGCTGGGAGTTTGCACGAGGCTGCACAGGCTCTCAAATGCTGCAAACACGTCTCCAATCTCCTCTCTCTCTGCTGCTCTCTCTTCCACACCTTCACAGGGCCAGAATTTCGCTCTGGTACCAAATGTTGATTGAGAAACAGGGACGGAAGCCTGTGTAGATTTTATTAATCTCAATCAGTAAAAATTTACAGAGGATGGGCTGCAGTATTTATAGATATTGCGCAGCCAAATACATCCGGGAAAATGAGTTGCACAGGTGCAACCAAAAACCAGAATAAACAAGCTTCCAATAACATCCGGGAAGCAAAATTACATAAAGACAAATATATTGTTTAAAACAATATAACAATCTGAATACAAACAAATATGGTTGATTAACCATACAACAGTATAACCATTTATTATTTAATTAATAAAATTAATTAAATAATCCTACTATGCATAATTAATAATAGGATAATAAAATTTATCCTAACATTTTACAACATTCCCCATTTGGCAGGGCAATCTTTACATCTTTCATTTTATCTAATTTTAAGTAATAGATTTCCTAGGTAGGCTACAAATTTCACTATCAAACCTTTGACACATAACAGAGTACTAGCACCTATCTGGAATCCATGGCGGTAGAATTTCCCACAAGCTGTTGTCACTTAGATCAATACAAAGTATCTTTCATGACTTACAAGAGGAATAAGATATGCATGATGCATCCAACTTCAAACATACAGTGGTGCAACAGCCTGTCCCTACATAATGAGATTTCAGTGAAAAATGGATCATACAACTCAGTTGGGACTCAACCAAGGTCTGTTCCCAAATCTACTCCAGGTGGCCTCAACATGAATTTCTTCCAGCCTTTTGGAGTTTTTCTAGCTTTACAAATGGCAGGAGGAAATCTCAACACTCTTTACATTTCCACCTTAGGTAATATTTTCTTATTCCAATCCCAAAGACTCAAGTAGTCATCATTCTTCATTGTGCCCTTGAGTCCTAAGAAGCTCAACAATTGGAACATAGAAGGCGTGATCTAACTCAACTCATGGCAACAACCATGTTTCCACAAACACACAAGTAGTATTTCACAATAGGCAACATTTACAGTACAAAATTGAGAATACTCAGTTGACAATGGCAAAGGAAACATTAAAATTTTATGGTCTAAGCATTCATCAAGGAAGACAAAGGTTCAAGGAACTATGGGGAATTTTCTTAAGCCTCCGAATTTTTCCAAATGGGCATCCACCTGTAGATAACCCACTAATATAAATCATTTGACATATTGGTGAGATTCCCCCAAAAATCCTCCTTATGGCTTGAGGCCAAGAGTAAGAAACACAAGCTATTTACTTTTCCTATGTGTTATACTCCCAATCCCAATCTCCCTCCAGCAAGCTACAACATGATGCCAATGGCATTCCAACTTATGCCTATCCTCCTCAGAATGGATTCCTCCATAGCCATACTTTTTAATCATTAATTCCCTTAGGAATTCAAAACCCATTACCAGCCAACAAACACACAAAAAATGTCACCATTCATCATAAACATAAAAAGAAATAAAAGGCATATATGTAGAGCTAAAACTCGGTACCTCTCCATGGTAGATTTTGTTCCAATATCAACAAGCATTTCAATGTCACTGATACAATTTGGTCAATCAGTAATGCTCCAAGTATGAAATGATGTGAGCTTATAGAGCACCTCCAAAATGCAACAAGAGGTCATGATCAGTAGCCAAGGAAAATTCAGCTGCCTCAACTTTCTGAAGTCTGCATCACATGTGGCATCAAGTAACCCAACAACTGTCAGACACAAGCTCAAGAAAATTGGAAATTTCCACAGCAGCAACTCTGGAAGTTAGAAGGATCAGGCACCAAGGTGTTTTCCCATGGTAGGATGCCATCATCACACATCCTCAACTCCAACACCAAAAGTCAACTTCATTCCTCTTTCATCAGCATCTCTAATCACCCCTAGGGTGAAAATATGAAAAAATTCTTACACACTCCAACCAAGCCCACACCTCAAAAGGACTGCAAATTGGGAACATGAATAAAGTGCAATTAAAACATGCAACTTGACTTATATAAATCTATGCTAGTTTGTAGGATAGCTCCTTAAAATCAACCCTACCAACCATTTAGGTACAGGTTGGCATAAAAATTTAAGAGGTGTGGGACAAGCTTTAACTTGTCTCAGAAGGCTTCTCTGGATTCATCCAGCAAAGGACAACCTCCTGATTTTCAAATGGAGGTGGAGTGTTTCACCAGCTTCCAAAATATTAATTACACATCTCTGTACAGCCATGGTACACAGGCCTGCCTACAACCTGTACTTGGGTTCTTATCACCTCATACATACATTTAAGGCAGCCAAGGGATCAACAAGCATCAGAATAATTACTTATCAAGCAGGAAATGTCCCAATTTGGCCTCAGGATTACAATTTTAACCTATTCAGTGTCTTATCTGAACCATGTAATCTACCAAAATTAAATAAAATGAACATAAAGGGATCACATCACTAATAAATTCTACATATATATAAAACAAGGAACCACATTATGAAAAATACACAAAACCGATGGTCACATGTTAAAGGTGATACCCCCATACTGGAATCCCTAACAAGCAATCAAACATTTCAAACACAAAAAAATGAAGTTGCCATGGTGACCTTGTCTGGAAATTCATCTAGAATACCATTGTCCCGTTAGTCTCTAATCCCTCGATGTTTGTCATAGAGTATAATCTAACTTGAAAAACACAATGTACCTCCTTCGGCCTCAAATGGCCATATCAGATCATCCAAAATGAATCCAAAAATATAATTCCAAAATCATCTATATAAATGTGCTGATCACAACAACATCAAAGTAGCCAACTATTTCATTTGTAATTTAGGCAGTCTATTTCTATCATCATGGGGCACAATAATTTGGATATCCAACTAGGTTTACTCAGAATATCTATAGGACCAAAAGTGTTCACGAACAAATGGAGGTCTAGGTGGGGGTTATAGCCATATTCAAATAGTATACCGGGATCAATGTATAAAGTATCTCCAGGAGAAACATAATGCATCATAGGAGTGAGGGGTATGTGAGGCAGCAATAATGCATGATCTCAGAATGAAACATCTCTAAATAAATCAAAACTCTTGGAAGATCCTATCCAGCATATGGAGAACTACAGGGATATTATGATCAACATGTATAATTGTTCAATACAAAAGAAGGCCCCACTCCAAATCGATAACTCTTTTCTTGATTTCTAATCTCCAACAACTTTCCAGATTCTTCTTCCAAAAAAACTTGAGGAAGTATGTCAATATCTAGATGACAGGCTTCTAACAAGTTCTTTACACGAATGATAATATCCTTTCTTGATTTCCATGATCTCCAACAACTTTCTAGTGATTCTTCTTCCTTCATTGATTTTTCTTTCCCAGACTCTGACATTTATCAAAAATTAATCTCAACACGGAGTCTTTAATGAAGAAAGATATTCTTCCTTCCTTAGTTGTACAGATATGCACTGATAAATTGGTCAATTGACAGATGTCTATCAGACACTAAGTTCATATCAAAAGCTAATTCATAGATCTGACCTCGCCTTTACCCGTATTTAACATTGCTGACGTAGACTTAGTGCAAAAACCAACTAGAAATGTGTCTGTAAATATTGCATGCAGATCTTGTAACTTGCACTAAATTCACACAGATATTCAATAAGGATGATGTCTTAAACAACATATCCTTGCACTTAGATCATGTAAGAAATATTTTCATGGGCCAAATATAATAATGCCTTTGCAAGGTCCAACAGAAAATGGTGCCAATCTAGGTGTTGTTTCCACAAAAATGTAGTCCCCATGCTCAAATAATCCCTAGAAATCGGGTCACCAATATGGGTGTTGTTTCTACACAAATAAGTCCTAATGCTCAAATAATACCCAACATTTGTGCACCAATCTGGTGAATTTAACTAGGGTCTATATGGATATTGTTGATGGTGTTCAAACTTTTCACACACCTTCATTTCCCAGAAAATGGCTCAACATTCTGGTGTTGGTATCAAAATTGATTCTCCTTTACAAACCAAGCAACATCAAAGATTTAACAATGAGACTGAGAGATAAACAAATCATCATGTATGAGTCATTTTGTAGCCGACAAGGTGATTTCAGCTGACTCTTTTTCACTCAGGCATCAGAGAAATGGATAGCACCTTCATTAAGGATTTGATCTATCCTCATTACTTTAGGTTGTGCCTTTCAACCAGGGTGAGAGGACCCACTTTGTAACCTCGGTTGGTGAAGGAAAATGAATATATCATGCTTTGCACAAATTTGAAATTGAGAAAATATGATCAATGCACCACAATTTAACTCTCACGAGTTGTCACTTCTAAAGAATGGTGATATTTTCTAAACAAGGTTAAGGTTACTAAATACATTGTGGAATTCTGATTGCTTTTACATATTTTAGCAGTAGAATTTGTTCATTTGTAGATACACAGCACAAACAGGGGTACTTCAGGTAGGATTCATGGTTATTTTAAATTTTTGGTGGGGAATTAAGAAAGATGAAGATGATTTCACCAGATCTTTCAGAACCTTTACAACAATAGTAACACTTAACAACAGAAAGCTTTAGAATAGCCAAAATATTCCTTTACCTAGAAGGTGTGCATCAATAGAGGCCCGTATCTACATGGTTTCACACAATATTTAAGAAATCAACACGAATGCTTGAGCTAAAGAATCAATTAAACATTAGAGACCCCTGTTTCATCACACATAAGATACACTCATAATCTTACAAACAATCTTTCTCAACAAAACGATAGTAAAATTATTTTAAATTGTTTATTTCATTACATGATGAAGGCTATTCTCATAATGAAATTATAAATGCCACTATACTATCATAGGGATGAGATCCTGTGTGATTTGGAGGGATTTTAACATAAGATTGCAATAGGAACATCAAAACCATTTGAAAACATTCTGAAATAAAATCAGACACAATTTTTCCCAAGATCAACACAAATTAATTCGAGATCTATTAGATTTATCAATAGGGGATAGTTTCTTGAACAATCTCAAAGCTTTTCAATGGATGTACACTTGCAACTATCTTGACATGATCAAATCTAAAACATAAGAGATTAATAGGTTTCTCAGATGGTCTCTCAAGAAGATGGGCTTTCTCAAATTTTCTCCTAAAAATTAACCCCCTTCCCATTTGCAAGAGTATCCTCATTGCATTTATACATTTAATTTGCTCACTTACCCCAAATTTCCCCCCAAAAAAGAAGAATATTCTAGGAATCCTTTGTTTGCTACAAGTTTGTCTCAGAAAGTGATGTTTAAGAAATTTACACCCAAATCTGCCAGGTTCAGTAATCATGAACTGATCACGTTTCTTAGACCCTCAACCATGACTGGGATGCCATGCCATAAATTTTTTTACAGTCCTTCTAATCATTCTTTTATTTTTTTGTGTGAGAAATCCACTTTTTAATCATTTTTAGGTTCCTTTATATAGTTGGATCTGACAAGCAATCCTTTTCACCCTCAAGAATACACCTTGAGAAATGAGTTCCCTCACATGGATGCTTGCATTAATGTTTATCAGAAATGAGTTTCCATGCATGCATTATCCCACATACCTACGCTATGAGTCCAAGTTGGCCAAGTGCAAAGAGGATTCAATGGAAGCCTCCACATGTTTCTACGGCGCAACTGCAAAGGTGGAGTCTAGAGGTAGGTTCCCAAATGAGCACAAGCTTTCGACGTGCATTGGGCACAAGAAAATTGCCTTGGCCTTTGAAAAATTCTTAGTATAAATATGTGCATGTATACTTTGCTTAATGCTAAATTAAATGAAGCAAGAACTACCACCTAAAATAGTTCTACAATTTAGCTAAAACAAAGCATAAACACCATCAAGATAGAGAACTAAGCAAGATCTAAACTAACATTATAACTTGGAAAACGTGAGATCAAAACTATGCATGTTATTTTAACATCTCTACTCTCCTAGATTACCAACAAGAATGAATGGACCTATTTAGCTCCAATGGAAATAAAAAATTGCTTTGTTTGATCCTTAAAGAATGCAAGAATATGAAGCTTTAGCTCTTAACAATGGTGACCTCTCAAGAAAACAAAAGGAAAGCTCTTAGTCTCTTTGTTATATGCTTTGCATTTGCTCTCTTAGGAGTTTAGGTGTAAGTAAAAAGGTAGGTGGAGGGGCCTTTATATAGCCCAATGGATAAAGGAAACACTTCATCCCTTTGTATGTGGGATAAAGGTAAAACATGATTAGGAATGGATAAGGTTGCTTTATTAAAGGTAACCTTACTTTAGAAGGATTTAATTTATGATTAGCAAGTCATGGGAGTTGGGGGGGTGTTTTAATTAATCAAATCTGATTAACTAATAGGTAGATGTGAGCTTATAGAAGCAAATTTGAGGAATATTAGTACGATTTAGGCTTTTAGAAAGGGATTAAATCAATTAAATATTAATTTACTAGTTAAATGAAAGGGAAGACTAATTAATTAATAATAATTAATGAATCTAGATAGAAGAGATGATTTATTAACGGAAGGTCATTAATTAGGGTATTTTTTGGATAGGTGACTTAATTAATTAGCTTAGTGTAATTAATTAATGATGATATGGGGGAAAATGAGAGCTTTTGATGATATGTCGTCGATTTGTGAGAAGGAGGATAATTAATGCAATTTAAGGATTTAAATTGCTTGGGCATAATTATGGGTGTCTACATTTTCCCCTCTTTGGGGTGGCGTAAGTGACCTCACTTCAAAGATAGTAGATGGAAGAAAATTTTGAGGGGATAGAAGAAAAATTAGTAGGAGGGAGAGATGCCCCCTCGAGTGTCAATGGGGTGATGGAAGAAGCCAATCGACAATTGAAAAAGGTGAGATATAAGCAAAAGAAGGGGGACGAGGCAGGATGCCTCGATGAGAGGGAGAATTAGGGGTGAAAGGGACGTGGTGTAGAAGAAATATGGATGAGGGGGGAGAGGAGCTTACCCTCTAGACATGTATTTGTTTGAAACAATTTGGATGTCATCATATTGCCATAGGAACTACGTCATCGGTCCTTATGAAAAATATAAGCATACGACAAAGGTAGAATGACATGAAAAGCCATAATACGAATAATTGTCCATTGCTGAAAATACCAACTCCATGCAACATACAATAATGTAATGCAATACGAGAAGGAAACAAGCTCATATAATAGGGAAAACAAGTACGAACGCACATATCGAACCCAACAACGGTCAAGACAATTGTACAAATGTTTTGTTATCAGTGGTAAAGAGATCCACAAGTTCGTGATTAACGAAAAGGGTTAAAAATGATGCCCCGAGAAAGGATACATGCAAGGGGAAATGACAATGGACACAGGGTCCATGAAAATAATTTCTGCGTAATGAAACAACACCAAGCAACAAAAGTGCCCCAGAATATAGACGAAGCAAGCAGCTAGCTTTGTGAATGGATGGTTGTGAATCTAATGATCCGCAAGTCGTATTAATTGGGGAAGATGCGAGACAAAAAAAAAGGATATGGAGAAAATACCATGCGCAAGACACAAGTTTCAGTCGTAATAAGTAAGTTACCATTTTTGTAGGGTTTTTGTACTTTTTAGGATTTTTTGGAAAAAAAATTCCCTGTTTTTGGATTTTTTGATATATATATTATTTTTGTTGTTTTTTCTTTCCAAACCATGGTGAATAGTAGAAGAAAGTAGAAGAAGAAAGTGAAGGGCCTAGAGGCGAAAGAGAGTACCCTAGGTGGAAGAAAGGAGAAACAAATGACAAATAATGTCCTTGTTTAGTGAAAAAATTAAGAAAAAATAATTATTTACGAGAGTGTGAAGAAGAATAAAAATTCCCAGGGAGCAATAAAATTGTCCGGGGGAGAAGAAAGGGGTATTGGAAAAAAAATGCCCCAATACGATTATGATGTATTGATGTATACATGTGCTGTAGATTGTAGATGATAGATCTGTAGACAATATCAAATGTTGTTTTCATGTGTTATTTTGATGTATATGGACATGATGATATGATGATATTGGTGTAGGGGGGGATAGATTTTTGATTATGCACAACCCCTCTTGCCCCCATTGATGATATGATATGTGATGATTAGCTTAGCATACATGCATGATGCAAAACTTAGCATTTTTGTTTATATATGATGTATAGATGATGCTAGATGTGATGATAGTGATGGTAATGTGATGTGAATGATAACAAAATAGAACACATGCAAGAGACACAGCCAAATGCTACAAATAACACTAGGAATTAATGCAATACACCATGAATCACCATGCCTTATTAACAAGTAACAAAACACAACCAAATTCATTAAGAAAGAAATAAAGAATTTACACACTAGCATGTCGAAACCCACTACAATATGCACAAGTAAGAATGAATCTATTCTAAGCAAGAAAAGGTAAACTATGATAAAGTACACTCGAGAAAAAAACAACTCAAAAATAAGCACGCAAAACACTATACAAGCAACAAGCAAAGCAAGAAAACAAGACAATGCAAGTAAATGCTTTTATAAGATATGTTTTCATAAACCGATTTTCTATTGTTTAGGTTTTTGTGAAACAATTTTATATTGTTTTTGTGTTTTTTGAAACAATTTTCTATTGTTTTTGTGTTTTCTTAAAACAATGGTCTATTGTTTTTGTGTTTTATCGAAACAATTTTCTATTGTTTTTGTGTTTTCTCGAAACAATTTTCTATTGTTTTTGTGTTTTCTTGAAACAATTTTCTATTGTTTTTGTGTTTTCTCGAAACAATTTTCTATTGTTTTTTTGTTTTGTGAAACAATTTTCTATTATTTTTGTGTTTTCTCAAAACAATGGTCTATTGTTTTTGTGTTTTCTCAAAACAATGTTGTATTGTTTTTGTATTTTTCTCGAAACAATTTTCTATTGTTTTAATAGTTTTCCAAAGCTATGTGTAGGTAACCAAGAAAGCATGGATGCCCCCAGTGTTAGGTGGGGAATATACAAGGGTATAAGCCATGCGCTTATGAACAAGAAGGTGAATTCGTTGAGTTGCCCCCAGTGTAAGATGGGAAATAACGAAAGACCAGGGCCCTGACAGACGAATAGAAGAAGGAAAAGCCAGATCAAGGTTGGACAAGATGGTGTGCACAAGGAAACTCGAAGACAGAACCATGTCTATGCCAAATACAACTACCCTCCTAATATAGAATTCTTATGAACAATGAATCCTCCCGAGGCGCCGGAAATCGGTTTTCACCCAAGGACTTGTCCAAAGTTCCACAATTGCGTGGATTTCACTAGTGGACGACCTGTTTTCTCTTTTTCTTTTTCTATTTTTTTTTTTTTATGTTTTCGTATTTTTTTTTGTGCCATGTTCAAGCATAGAACTTCTTAAGATGCATGGTGTTCATTAGCTCTCAAATCTCATCACCATTGGGGTGAGCTAGTTTGTATGCCTCTGTGCTGTACTTGGTAAATATGACATAGGGTCCTAACCAATGTGGTTCAAACTTCCCTTTCTTTTCTTGCTCTGCTCTAGTGTTGAACTGGTTCTCCTTCATAACTAAATCACCCACCTCAAACTGGTGAGGGATGATTCTCTTGTGGGAGATTCTATGTTTATATACCTTAAGGTGATTAAGATCGCGAATGGGCCTCTCATTCAGGAGTTCTAACTCATCCAATCATGGAACTCGATACTCTTCATCCTTATCCAAATAGTCCCGAAGACAAATTTGTAGGGATGGGAGTTCGATCTCTAAAGGGATGATATATTTTGTCCCGAACACTAGGGAATATGACGTCCCACCCGTAGGAGTGTGAATTGATGTTCGGTAGGCCCATAGGGTTGGGTGGATTTGTAGGTTCCAGTTTCGACTAGTTTTTCTAACCATCTTCTCCATTATCCTTACCATAGTCTTGTTTGTTGCCTCAGCTTGTCCATTACCCTGAGGGTAATATGGTGTGGACCATTTCAATTTGATTTGGAACCATTGGCAAAGACCTTTCACAATTTTGTTCTTAAATGACTTCCCATCATCTATGACAATGGTTGCAGGGATACCATATTGGAAAATAATGTGATTCATGATGAATTTAGAAATCTATGCTCTTGTGACATAGGTTAAAGGGACAACCTCCACCCATTTTGTAAAGTATTCTATAGCTGTGATGATATGTGTATGACCAGCGTATGACCATTAGATGAGGTAGGAGTAATCTTCCCTATTAGATCAAGTCCCCACTTGGAGAATGGCCACGGGGTAGTGATTGGTTGCAATGGTTGCGATGGAGCATGGATGAAATTTCCATACTTTTGGCAAAGCACATGTTTTCTAACATAATTACAAAAAAAAATTTCCATGGTGGGCCAATAGTAACCTACGCTTAACAGTTTCTTAGCCAAGACCATTCCGTTTGTATGTGCTCTACATACTCCTTTGTGTACTTTAATTTCCTAGATTGACTCTGTCACATCTAGACAACGTAACAGATTCCCATCATAGCCATGACGATAAAGTGTACCTCCTAAAAGGGTGTAATGGGCTATCTGACGAATCAAGCTTTGCTTTTCAGAATGGGAGATATTTGGAGGGAAAGTATTGTCCTTAAGATAGGTGCAAATGGGTTTGTACCACGGGGAATAGGGACCAACAACCTCACAATCTAGGAAATATTTCGGCACGTCATACGCAGGATTGTGTAGATTTTCGACAAAAAATGGCATATCATTGTTCCCTACTGGAATAAAAAGCATAAATCCCACCATTGCCATGAAATCTACCGATCTGTTCTGTGCTCTTGGGATCTACTCAAAGGTAATGCACACAAAATACTCCTTCAGAGTTTCCACCAACTTCTTGTAAGGTATGAGCTTGTCATCCTTAACTTTATACTCATCATTAACCTATTTGATGATTAGCTGTGAATCACCTACAACCTTAACATGTTGAATATTCCACTTGATGGCTAGCTTCATCCCTGCAATGAGTGCTTCATATTCCACAATGTTGTTCGTGCAAGGGAAGGCCAAGCGGAAAGCTTGCGGTATAGGATCGCCCAAAGGAGTAATAAGGACCAGTCCTACACGTGAACCATGAAACGTAAAAGATCCATCAAAATGTATCTGCCATACGATATATTCTTCAATGTAGAGAAAAGATGCATCTAGTAGATCTAGACTCAAAGGTTCTACGCTTTGCAAAGGTGCTTCTGCTAGCTGGTCGGCAAGTACTTGTCCTTTAACTGATTTTTGATGGGAAAATTCTATATCAAACTCACTGAGTAGAATGATCCAATTAGCCATTCTACCTGTAAGGGCGGGTTTGGACAACAAATACTTGAGTGGTTCGACCTTGGATATGAGCTTGGTCTTAGTATTTAGTAGGTAATGGTGAAGTTTATTAAAGGTAAAAACAACGGCCAAACAAGCCTTTTCAATATGAGGATAATTAAGTTCATAGGTGATGAGGGTGCGACTCAGATAGTACACCACTTTCTCTTTATGGCTAAGGTCATATTGGGCGAGCAGCACACCAATAGCGTATTACGTAGCGGAAATATAGAGAAAAAGTGGTTCTCCCGAAGTAGGAGGCATGAGGACATGTGGATAAGCCAGGTATTGTTTAAGTAAAGCAAAGGCTTGCTGTTGCTCGGGTCCCCAAAGGAAAGTGACATCCTTTTTAAGAAAATGGGTGAATGAGTGACATTTATCTACAAGCTGGGAGATAAAGTGGCGAAAGGCTCGAATTTTCCCTTGTAACCTACGCAGTTGCTTGATATTCTCAGGTGGAGGCATTTTAGTGATGGCAGACACTTTAGCGATATCTACCTCAATACCTTGTCTCGACACAATGAAGCCCAATAGTTTCCCGGATAACACACCGAAGACACATTTATTTGGATTCAATCTAACTTTGTATTCACGCAGGCATTCAAAGATACTCCGTAAAATGAAAGGATGATCCTCTCTTGTTTTGGACTTTCCCAGGATGTCATCTACATAGTCTTCCATGATGTCATGAATCATATCGTGAAAGATTACTGTCATGGCCTACTGATAAGTTACTCCCACATTCTTAAGGCCAAAGGGCATCACCTGATAACAGAAGGTGCCCTAAGGAGTTGTGAAAGCTGTTTTGTATTGGTATTCCTCAACGTTCTTAATTTGATTATAACCTAAAAATCCATCCATGAGTGATACATTTCGTACCCTACGGTTGAGTCAACAATCATGTCAATGTTGGGCAATGGAAAGTCATCTTTAGGGAAAGCTTTATTGATGTCCCTAAAATTTGTGCAGATTCGGATACCAATAGATTTCTTCTGGATAGGAATAATGTTCGATATCCATTCAGAATAATCAATTGGCCTGATGAATCTTTCTGCAAGCAACCTTTCCAACTCTTCTTTAACTAACAAGGCCAATCTCAGGTGCATATTTTGGAGCTTCTATTTGATAGGTTTAGCATTTGCATGCACAACCAAGTTGTGCACGACCAAAGTTGGATCTAAGCTGGGCAAGTCTTTGTAAGACCATGCGAACACATCAATAAACTCTCACAGTAGCATAGTGAACGTATTTTGTTCTCTGGCCGAGAGTGATGCTCCCAATTTTAGTATCTTGGGATCTTCTTTGGTACCAATATTGACATCAATGGTTTCTTCAAATAACAATTTTTATAAATCCTCCATACATGTAGGATTGAGAGGTAGGTTGAGATCTTCATCCAAGGATGTCTCTACGAAGTTTTCATCCTTAGCGTGGTCACTTTGTTTATCCTTTGATTTTCTTATTTGTTTGTCAGCCAGTTCCTCAAAGAGGTTGTCACTGTGCGACTTGGACTTCAATTTTTTCCGAGGCTTTTCTTTAGAACTTTTTCCCTTTCTTTTCTTTAAATTTTGTTGACCATGAACTTCAGCCTCCTCGCCGAAGTAGGCACAGGTGTCTAAGTCAATAAATAAACCTTTCTTGTGATCTCCAATGGGGATTGTATCCCTTATGCCCATGAAATCTGTAATAGCCTCTTCATTCTTCAATAAATCTAGTGGCACGTGACATTGTTGGTCCCATTCAATAAGGGAAGGGTAGACAAGGTCAAGGATTGGTTCAGTGGGGGTTATAGTCAGGACAACATTATTCGTGAAAAGGTTTGCGGAGGCCAGATCCTCATATTGGCTACAATAGGAATCCATATCGTTGTCTAGATAATCGGAGCCATCCTCACACTCTTAACAAGTCGCATCTTGATCGTTAGGGTGTGCCCCATAAGGGAGAATCCCAATGCCATATCTTTCAGTTTTGAAATAGGGGAGAGGGACTGGTTCCCTTTGTCCTTATTCATTCTTACCACATCCTAGGCCTTTGTATCCCATGGAGTACATCATTCTTCTATATTTTTCATATTCCAGGGTTTGATAACAAGATGGCTGAGTGTCCTCAGGGACTCAAGTAGTAGGTGGACCAAGTAATTTCTCCTCAGCTAACAAGCCTCTAGGCAGGAACGACCCAATAGCATGTTCTTCTCTAGGTATCTTGAAATGGTAGTTGGGTCGACCTCTAGTCTTCGGTGACAAAGAGAGTTCTGAAACTAGGAGCGCTTGTTGTACATTATACTCCCTGCAGCCATATTCCGGGATTTTCATCTCCCATGAATTAAATGGAGATGTTGAAGTAGATTCCCCATGAGCACAAGAACTAAGAGAATCCGAATCTACTAAAGATTCCATGGCCTCAGAATGAATAGGGATAGCTATATCTATGGAGGGACATGTGTATGTACCCTTTCGTGCAAAGCTATTAAGAGCTCTACAATGAGAAAAGGGCTTTGAATCTCCTGGTATTGTAACCATATGTCCCTCATGCTTCAGCTTGATGCATTGATGAAATGTTGATGGGACGGCCGGCATGGCATAAATCCATGGTCGGCCTAGAAGCATATAATATGGAATTTAGAAGTCTAGGATGTGAAACTTCGTCTAATGGCAGTGGGGCCCACCTCCATGGGTAGCGTAATGGTTCCAGCTGACTCACTTTCCACTTTGTCATATGCGGTGATAGTGATGATATGGGACTCAAGATCTACCTCAGTATGTCTGAATTGTTTGACTAATTTAAGCATGTAGATGTTCAATCTAGATTCGTTATCCACAAGCACCCATTTGATTTTCCTGCGGGTGACAAATACCTCAATGTATAAGGGAAGATTATGTGTAGGATTCTCAATACGGACCTCCCTATGGTTGAAAGTGAGATGCTCACTTGGTGCAATATTTTCCACCATGGCTTGAAGGTACGCAGGATCAAATTCTAAAGGCACTCCCGACCCCTGAAGAGTTTGATACAAAATGTCCTTATGCACATTGTATATCTTGAGAAGATCCAAGATCGAGATCTTAGCAGGTGTCCTCTCAAGTTGTTCTAAAAGGTTATATTTACCAGTTTGCGGGGTCAATACAGAGGGTTTTGGAGTCACGAGGTGGGCACACCTTATTACCGTAGCGCAGTCCTTTCCCTTGATCTGGATGGTATTGACACAGTCAGTAGGGGAGTGAATACATCCGATAAGCGAATCGTAATTATTGTTATCTCTTTTGGTATACAAGTAATTTGCGGCTTTATATGTTTGGGATGACTCTCCCCGATCTGGCTTTGTCTTTTTCAACGTATCATGCTTAGGGAATGGTTCCTTATAAATCCCCATTTTCTCGTTAGGTGTTTGCATTTTTCCAGGGTTATCCACCTCTATCTCCCCATTGTCAATGAGGTCCTGAATATAGTGGCGAATCTATAGACATTTGTCTGTCTTATGACTGTTAACACTATGCATTTCGCAGTATTCATGGTCCTTATACCATGAAGGTTTAGGATCATTTTCATCAAACGGTTGTGTTGTAGGATAGGTCATCATGTGGGCTGTATCCAATTGTTTTAGTATGACGGACAACGGTTCATTTAGGGAGGTGAATGTTCGTCACTTTGGTGGTGGTTGAATTGGGCCCTTGGTTAGTTTAAAAGGTTGACTGGTTTGGACCGTTTGAACATGTTTGGAATCAGTGATTTTGTCTCCCACCATGTTTTTGTTTTTGTTAAAGATCTTCGTCTTTTCAGTTGGTTTGACACTTTGGTTATCTTTAGATTGGGTTTTGAGGGTGCCGTTGGAAATGAGAGCCTTTTCTATTTGAATCCCTTTCTCGATAACCTCCTCAAAGGTGCAGACACAATGCATTTGGAGGTGGAAAGCTATATCTGGGTTGAGATTAGGGATGAAAATACTGACCAGCTGCTTCTCAGGGAAAGTGCAAGGGAAGTGACTAGCTATCACTTTCCATCATTGGAGGAAGCTGGTGAAGGTCTCATTTGGGTGTTGTTTTACACCGCACAATTCTACCATGGTGACATCACTCTCTATGTTATACGAGAAATGATGCACAAATATTTCCACCAATTCTGGCCAGGTGAAAATTGATCCTCGTGGTAAGTGTGTAAGCCATTCCAATGCTTGACCTCCAAGACTCTTGGGAAAAAATATGATGAGGTAATTATCACTATAAGACACCTCTTGAAATGCCATGTAAAAATATTTAACATGATCCCTTGGGTCTCCATTTCCTTTGTATTTTTAAAAATTTGGCATATCAAATTTCTTTGGAAAGGGTTGAAGGGTCATTGTCTTGTCAAAAGGATAGGGGCATAGCTCTTCATATTGGTATTTCCTAATACTCCCTATATTTCTTTCTTGTATGCTCGCAAGCATTGCTTTCATATATTACACTTCTTGTGCGAGCAATTGTTCTCTAGTGGGAGAAGAGGGGACATGTACACGATGATGCCCCGTGTCTTATTCTCCTTGGTTTTATCAATGGAGTTCATGGATCCTAAACTTAGGCCTTGACTTTTGAATGTTCTTATTTGTGTCTTTCTGTACTTGGAAAGTAAGCAAAGCTATTTGTCAGCTTAGGTTACTGAGTTGTTGTTGGATTGTGACTTGGTTTGTGTCTTCTTCTTCTAAAAGTTCTTCCTCTTCATATTGTGGAGGTTCTTCCCCTGTCTCATGTTCTATCTTGTTTCTTCATGGCACTTTGATGAGGGGTATTCTATGTCCTACCACTTTATCATTTTCTGCGTAAGAAGTGGAAGCATGCCCGCCTGTTAAAATATCTTCCATATTGATAAGGGGGCATTCTTCCTTAGTAGTGTCATTTGTAGGTAATATTGGTTCATTCTTGGTGGGAAATTAGGCCCCTAATTCCACGTCCCATGCCAACACTCTATCTTTGTTTCTAAGGATAAAGTCATCTAGTAGAGTAGGGTCAAAATCAAAGTCCACGCGTGGTGAATCTAATTCGTTTCCACTATGGTCGACCATTTCTTCTGTTTCCTTTTTTGCAGAAAATAGTGGTCCTAGATCGTGTCCGATCAATGGATTTGACCCTTTTCTGTTAGAGGTTTCCCAAACTTGAACCTGTTGTTCCATATAGGTTTGTTTCTTTAAACCTAGACGCGTCTTGGGAGCCATAATTTCATGATAAGTTTCACTAAGGTAAGCTGTAGATTTGTTCAAAATTCAATGACTACCCCTAAGTGAAACACAAGATGTACGTGTTAAGAGTAAATTAACAGTGTGAGAATACCAATGTGATAGAGTGATAAAGTCACCAATGAAACAATCATTTGGTACCAAAACTTAATCAAATGAAGTACTTCCTAGACTACGTTTCAAAGTAATTTGTGACGCCAGATGATTGACAAGATGTCTCCACTTATGCCAAGTTCAAAGGAATGAACAAGACATAAGTAAATACACGAATTTAAATGTGATATCTCAATCAAGATACATGAGGAGAAAGCTCAAGTCTGATTAAGACCTATATCTCAAAAAGTGCCAATTATGATTTGTGAATGACACAACAATATCACCAAGATATTTTAACGCACTTTGCAAGAAAGTGAAGTATTGATATCGAGGTGTTATTGATATAACATGCACAAATGGTAGTGCATAGCACTTTTTGAAATCGAGGTAATGATAAAACCTAACAAAAACAAGCTCAAAGTATAGCTAGGAATAGTTAAGAATGTGTGCAGCATAACCATACAATATAGGTATTTGTGTCAAGTTTACAAGAAACAAGATGTAAATATCGAAATTGTAATGATACGAGACAAACAAGCTAACTCCTCTATGGAAGTCCATGGTGATGAACTACTCCTAACTACAATGACGATCTTGACGTGGGTATTAAGATCACAATGGCTACCAAATGACGTGAAAACACCTCCACTCACTTTAGACGTTTAACTAACCCAGCTACAAACATGGATGGGCGTAAACGGACATAAAAGTGAGAGAAACAGTCGAATGGCAACAAAAAGGTAATCACACCTATTTTGATCAACAAAGTGTCAAAAGAATATGAAGGAAATAAATCAAGAAAAATGACGAAAAATGCTAGCCTCACTTCAGTAGAGTTTCACCTCGCCCTAAGGCAAGTAAAAACTAATATGTCACACATTTCTGAAAAATAAGGTTCACAACTCAACACTGTTTTAAAATGGTCAAAGTGGGCTCCTAGCCAAAGTATATTCTCCTAGGTGGTTCTCTCGCCCTAGGGGTTACAAAGTTTCCACGAGCGAGCACGATTTACCCAAAAATTTGTACTGACTAGTTTGGGAGTATCTCGGCTTTACTTTACCCCCTTCAAGAACATTAGGCAACTAGTGTGTCTACATGTACCATCACTGGGGTCACCACAACGGAAAACCTGTAACACTATCTCACAAAGGAATCACTAGTCCAGTAGGTAGTGCAGAGCACTTCCCGTTTCGTCCACAAGGTTCCCTCTTGTGTGGACTACTTTGGGGTTCTTGGAACCACCCCCATTGTTGTAGCTTAAGGCGTTATGCCAAAGGGGTTATGTTCCAGTTGAGCAGAGACAGACGTATCCTTTTCTGAAACCTGCAATACAGTGTTTTGAATATGTTGTTCTTTGTATCTTGTTTAATTAGATGTGGTTTACTCGAACACTATTTAGCAACCTGTATAACAACTGTATTAGTAGTTTTCTGACTTTTGTTTCGATTCCTCCTTTCTTTGACAAGCATTTTTAGGTCCTGCACTTAAGCATTAGTAATTCTCCAAGAAAATCACATTATTTAAAAGAGGATTGAGAGTTTTTTTTTATTCTCAAGATCATCCAAGGATGAAAAAGAAGAGCATACACAACAAATAATCCAACTAAAAAGTAAAGAAAATCTTTTCAATCAATGAACCATACAAAATTCTTGATAAATGTTCATTCCCCTAAACCAAAAGTGAAAGATGAAGTTTCCAATTTACCAAATGTTATAAAATGAATACTAAAGTTGTTTTTGAGTCTCAAGATCACCCTAAGGTGCAAGATAAGAGCATTTACAAACTTTATCCCAACTATATAGAAATGGAAAACTTAAAATTAAAGGACTATTGAAAAATGTTTTGTAAAAGGTTCATTTTAAACCAAAAGTGAAAGATGAAGTTTCTAATTTACCAAATGTTATAAAATGAAGACTAAAGTTGCTTTTGATTCTCAAGATCACCCTAAGGTGCAAGAGAAGAGCATACACAAACTTTATCCCAACTATATAGAAATGGAAAACTTCAAATCAAAGGACCATTAGAAAATGCTTTGTAAAAGGTTCATTCCCTTAAGCAAAATGAATAATCAAATTTCCAAGTTTAATCCCAATGTTAAAAAGATATAGATCAAAGTTTTTTTTTATTCTCAAGATCACCAAAAGGTGCAAGATAATAGCATACACACGCTTTGGTCTAAATCGAGGAAGCATGGAAATACAACATTCATCAAAACATTAGACATGTTAGAAAATGACCAGTTTTAAACTAATAGAAAAACCTACAATTTTTGTAAGTATAAATCCCAAATTTATGTTTTCATTGCATAGTTAACTTCAATACCTTTCCAAAGAAAAACAAATGGAGTCATTTTGAGTTCGGGAGAAAAATTTATGGCCTTCGGAAGATGGGTTACGCATATGCTCTTACACTCACGTGTATGCACTTGACATGCACTCAAAAAATGTCAAAAAAACGTCTCTTAATCTGCAAAATGGACAAATTTTTCCAACCAAGATTCAATTTTGACAACAACCCATCACATCAATATATGAATAGAAGAATCAATGATATCAAACATTAACATACATGCTCAAGAGTTTAAAATTTTCAAGAAATTGACAAAACTAGCATATAAAATGATGAAAAAGTAAGCTCTAAAAATGAAAACATGATGAAATCTTGAAATTTTCTCACCAAGATTGAATTTTGACAGCAACCCACCACATTAATATATAAATAGAAGACTCAACACTATCAAAAACTAACCTACATGCTCAAGAATTTAAAATTTTCAAGAAATTGACAAAACTAGCATGTAGAATGTTAAAAAAGTAAGCTCTAAAAATGAAAACATGGAGAAATCTTGAAATTTTCCCATCAATTCCAATTTTGATAGCACTTCACCTCCTTTATACCTACAAGGAAGACTCAACACATGCAAACTCAACAAAACAAGTTAAGAAAAATAAGTTAGATCAACATGTGTAAAAGAGGGTTAGTAACCAAAAATGAAACTTAACTACAAAAACTTGAAATAAAGTGCAAAGGACAATGGAGTAAGTCCCACTGGGTGTTCCAAATGTGTGCATGTATACTTTGCTTAATGGTAAATTAAATGAAGCAAGAACTACCACCTAAAATAGTTCTACAATTTAGCTAAAACAAAGCATAAACACCATCAAGATAGAGAACTAAGCAAGATCTAAACTAACATTAAAACTTTGAAAACATGAGATAAAAACTATGCATGCTATTTTAACATCTCTACTCTCCTAGATTACCAACAAGAATGAATGGACCTATTTATCTCTAATGGCAATCAAAAATTGCTTTGTTTGTTCCTTAAAGAATGCAAGAATATGAAGCTTTAGCTCTTAACAATGGTGACCTCTCAAGAAAACAAAAGGCAAGCTCTTAGTCTCTTTGCTATATGCTTTGCAATTGCTCTCTTAGGAGTCTAGGTGTAAGTAAAAAGGTAGGTGGAGGGCCCTTTATATATCCCAATGGATAAAGGAAACACTTCATCCCTTTGTATGTGGGATAAAGGTAAAACATGATTAGGAATGGATAAGGTTGCTTTATTAAAGGTAACCTTACTTTAGAAGGATTTAATTTATGATTAGCAAGTCATGGGAGTTGGGGGGGTGTTTTAATTAATCAAATGTGATTAACTAATAGGTAGATGTGAGCTTATAGAAGTAAATTAGAGGAATATTAGTATGATTTAGGCTATTAGAAAGAGATTAAATCCATTAAATATTGATTTACTAGTTAAATAAAGGGGAAGACTAATTAATTAATCTAGATAGAAGAGGTGATTTATTAACGGAAGGTCATTAATTAGGGTATTTGTTGGATAGGTGACTTATTTAATTAGCTTAGTGTAATTAATTAATGATGATGTGGGGGAAAATGAGCGCTTTTGACAATATGTCGTCGATTTTACGAGAAAGAGGATAATTAACGTAATTTAAGTATTTAAATTGCTTGGGCATAATTATTGGTGTCTACATAAATAGGAGCCAATGGAATCCTCCATGTGTCTCTTCAGCGCACGTTTGATATGGTGCCTAAAATCAGAGAGCCTAAATAAGTGCAGGCTCACCACGTGTCTTAGCCTGGTAAAGTTGTTGAAAGAGTTTAAGGACCAACGGAAGGTGCCACGTGCCTAAGGTCCAAGAAAGTCCCCTCGCCCATTTAAAAGTCTAAGTATGGACAGGGATAGTGGAATATTCCACTTATCAGCACTTTTTGGTATGAATCTCAAAAGAATGACTCTCAAACAAGCGAGGGCCTTCCATGTGTCTAGGGTATTAAAAATGTTACACCGGACACTTGAAAAAGTCTAAGTATGGGAATATCCAGCAAAAACCTCCATGTGTCCCTTCGACACTCTTTAAGAAGTAAAGTTCAGGGGTAGATCCCCAAATAGGTGTGAGTACTCCATGTGTCCCAGGCCTTAGAAATTTTCTTGAGAAATCTTAAGTATAGAGAGAAGCCAGTGGAAGCCTCCATGTGTCTCCTTGGAGTATTTGCGAAGGTAGGACCCAGAGGTGGATCCTCAAATCAGCACAAGCCCTCCACGTGTCCACGGTCTGACAAAGCTACACCAGCCACTTAAAGAAAATTCTATGTATGGGTAGGGCCAGTCGAAACCTCCACGTGTCTCCTTAGTGCAACTGTGAAGGTAGGACCCAGAGGTGGATCCTTAAATGAGCGTAGGTCCTCCACGTGGAAAATATTTGAGTTGTAACGGGCCAAAAAACTTTAAAATTCTCTGGTAACCCACCTCTCAGGTTCCAACTTTTGATGTGGGCCCTAGCGGAGTTGTATCTCACATTTATACCTTTACTTCATTTGAAAACAGAGCTTAAAAACTCAAAATTGTTTCGCCGACCCACTTCCCCACTTTGACATTTCAAATGCTGACTCAAACATGTGACAGCACTCTCTCCCTCGTGGGGTTGCGGATCAACTTATAATTGTGCTCCTTTTTCACAAAAAGGAAAAAAATTCAAAATATTTCGACGATCTGCCTCTCCACCTTTGTCATGAAAAAAGACCACATGTCCTTCAGGGTCAAAGTAACACTTTTGCCCTACCGCTTCATATCTTTTGAAAAGCCAATCAGAAACTATTAGGGCCGAGGGGCCAATTTGGTATTTTTTACAAATATTAAAAAAATGAAAAATTTCACCAAAAATACCTATTAGGCTGTATCCAATCAAAAAGGAACATGTTTCCACAGATGTTGGGACAACCTTTGATAGGGAAAACATGACTGTGGAAAAATAGAAAGAAGGGGAAAACTTGAATTGAGGCCCGAATTACAAATTCTTTCTCATGGACAAAGAAAGGGTAAACAATATCTGGACTCAATGTGATCCTCGACCAAAGGAAAGGACTAACCATGTCAACCAAATGAAAGAGAAATATTTCATGAATCCATACAGTGAGACAAAGAAAACATAAAACCATGTGAACTGAGACGTTTTAAATAAACAAGGTGAGATTAGATTAAGCACCAACATTGGCTCTGACTTGGGGATGGGCATAGTGCTGCAAGAACAAAAAACAAGACCATGTGCCAAAAATCCATTAGGCATCGGAGTCAATAAAATTCTTGCAAAGAAAAACAATAATAACCAAAACCCCCAAGATGAACTAAGAAATCAACAAAAATTGGTCCCTAGGGACCAGGAAAAACTAAAATAGAAAAACATGAAAGCAGAACAAAACCAAAAGACTATACACTATACAATGATGTACACCTTGATTCAGAGAAGACAATCAAGGAAAATTTTCAAGTTCCTTCGATTCAAGATATGACCATGCTAAGCAGTTCTGATACCTCTTTAACAACTGGTCATATGATTGTTTCTCTTTTCCATCCAAGTTGCTATCTGACCACATTTTTTCAGGCTTATCCTTTGTGCCTAGGTCAATTTTTTCAACATCTATCAAGGCTGCATCAAACATCACAGTCCTAGGAAAATCAACCTTCTCATGAGATCTGCATTGATCAATTTCATACTCCTTGAAAACAACATAGCTCGCAGAGTTATCAATATCAATGTCTTTGTGCAATAGTTCATAAGAAGCATTATTGGGGTCCTGAATGAGATATAAGATTTTCTTTTCACCATATAACTTCACAAGGCTTCTCTTAATTGGTATGGTTGTATAATACATGTCCATTTTCACACTTCCACCCACACTAGCTACCCACTTTCTAGATAATAACATCCCCCATTTAGCAGGACAATCCACAATTACCACATTCAAGGTTAAGTACCTTCCTGGATACGCTGCCAATTGCACTACAAAGCCTTTGACACATCCAACTACCGTCACCTCTCTTGAATCCATGGCAGTACATTTCCCATAAGTTGTTGTTACTTTGATATTTTACTCATTCATGACCTCAAGAGGCATTACATTACATGAGGCTCCTGAATCAAACATGCAGTTATGTAATAAGCTATCTTTAATAATCAAAGTAGTGAAAAATGGACCCCCATTCAACTGAGACTCAACCAGAAAAATTCCCAAATAAACCTCAGGTGGTTCACCAAATTCCTCCAATGCTTGTGGTTTTTCTCATTTTGTAATGGCAGGAGGAACCCCTCCATTGTTTACATTTTTACCCTGGGCGACCTTTTCTTCCTTAAGCCCCAAATATTCAAACGCCCTCTTCTTATGCTTAGGGTTTCTAAGCAATTCAACAATAGGAACATTAATATTGATCTGACTCAAGATTTGGGCTATGTCACAAGGAACATATCTGGGTAAGGTAGTATTAGAAGGAAGGTTTACAAATTCATCTGATTGCACAACATTTTTCATAGTCTAAGCATGGGGAGGAACACAAGTTTTATTTGGGGTGATAAAGCCTTTTTCCAGATGCATCCTTTTTAGGGGCTTCCTTAGGGATACTGGTAAGAACTGGAATTTTTTGTTTTCCCTGTGGCCTTACCCCTTTGGCAACCTTACTCCTGGTATTATATTCTTTTTCTTGGGAAACTACTGCATTCATTAACAACTATATGTACTCATTTGAAGGAATTCCTCCATCATACTTTTTAATCATTAATGCCCTTAAGTACACAAAATAATTATTAGGATACTCAAAAGCTTGTAGCATAACAATTTCAAAAGTATGAGTGGGAGGAAGAGGTAATACCTGATGAATACAATCCTAGAAATCAGCAGCAGTTCTGACACTTAATAGTTCAGTTGAGGTCGCTCCCTGTTGTGAAGTTATAGAGCAATCCATCATGCATGCATCATCATCAACTTCCTCAACTTATTTTTCTTAATCTCATGGGGAATGGGGAAATAAACATCTATTATACCACTCCATATCATGGACCTCTTCCATAGTAGCAACTTTGGCAGCTAAAGGATTAGGCACCAATCTATTTTCCCTGGGTTAGGGTTGTCTATTTCCTGATCCCATGGGCCCTTTACCCTTGCCATCTGATCTATGATCACCTCTGGGATGATTTTGAAATCTTTCTTGACCTTGTGGCTTGTGATGACCTTAGGAACCTTGTCCAATCCCCTTCTCTTCTCTGGCTAGTTTGTAAGATATTTCTTTAATAGCTCCAGCCAAATTTTTTACAACCTCCTCTAGATCAATAAATTTTCTTGACGAAGGCTTTTCTCAATTGATCAATTTGATACCCTCTCTTTTAGGAGGCTTACCAACTACCTTGATGTTATTTTCAATCTATAAAGCCATGGTGAAGGCTTGCCTCAAAGTTCTGAGGTTTTTATCCCTTAAATAATAAGCAGCCTTCTTATCAAAAGTATCAGAATATTTTATCAAACAAGAAACATAACTTGGAATTAGGATTACAGGTAGCCTATTCAAGGTCTTATTGAACTGAGTATTGAAGTCATGAAAAAATTCATTAGGATTCTTCTTAATATTTTCTAATTCAGACAAAAGAAACCTGTGATATGTCTTATCCCCATATTGCAATCTAAAAGAAATTTTCATTTATGTCCATGAGTTTATTGATTTTTCTGGTAAAGACTTAAACCAGTCACATGCATCCTCCTCAAGAGTATGAATAAAAAAATTTACATACACATCCTCAAATTCAATCTCAAATTCTTCCCTCATATTGACAAAAAGGTTTAAATGTTGATCGCCAGTGATAGCATTATTCCCTTGAAATTTAGGCAATATATTTCTAACATCTTGTGGCACTATATTTGGATATTCATTCATACCTTTAAAATCTATAGGTCCAAAAGTGTTGACAACAAATGGAGGTATGGGTAGAGGCTGTGCCATATTGTTTTGAGGAGGTGATCTTATACGAGATACAAAATGATGAGGGACAAGGGGTCTTTGGAACATAGGAGTATAATTTTCAAAATGAATGTCTTCTAAAGAATCTGTTTCATGGAAAACCCTATCAATTTTGGAAAATACAGGGACAGACTGAGAAGCACACTTATCAGACACAAATGAAGGCCCCTCTGCAGTTGGAGAATTTAGATCTATATGAAGATTACCTAATTAAGAATATCTTGAAGAAGAATGGTAATCCTTAACCACAGGGTTATCACTTTTCACAATGGATAACTCTTTTCTTGATTCCTGATCTCCAACTATTTTCCAGACTCTTTTTCTTTCTGAATTTGTGTTTCCTAGTTCTAGAAGTAAATTTTTGGTAGGTCTTTAGTGAAGAAATATCTTCTTCCTTCCATCTTTGAAAATATTAGTGAGATATTTCACTTAATACATGTTAAGGCACTGGTATTTATCAAAATTTAAATCAACACGGAGTCACCACTAAGGATTTTCACCTTATTTGTGTAAATGCACTATAAACGACTTGTCAAATATCTATCAACACTTAATTCTTGCAAAGCTTAGCAGATCTAACCTTCCTTGACCAGTATTTATCATTGATGATATAAATTTAGTGTAATAACCACTAGAAACTGGAAATATTGCACACAGAAGTTGTAACTATGCAGAATTCTTACAAATCTCAAAACAGTGTGATGTTTAAACAATGTATTTGTACTTAGATCATGTAAGAAAAATTACTAGGGCCAAATATAATAATTCCTTTGAAGATCCTCAATAATGGCGCCATTTTGGTGTTGTTTCTGCACAAATAGGTCCCGATGTTCAACTAATCCCTGGAAAAGACACCATTTAGGTGTTGTTTCCGCATGAATAAATCCAAAACTTCAAATAATCCCTGGAAACAATGCCAATCAGGTCGTGTTGCCACAAAAATAAATCCTGGGGTTCAAATAATCCCTGGCAATGGCACCAATCAGGTGTTGCTGCTGCAAAAATAGGTCCCACAGTTCAAATACTCCCTAGAAACGATGCCAATCAGGTGTTGGTATCCAAATTTATTCTCCCTTGGAAGTCGGGAAGCATCATAGATTTAACAAGGTACTCAAAGAAAAATCGATCATATTATGAGTCATTTTGTAGCTGGGGAGGAGATTCAGCTGGCTCTTTTTCACTTAGGCATTGGATAAATGGATAGCACATTCATTAAGGATTTGATCTATCCTCACTACTTTAGGTCATGCCTTTCAACAAAACTGAGACGACCCATTTTGTAACCTCTGTTGGTGAAGGACATGAAGAGATCCTTATTTGAACAATTTTTAGGGGAACCTTGAGAAAATATGATCAATACACCATAATTTAACTCTCACGAGTTGTTACTTCTAAAGAATGGATATACTTTCTGAACAAGGTTGAGGGTACTAAATACACTAAAAACCTACTTGCTTTTGTATATTTTGGTAGTAGAATTTGTTAATTTGTGGATACACAACACAAATAGGGGTACTTCAAGTGTGATTCATGGGTATTTGAAATTTTTTGTGGGGAATTAAGCAAGATGAAGTTTATTTCACCAAATCTTTGAGAACCTTTACAATAATTGGAAAAATTAACAACAAAAAGCTTCAGAATAGCCAAAATATTCCTTCAACCAGAAGGTATGCATAAATGGAGGCCCATATCTACACAGTTTCACACAATATTTCAGAATTCAACACAAAATCTCAAGCTAAAGACTCAATTAAACATTAGAGACCCCTGGTTCATCATGCCTAAGATATACTCATAGGCTTACAGATAATCTTTATCAACAAAATGACATTAAAGTGATTTTAAATTGTTTATTTCATTACAGGATGAAGACTCTTGTCATAATGAAATTTCAAATGCCACTATATTATCACAGGGATGAGATCCTATATGATTTGGAGGGATTTTATCATAAGGTTGCAACAGGAACATCAAAACCATTTGAAAACATTATGAAATAAA
Source organism: Taxus chinensis (assembly GCA_019776745.2). Lineage (NCBI taxonomy): Eukaryota > Viridiplantae > Streptophyta > Pinopsida > Cupressales > Taxaceae > Taxus > Taxus chinensis. Next base: position 55,748,099 of record CM034153.1, read on the forward strand.
ATTAGACACAATTTTTCCCAAGATCAACACATATTAATTCGTGATCTATTAGATTTATTAGCAGGGGAAGTTTTCTTGAACAATATCATAGCTTATCAATGACTATACACTTGCAACCGTCTTCACGTGATCAAATATAAAACACGAGAGATTAACAATTTTCTCGGATGGTCTCTTAGGAAGATGGGATTTCTCAAATTTTCTCATAAAAATTATCCCTCGACCCATTTTAAAGAGTATCCTCATTGTATTTACACATTCCATTTATTCACTCATCCCAAATTTCCCCCAAAAATAAGAATATTTGAGGAATCCTTTGTTTTTTACAATTTTGTCTCACAAACTGATGTTTAACAAATTTACACCCAAAGCTATCAAGTGGAAAAATGATGAACTGATCACGTTTCTCAGACCCTCAACCATGACTGGGATTACAAGCCATAATTTTTTTGACAGTCCTAACCATTCTTTTATTCTGTCATGCGGTAAATCCCCTTTTTAATCATTTTCAGGTGGCTCTATATAGTTGGATCTGACAAGCAATCCTTTTCACCCTCGAGAATACACCTTGAGAAATGATCTCCCTCGCATGGATGCCTACATTTGTGCCTCTCAAAAATGAGTTTCCGTGCATGGATTATCCCACATACCTATGCTACAAGTATGAGTTGGCCAAGTATAAAGAGGAGTTAGTGGATGCCTCAACGCGTTTCCTTGGTGAAACTACAAAGGTGAAGTCTAGAGGTAGGTTCCCAAATGAGCGTAGCATCTCCACATGCCCTAGGCCCAAGAAAATTACCTTAGCCTTTGAAAAATTATTAGTATAAAGAGGATCCATTGGAAGCCTCCATGTGTCTCTTCAGCACACGTTTGATATGGTGCCCAAAAGAAGAGACCCTAAACAAGAGTGGGCTCGCCATGTGTCTCAGCATAGAAATGTTTTTGTAAGATTTTAAGGACCAACGGAAGGTGCCACATGCCTAGGGTCTGAGAAAGTCTTCTCATCCATTGAAAAGTCTAAGTATGGGCAGGGCGAGTGGAATCTTCCATGTGTCTCATCGGCACTTTTGGGTATGAAGCTCAAAATAAGGAGTCTCAAACAAGCGCGGGCCTTCCACGTGTCTAGGGTCTGACAAAGTTGCACTAGACACTTGAAAAAGTATAAGTATGGGAAGATCCAGTGGAAACCTCCATGTGTCCCTTTGGGACTCTTTCAAAAGTAAAGTTTAGGGGCAGGTCCCCAAACAGGCGCGAGAGCTCCACTTGTCCCAAGCCTTAGAAAGTTTCTTGAGAAATATTAAGTATAGAGAGGAGCTAGTGGAGGCCTCCATGTGTCTCCTTTGTGCAACTGCAAAGGTAGGACCCAAAGGTAGATCCTCAAATGAGTGCAGGCCCTGCACACATCCATGGTATAAAAAAGTTGCACCGACCGCTTGAAGAAAAGTCTAAGTATGTGCAGGGCCAGTGGAAACTTCCACGTGTCTCGTTGGTGCATCTGCGAAGTTAGCACCCAGAAGTGGATCCTCAAATGACTACATGCCCTCCACATGGAAAATATTTGAGTTGAAGCGGGCCAAAAAACTTCAAAATGCTCCAGTGACCCACCTCTCCACTTCCAACTTTTCATGTGGGCCCCAGTGGAGTCGCAGCTCACTTTTATACCTTTACTTCATTTGAAAAAAGAGCTTAAAAACTCCAAAGTGTTCCATAGACCTGCTTCCCTGATTTGAATTTTCAAATGCTGACTCAAACATGCGACATCACTCTATCCCCTGTGGGTTTGCGGATCAATTTATAACTTTGCTCCTATTTCACAAAAAGTAAAAAATCTTCAAAATGTTTCGACGATCCGCCTCTCCACCTTTGTCTTGAAAAATGGCCATATGTCCTTTTGTGGGCTCAAAGTAAGAATTTTTCTATGCTGCTTCATATTTTTTGAATAGCCAATCACAAACTATCGGGGTTGCGGAGAAAATTTGGTATTTTTTACAAATATTACAAAAACGACAAGTTTCACCAAAACAACCCGTCGGGCCACATCCAATCAGAAAGGACCATGTTTCCACAAATGTTGGTAGAAAACTTGACAGGGAAAACATGACCATGGAAAAATAGGAGGGTGAAAACCCGAATTCACACCCAAATTACAAATTATTTCTCATGGATGGAGTAATGGTAAACAATATCTGGACTCAATGTGATCCTTGACAAAAGGAAAGGACTGAAAATGACAACCAAATGAAGGAGAAATTTTTCAAAAATCCATATAGGGAGATAGAGAAAACTTCAAACTATTTGGAATGATACATTTTGAACAAACAAGGCGAGATTAGATTGAGTACTAATAGAATGAAGGAGGATATGAAGAAAAATTGAATAAGAGATCATTTGAGGAGATATTGTTCCAGGATTTAGAGGGAAATAATGACGACATTAAGATTAATGTTCTTGACTATGGTGGAGGGTTACGAATAGAGAAGTAGATTGACTGGTTGAATCTGATGGAAAAATTATTTGAGTGGATAACCCTTTTACAGGAGAAGAATGTTAGGTTTTCATGTACTAAGTTGGCCAGACATAGATTGATCTAGAGGGATCACCTACTAAATGAAAGATAAAGGAATGGAAAGGGTGAGATATGAAACGAGAATAAAATGGTAAATAAGCTGAAAGAAAAATTTCTTCCTGTAGATTATGCTCAGACACTCTTTTGAAGTTTGCAAAAGCTAAGACAGAAGGATCTCAACATTGAGGAGTATATCAATGAATCTTAAAAGTTTTCAATTAGGGCTGAATAGGGAGTGTTTGAATAACAGAAGGCTACATGGTATATAAATTAATGGAGTTACACCATATAAGATGAGTTGAGTATGCTCTCAATACATAACATGGATAATGCTTATCAAATCGCATTAAGGGAAGAATAAAAGAACAAGAGGAATAATTTTATAAGAGGTGTGAAAAGAGGGCCATCATCATCTCCAATGAGATGTATGGGTAGATTTGATTCTTCAAAAGGTGAATCCTCTAATGCATAAGGGGTAGATTTGATTCTTCAAAAGGTGAAGATTCTACTCACAGTTGTGGTAATTACCAAAGAGGTAAGGGGTTTTAGAGGGGAAGAGGTTATAATGGAGGAAACAGGTGGAATATCTCTGAAAGGAAATAAACATCTTACAGATGTGGTGAAGAGGGTCACAAAGCCTTTGAGTGTCCGCACTATCCTACACAAGATATATGGCAAGCAGAACAACCATGAGTAAATCTAGTTGTAGGTAAAGAGGAAGAAAAAATAGAGGTTACTGAAGACCTGAGTGAAACCCTCATGATAAGGAGGATGATGATTGTCCCAAGGAAAGAGAAAGAGTAATATTTTGCTGGTGCTGATTCATGGTGGTGAATAAATATATTTTGAACAAGATGCACCTTTGGAGGAAAGGTATGTAAAATTATTATTGATAGTGGTAGTTTTGAAAATATGGTTTCAAGTGTAATGGTTAATAAACTCATTTTGAAATGTGAGAAGCACCCATATACGTTTCATATATCATGGTTCAAGAAAGGGAATGAGGTAACCATAGATAAAAGATGCCTTATAAAGTTTTCTATTTGGAATACCTACAAAGATGAGGTATGGTGTGATGTTATCCCAATGGATGCATGCCATATATTAGTGGGAAGGCCTTGGAAGTATGATAGGAAGGTTACACATGATGGAGGAAAAAATAAATATACATTTTGGAAGGATGGTGTAAAGGTTGTCTTGTTACCCTTTAAGGAAGAAGAGAAGAGTGAGGGATTATTGGCTACAAAATATTTTGTTACAGAAATGGAAGAAGTTGGCTGGTGTTATGCACTGATGTTAAGAAGGTGGAAATAGAGGACTTTAATATACCTATTGTTATGGAAAATTTATTAAAAAATAAAAATATGTCACACAAGATGAGCTACAAGATGGGTTACATCCAAAGTGAGATATTCAACACCATATTGATTTGATCCCAGGATCGGCCATTCCAATCAAAGTGATCTATCAGACGAGTTTGACTTAGAGTGAAGATTTGAACAGACAAGTGATAGATCTAATATAGAAAGGATTAGTGAGAGAAAGCATGAGTCCATGTGTAACCCCAACTCTATTGACTCCAAAAAATTATGGAGACTTGAGAATGTGTGTAAACAGTAGGGCCATGAATAAGATAACAATTAAGTATCATTTCTTTTATCTATTTTAAAGCATTCTTTCATTTAGTTTTCCAAATGTTGTGAAGGTTCTCAAAGTTCTGGCATAATAAATTTTATCCTACTTAATCTCCCACAAAAATTATTCAAAACAATGAATCCTACCTGGACTACCCCTTTTTTCCCTGTATGTTGAAAAATATATAAATTCCACTACCAAAATATGTAGAAGTAATCAGGATTCCATAATGTCTCCAGTAACCTTAGCCCTGTTTAGAAAATATCACCATTCTTTAGAAGTGACAACTCATGAGAGTTAAATTGTGGTGCATTGATCATATTTTCTTAGGGTCTCCTTTCAAATTTGTGCAAAGAAGGATATCTTCATTCTCCTTCACCAAAAAAGATTACAAAATGGGTCCTCTCACCCTGGTTGAAAGGCATGGCCTAAAGAAGCGAGGATAGATCAAATCCTTAATCAAGGTGTTATCCATTTCTCCAATGCTCGAGTAAAAAAGAGTCAGACAAATCCCCTCCCCGGATACAAAATGACTCATAACATGATCTTTTTGTCTCTTAGTGTCTTGCTAAATCTTTAATGCTTCTCAGTTTCCAAGGGAGAATCAATTTGGATACAAACACCAAATTGGCACCGTTTCCGGGGTCATGAATGTTTGTGCAAAGTTTGAACACCATCAAAAAAGCATATAGACCCTGGTAAATGCTTCTTAGAAACTTTAAAGTGTAAATACCTAGTTGAAAGGTCATCTTGTGTCAAGATTTCTAAGAATCGAGCAAACTTACAAGTTTTGTTTGTAATATTTCTAGTTTCTGTTGGTTTTTGCACTAATTTTAAATAATAAATGATAAATACGGGTAAAATAAGGTGAGATATGTGAAGCTTTACATGAATTTAGTGTTGACAGACATTTGACAGATAAATTTTACTGAATCTTCACAACTAAGATGAAAATCCTTAGTGGCGACTCCGTGTTGAATTAATTTTTGATAAATACTAGTGTCTTAACCTCTTTCAATTGAAATTTATCACTAATCTCTACAAATATGGAAGGAAGAAGATATTTCTTCATTAAAAACCCTGCTAGAAGGTTGTTTCTAGAGTTGGGAAAGACAAACTCTAAGGGAAGAAGAATCTGGAAAGTTGTTGGAGATCAGGAATCAAGAAAAGAGATATCAATTGTGGAAATTGATCAGCCTGTCATTGAATATTTCCATACTTCCTCAAGTGCTTCTGAATCAGGTGGTCTTTTTGTAAATTTGAATTCTCCAACTGGAGAGGGTCCTTATTTTGTATTTGAAAAATTTACATCTCATTATGTCCCTATGTTCTCCAAAGCTGATAGGATCTTCCAAGAAACAATTTTTTTAAAGAATATTCATTCTGAGAATTGCATTCCTGTGCCCCACAGACCCCTCAATCCTCATCATTATGTTTCTCCTATAATATCACCTCCCCAAAACAATATGGCCCAGCCCCCACCTAGAAATCCTTTTGTTGTGAACACTTTTGGTCCTATAGATTTCAGAGGTATGGTTGGATATCCAAATGTTGTTCCCCAAGATGCTAGTAATAGACTAGCTAAATTTCAAGGAAATAATGTTATTACTGGTGATTTGCACTTAAAGATTTTTCTCAATATTATGGAATAATTTGAGATTTAATTTGAGGATGTGTACATAAAGTTTTTTATTCATACTCTAGAGGAGGATGCACAATACTGGTATAAATATTTTCCAGAGAACTCCATTGATTCATGAAGAGAAATGAAGAATGCTTTTAGATTGCAATATGGAGATAAAAGAAACCCTAGGTTTCTTTTATCAGAATTTGAAAATATAAAAAATAATCCTAATGAATCTTTTCACGACTTCAATACAAGGTTCAATAAGACCCTAGATAGGCTACCTATGATCCTGAGCCTAAGAGACGTTTCATGTTTAATAAAATACTCTAATGCTTTTGATAAGAAGGTTGCCTATTATTTGAGGGATAAGAACCCAAAAACATTGAGGCAAGCCTTCACCATGTATTTTCAAAATGAAAATAACATCAAGGAAATTGGTAAACCTATTAGGATAGAAGGCATCAAGCTAATCAATCCAGAGAGGCCTTAGTCAATTAAATATGTGGATCTGGAGGAGGCTGTAAAAACTTTGGCCGGAGATGTTAAGGAAATATCCTATAAACTGGCCAGAGCAGAGAAGGGGATTGGACAAGGCTCCCAAGTTCATCATAAAGAAAAAGGTCAAGAAATATTTTCAAATCATCCTAGGGGTGATCAGAGATCTAATGATAGAGGAAAAGGACTCATGGGATTAGGAAATAGATATCCCCAATCTCGAGAAAAACAATTGGTGCCTGATCCTTTGACTACCAAAGTAGCTGTTGTGGAAGAAGCCAATGAAATTGAGTGGTGTGACAGATTTTTCTTGCCACATGCTCCATGTGATGAATAAAAATAAGGTGAGGAAGCTAATGATGACATTGATGATGATGTGTGCATGATGGGGTGCTCTACAAGCTAACGACAAGGAGAAAATTCGACTGAATTAATCAATGCTAGAACTACTGTAGATTATTGGGATTACATCCACCAGGTATTACCCCTTCCTCCCTCTCATACTTTTGAAATAGATATGGTACAAGCTTTTGAATTGCCTAGTAATGATTTTGAATACTTAAGGGCATTAATGATTAAAAAGTGTGATGGAGGAATCCCTTCTAATTATGATAGGCAATTGTTAATGAATGTTTTAGTTGGCCATGAAAAGGAATATAACACTAGGAGTAAATTTTTCAAAGGGGTAGGGCCTCAGGCCAAAATAAAAACTCCAGTTCTCACCAATATCTCAAAATAAACTCTGAAGAAAGATACATATTGCAAAAGCCTTGTGTCCCCAAAAAGAACTGGTATCACTACCCATACTAAAACCGTGAAAAATCCTTTTCTATCAGATGGGTTTTTCAATCTTCCTCCAAATACTGCCTTACCAAAATATGCTCCTTATGACATTTCCCAAGTCTTGAGTTAGATCAATATTTCTATTCCAATTGTTGAGTTGCTTAGGATTCTCGAGCACAAGAAAAGGGCCTTTGAGTATTTGGGATTAAAAGAAGAAAATATTACCCAAGGTAGAAATATAAACAATGTTAAGACTCCTCCTACCATTGTAGATTTGAAAAAACCCCAAGTGTTGGAAGAACTAGGTGAGCCACCTAAAGTATATTTGGGAACATCCTTGGTTGAGTCCCAGCCAAATGTAGATTCATTTTCACTACTCTGATTATTAGGGATTGGGTGTTACACAACTATATGTTTGATTCTGGAGCATCATGCAATGTTATGCATCTTGAGGTCATGAACGAATTAGATATCAAAGTGACAACAACTTATGGGAAGTGCAATGCCATGGATTCCAGAGAAGTGCCAATGGTTGGATGTGTCAAGGGTTTGATAGTATAACTTCCATCCTACCCAAGAAAGAACTTAAAACTAGATGTTATTATTGTTGATTTCCCTACCAAATGGGGAATGTTGTTATCAAGAAAATGGGCTGCTAGTGTCGGTGGGAGTGTGCAAATGGATATGTATTTTTCCATTATACCTATTGAGGGCAGCCTTGTAAAGTTGTATGGTTAAAAGAAGATGTTACATCTCATTGAGGATATCAATAATTCTTCCTATGAAGTGTTATACACTGACACTGATGTAGATAATTTTGTTAGATTTTCTGATGGTAAAGAGCACAAAATTTATCAATGCAAGTCAGTTAATCAAGTAGGTTCTCCTTGGAGTTTTTTGTTTGATGGGGCTTGCTCTAAATTTGGAAATGGTGTTGGTATTGTTATGATATCTCTAGTCCAGGAAGAGTTTTTTTTCTCTTTTAAACTCAACTTTGAGTACACTAACAATATTGTTGAATATGAAGCACTATTATTGGGTTTAAGAATGGCTTGGAAGTATGGTATTAGAGACATCATTATTAAAGGAGATTTAGAGCTAATTGCCAAGAAGGTTAGAAAACTGTATGGAACAAAAAATCAAAGAATGAAGTAGTATAAGCATGCATTATGGGATTTCATTGAAATTTTTTACTCCAAAATAATACATCATGATAGGAAGTACCAAACTCTAGAAAATAAATAGGTTGTATCCCACTTTTGTGATTATAATATATAGGTATTGACTAGGCCATCTATTCCTAATAATGTTAAACACTGGTAAGTGTTCAAAGATGACTCCCAGGTGCAAAGGTTTTTGCAGAACCAAGGAGATTTTCCAATCAACATATAGATTGGGATCCGATGATTTGTGAGGTTGATCGAAAGGAGACTTTATTTGGAAAACTCATCATTCAGTTAAAGACTAATACTATTCCCAAAGGTTTGGTAGCACTTGAATCAAACTTTGATAATGTTAATTGTATTGTCAACAGAAACATGTCATCCTTGAGGGATGTTAAAGAGTACGACTTGGCCACGAAGGATAAAATACATAATATCTAGCTAGGTAGAAATCTGAGTGAGGAAGAAAAATAGTCGTATGTCCAATTGTTGAAGAAATACCAGGATTTCTTAGCATGGTCTTATTCTGAACTAAAATCATACAGAGAGGATTTTTTCCAGCACCAAATTCTCTTGGAATCTTCTTCCAAGTTGTTTAGGTAGAAACAAAGGCCAATCAATCCACTCCTTTCCATGAAGATGCAAGAATAATTAAAAAAATTGAGGGATGGAGAAATCATACAGCTCACAAGGTACTCATAATGGGTCACAAACTTGGTGTCTGTTAGAAAGAAGAACAAAGATATAAGGTTGTGTGTGGATTTTAGAAACTTTAATAGAGTATCAATGAAGGATAACTACCCTCTGCCAAATATGGACAATATGTTACAATTGGTTACTAGTTTAGAATTGTTATCTACCTTGGATGGTTTTTCTAAATATAACCATGTGGTTGTCAAAGAATCATAGCGAATCAAGATTTCCTTTAACACTCCTTGGGGAACATATGTATATGTTAGGATGCTTTTTGGTCTAATGAATGCTGGAGCATTTTTCCAAAGAGAAATGGATGTAGCTTTCTCTAGCTATATTAATGATTTCATTGTTGTATATCAAGATGTTGTGACTATTTTCTCCAGAAAAAGGAGTGATCACCTGCAACACTTAGAAAAAATGCTGATAAGATGCAGGTAGTATGGAATTTCACTAAATCCCAAGAAGTGCCATTTTGGAGTTCAAAAAGAAAATTTTCTTGAACACATTGTGTCAAAGGAAGGGGTCATGATTGATCCTGAAAGGGTAGAAGCCATCAACAAGGTCCCTATTCCAAGAACCAAGAAGGCAATTCAATCCTTTCTTGGGTACATTAACTTTATTAGAATTTTTTTTTTCCAACTTTGCTAAACTAACTATCCCAATCACTAGCATGTTGAAGAAAGACCAAAGTATCAAATGGGAAGAAGAAGCTATCGAAGATTTTTCTAGGATCAAAGAAGCATTAAAGAATGCCCCTATTTTAGCATCTCCAAATTATAAGAAGCCTTTCAAATGTTTTATTTTGAATTAGAAAGTAATATTGCATCTATGTTGTTGCATAAGGATGATGAGGGAATTGAAAGACCAATTGCCTTTTTCGGTAAGGCAATACAAGGATCCGAACTAAAGTATACTATCATGGACAAGAAAGCATTTGCTGTGGTAAAAGAAACAAAGGTATTCATGCCATATATTTTGAGTTCCAAAGTCATTGCTTATGTTCCCCACACCATGGTGAAAGATATCCTATCAGAAATGGAGGTTTCAAGAAAAATATGTCAATGGGTAAACAAATTGCAAGATTTTGATATGGATATCCAAACAAAAAAATTGGTCAGAGGTTTGGGCCTGGAAAAACTTATGGCAGAGAGTAATCTGCAGACAATTGAGGTAAATGAAATTGAAGAAGAAAGGCTTAATGCCCTTGAAAAAAGGATAGATTCTGAATGGTAAAAGGAAATCATTTTTTATCTCAAACATCTACAGGGCCTTGAGAATTTGAGTAAGAATCAGAAAAGAGAACTTAAGTTAGCTTCCCAAAAGTATGTCACTACTAATTTTGGGTTAGCATGGAAGAACCCTGAGGGATTTCTCTTAACATGCATTACTGAAGATGAAGCCCCTAAAATAATTGCTAATCTCCATGGAGCATTTTGTGAGGGGCATTTTGCTAGAAGAGTCGCAACTCATAAAATATTAAGGGTTGGTTATTGCTGGCCAACTCTTTTCAAAGATACAACTCTATTGGTAAGAAAATGTGAAATTTGCCAACGCTTTTTTGGAAGACTGAAAGCTTCAAGATCCCTTCCTTTACAGCCTGTATTAGTTAAAACCCCATTTAGGCAATGGAGAATGGATTTCATTGGGGATATTTCTAATCCCTCAAGTTCAAGTCATAAGTGGATTCTAGTGGCCACAAATTTCTTCACCAAGTGGGTAGAGACAATCCCCACCAAGAAGGTAACCCAATAAATTGTCATTGATGTTATCCTGAATTATATCGTTTATAGATTTGGGGTAGCTTCCAAAATAGATGGTGATAATCCCATGATCTTTCAAGCTAAACCTATGGTGGTTATGTGTTATGAATATGGGATCAATTTGACATATGCTTCCAATTATAATCCCCAAGGAAATGGACAAGTAGAGTCCAGCAATAAAAATCTACTGAAAATAATTACTAGAACTCTAGAGTTGAACAAAAGGAAGTGGGGTGAGTAATTGAAGTTTGTTATTTGGGATCATTGAATCACTGTTAAATGAGCTACTGGAAAAATCCCATTTGATTTGGTGTATGGAACTAAAGCTCTACTACCCCTGCATATGCAATTGTCTTCATTTCAATTTCTTCAACAACTGGAAGATCAAGATATTAGTCCTTATGATGCTTGCATCAATTAGATTGTTGATTTAGATGAAGAAAGAAGGGAATCCCATTAGCGGCATGTAACATTCAGAGAGAAGTTGAAGAAGCTTTTCAATAACAAGGTGACTCCAAGACCTTTTAGTGTGGGAGATCTTGTGCTATTATGGGATAGCAGGAACAAGGATAAGGGAAAACATGGAAAGTTTGATGCATTATGGATGGGCCCTTATTCAATTGACATTCAAATTAGTGAACATATCTATTTCTTAAAGGACCTAGATGGGGAGTTGCTTGAATTTCCTATTAATGGTAGGAATTTGAAACATTTCCTTGATTGATTTCTCATAATCAAGACACACACCATTGTACAGTGTATAGTTTCTTGGTTTCTTTATGCTTTCATGTTTTTCTATTTTGGTTCATCCTGGCTCTTGGAGGTCGTTTTTGTTGGTTTCTCATTTTTCTCCTAGAGGTTTGGCTCGTGACTCCATTGCCTAATGGTTTATTTTTGGAACCTGGTCTCCTATTTATTCTTATGAAACTTGCAGGGAGTGCCCATACCTGAGTCGGAGTCGATATTGGTGCTCAATTTGATCTCACCCTGTTTGTACTTGAAATTCTTCAATTTGCACGCTCTGTCATATTTTTTGTCTCCCTGTATTGATACGTGAAAGCTTCGTCCTTCATTTGGTTTCCATGATTATTCCTTTCCTTTAGTCGAGGATAAATTTAAGTCCATAATTTGTTTTCTATTCCTCTCTCCATGTGAAAGAATTTGTAACTTGGCATAAACTCAGGTTTTTCCCCTTCTATTTTTTCAACAGTCATGTTTTCTTTTCCCTGTCAATTTTTGTCACAATATCTATGGAAACGTGGACCTTTCTTATTGGATATGGCTCAGTGGATCACATTTGGGCCTTATATCATTTCCAAAAAAAATTTTGTTAAAGAAAGATTCATTTCCGAGCACAAGTCGTGATTTCCCTGCATTTTAAAGTTTGACAAGTGTGTTTTCCTGGACAATTTATATCTCAGCATCTATGGAAACATGGTCCTTTCTGATTGGATGTGGCTCAACGGGGCATTTTGAAACTCTAAGGCCCACATTAACTCAAGTATTGTCCACGTGGAGGTTCGGCGCTCATTTGAGGATCTGCCTCTGGTACCTACCTTAACATTTTCACCAAGGAGACACGTGGTAATCCCACGCTTGTTTATAGTCTTCACTTTCAGGTGCCATCTCAAATTTTCACGAAGGATACATGTGGAGGCTTCCGCCATCTCCTCTCTATACTTAAACTTTTTAAAGCAATTTTCTAAGGCCTAGGACACGTGGAGGGCCCGCGCCTATATGGGGACTTGCCCCTATACTTTACTTTTGAAGAGGCACCGAAGGGACACTTGGATGTTTCCATTGTATTTTTCCCATAATTAGAATTTTCAATGGCTGAAAAAACTTTCTCGGACCCTAGAAACGTGGTGCCTTCAATTGGTTCTTAAACGTTTTCAATAAATCTACCAAAATGAGACACGTGGTGAGCCCGCACTTGTTTAGGGTCTCTGATTTTGGAAATCGTATCAAAATTACGTCATTGAGACACGTGGAGGCTTTCGTTGGATCCTTTTATATTGAGACTTTTCAAAGGCCAAAAGGTGTTTTTCTTGGGCCCAAGGAAAGTGGAATACCCATGCTTGTTTGGAAACTTGTCTCTATATCTCACCTTTACAATTATGCAAAGGAAACAAGTGGAAGGCTCTAATCTAAAGTTGATAAGGGGTAGAATTAATGGTTATTGTGAATTTCATCTTATTTTGACGTTATTTTTGATCCAAGACTCCTGGAGATACAAATACGCATTGTTTTTCATCATTTTTTGATGAAATTACTTTTCATTTTCATCTACAAAGTGCAATTGAATGAATTAAGAGCTTAATTTATGAGTCTAAGGAATGCAAAGGTTAATATTTTGAAGATTGGAATTTCTTGGGCACTTGCAAAAACATGAATTACCTGGGAAGATGGATGCAGAGTAGAGTTGCAGAGGAAAGAAAGGGAAAAGGATGAAATGATGGAGGTTGTAGGTGAAAGTGATGAAAAAGGTATTGCCTTGAGAGTGAAAAGGATTACATGTCAGATCCAGCTGTACAGAGCCACCAGAAAATGATTAAAATGGGGATTTCTCACATGACAGAATAAAAATAATGTTTAAAAGGACTGTCGAAAAGTTGTGGCATGGCATCCTAGTCATTAGTTGAGGGTGTGAGAAACATAATCAGTTCTTAATTTGTCCACTGGCAGCTACAGGTGTAAATTTGTTAAATGTCACATTCCGAGAAAAAATGGTAACAAGCAAAGGGTTTTCAAATATTCTTGTTTTTGGGGGGAAAATTTGGGATGAGTGAGTGAGTGAAATGTATAAATGCAATGAGAATACTCTTGCAAAGGGTCGGGGGTTGAATTCTTAAGAGAAAATTTGAGAGAGCCCATCTTCTTGAAAGACCAATTTGAGAAACCTATTAATTTCCTGTGTTTTATATTTCAATCACATCAAGTTGGTTGTGAGTGTATAGCCATTGACAAGCTCTGAGAATGTTCAAAGACACTTTCCCCTACTGATGAATCTAATCAACTTTGAATTAATATATGTCAATCTAAAACAAATTTGTGTCTTCTTTATTTCAGAATGTTTGCAAGTAGTTTTTCTTGTTCCCATTTCAATATTATGTTAAATTCCCTCCGAATCCAATAGGATCTCATCCCTATAATAGTTTAGTGGCATTTGAAATTTCATTACAAGAAGATCCTTCATCCTGTAATGAGATAAACAATTTAAAATCACTTTACTATCATTTTGTTGATAAATATTGTCTGTAATCCTCTGAGTGTATATTAGGCATGAGGAACCAAGGGGTCTCTTAATGTTTAATTGAGTCTTTAGCTCGAGTCTTTGTGTTAAATTCTTGGAGATTGTGTGAATTTAAACACCTTCTGGTTGAAGGAATATTTTAGCTATATTGAATCATTTTGTCATTTAGTTTTCCAAATGTTGTGAAGGTTCTCAAAGATATGGCATAATCAATTTTATCCTACTTAATCTCCCACCAAAATTATTGAAAATAATGAATCCTACTTGAACTACCCCTTTTTTCCCTGTATTTCCACAAATGTATAAATTCCAGTGCCAAAATATGCAGAAGCAACTAGGATTCCATAATGTCTTTAGTAACCTTATCCCTGTTTAGAAAATATCACCATTCTTTACAAGTGACAACTCGTGAGAGTTAAATTGTGGTTCATTGATCATATTTTCTAAAGGTCTCCTTTCAAATTTATGCAAAGAAGGATATCTTCATTCTCCTTCACCGAAAGAGGTTACAAAATGGGTACTCTCACCCTTGTCAAAAGGCAAGGCCTAAAGTAGTGAGGATAGATCAAATCCTTAATTTATGTGTTATCCATTTCTCTGATGCCCGAGTGACAAAGAGTCTAAAAAATCCCCTCACTGGCTACAAAATGACTCATAATATGATATGTTTGGCTCTTAGTGTCTTGCTAAATCTTTTATGTTGCTTAGTTTCCAAGGGAGAATCAATTTAGATACCAATAGGTTCTCAATTCCTAGATTTTATGATATGATGGATGTGCTAGTGAGATCCCAATATTTTAGCAAGATTGAGCTTCGGAGTGAGTACAACCAGATCTAGATTCGTGAAGGGGATAAATGGAAATCGGATTTCAAAACAAAAGAAGGTTTCTACGAGTGGATGGTGATGCCATTTGGGCTATCTAATGCACCCAGTACATTAATGAGGCTAATGAACAGAGTACTCCGAGAGTACAATGGTAAGTTTGTTGTTGTCTATTTTTATTATATTTTGATATTCAGTAAGACAGTGGTAGAACACTTGTTACATATGAAATTGGTGTTATAATTGTTACGTAAAGAGAGTCTATATATAAAATTAAAGAGGTGTAGATTTATTCAAAAAATTCTGTATTTTTTGGGGTTTGTGATATCAGAGGATGAAGTTATGATGGATGAGGAAAAATTAAAGGCAATTTTGGAAAGGCCTATTCTAAGGAATGTGATAGAGGTTTGTATTTTTCATAAATTGGAAACTTTTTATAGGAAGTTCATCAGGAATTTCAGTAGCATTGCTTCACCCATAACATAGTGTACAAAAGGGAGGGAGTATGTATGGAATAAGGAAGCAACATATAGTTTTGAATTTTTGAAGAATAAAGTGTCAGAAGAACTTGTTTTGTTATTGCCAGATTTCAGCAAGGTCTTTGAGGTTGACTGTGATGCCACACATGTTAGGATTTGAGATGTATTGAGTCAAGAAGGATAACTGGTATCATTCTTCAGTGAATAGCTAAATGAAGTTAGGAGGAAATATTCTACATATGATGTGGAATTTTATGTTATTGTTTAGGCATTAGTGCATTGGAGACATTAATTTGTAGAAAAGGATTTTGTACTCTTCACTAACCATGAAGTATTGAGGTATGTAAACACAGAGAAGAAAATATATAGTACACATGTAAAATGGGTTTCATTTTTGCAAGAATGTACTTTTTTCTAAAAGCATAAGTCAGGTAAGAAAAATCAAGTTGTTGATGCCTTCAGTCGGCATGTAGCACTTTTGAAAACAATGGAAAATGAAGTAGTAGGGTTTGAGGAAGTTAAGGAATTGGATGAAGGTGACCCATATTTTGGTGATGTTGTGAGCTAACTTAAGGATCATACAGTAGGTAGTGGTTCTTCTGATTATTTGATGTAGGATGGTTATTTGTTTAGGGAGAAACAATTCTGTATCCCTCTTGGTTCAATGAGAGAAAATATTATAAGAGAATTGCATAGTGGGGGGTTAGCTAGACACTTTGGTATAGTTAAAAAAAATTCTCTTGTTGTAGAAAAGTATTATTGGCAAAACGTAAAGAGGGAAATTAGTAGGATTGTTGCAAGATGTAGAGTGTGCCAAATGGCTAAGGGACATGCACATAATATAGGGTTGTATATTCCATTATCTATCCCTACAAGGCCATGGATTGATTTGAGTATGGATTTCTTGTTAGGACTTACTAACACACAAAAAGGAGTGATTCTATATTTTTTTTGGTTGATATATTCTCTAAGAGGTCACATTTCATTTCTGGTAAAACAACTAATGATGCTTTGACAGTTGCATATTTGTTGTTTTTAAAAGTGGTTAGATTGCAAGGAGTTCCAAGAACAATCACTTCAAATGTGGAACACAAATTTTTTGAGTCACTTTAAGAAGACTCTGTGGAGGAAAATGGGGACACAACTACTATTTTGTTCAGTAGTGCATATCACACCCTGAATGATGGGCAAAAAAATGTAGTGAACAGAATCTTGGGAAATCTCTTACATTGCATAGTTGGAGAAAAGCTAAAACAATGGGACTTAGATTTACCACAAGCTGAGTTTAAATATAATAGCTTGGTAAACAAATCAATAGGGAGGTCTCCTTTCCACATTGTATATGGTAGGAATCCGAAGGGGGTCCTAGATCTGATTGTGCTACCTAGTGAAGATAAAACTAGAGATGATGTAGAAGCATGTGCAGAACAAATTCTATAGCTACTTGATGAAGTGAGGGAAAATCTGAAAGTGGGTAATGCACAATATAAAGCAGTTGCAGATACTAGTAGGAGATTAAGTGTATTCAAAGAAGGAGATATGGTGATGGTTCATCTTAGAAAGGAGAGGTTTCCAAAAGGAACATATAATAAACTCAAGTATAAGAAGATTGGGTCATGTAGGATTCTAAATAAAATGAGTGATAATGCCTACAAGGTGCAGCTACCCGACAACTTCGCTATCTCACCAATTTTTAATGTTTTTGACTTATATAAGTTTCTAGGTCATGATGAAAATTTTACAGAGGAGGAAGAAATAAAATGGGAGCAGCAGATGCTGAAGAAGAAAAAGGAAAGGTTAATGTGTGTCTTGAACCAAAAGACAATCACTACTAGACATGGGAGCTACAATAGATATTTGGTACAATGCGAAGGTTTGTAGCAAGAAGAAAAAACTTGGATTTTTGAGTGGGAATTGAAGAATATTGACAATGTAAAATTAGATGAATTTTTTCAAATTAATTCGCAGGAGCTGAATTATTTTCGACTAGGCGAGAATGATGCAGGAGGATAACTTGCGGAGACCATAACTTTTTATCCGACCATTGGATCGTCTTGAAATTTTACAAGGTGGTAGAAATATAATATTACTATGCTAGAGTCATATTTTCCTACAAGGTTGTGGCCACTTTGGCACATTTTTGGGCCCAGATTCCTTCATCTAGTGGCCTAAAATTGGCTCCAACTATTTTTTTCACTTTTGTTTTACTTGTTAAAATAAGTCAAAATTTTGCATGCGAATTTTGGGGCCGATCCGAGTTGTTTTTCTAGTAGGTAATTTTTGACATTTTAAGGTTTTTTAGCATTTTAGGGTTTTTAGTGTAGACGTGAAATAAAAGGAGGATTGTAATGATGCAAAATATTAGTTTGGATTCCATAATGAGAAGAAATCTATTTTGAAAATCCTTGTTTTTATTTGCAAATATTGTTATGTGTGTTTTGGAGGTATTTCAACCTCTTGAAGCTAAATTCACATCATTATTGCTGGGAGATTGTTCAATTTTGATAGAATATGGGTTCTCATGCCAATTTTGAAAACAACTCCATCCACATTTGATTGCTCAAACAATGTAAGCTTTGAAAGAAGAACAATTTGTGAGTGTACAACTGATATTTTTTCATCGAGCCTTGACAGCCATATGCTTTGTTGATCTAATGTAGGCTATCTTGTATTTACTCTATACTTTTAAATTCTTTGTTGCTGCTTCATTTGATTCTTATATAGATCTATAACTTATACTTACTTGAAACCTAAATATCTATACTTTTGCAAGATGAACTTGTATCTGTTACTTTATTGTTCTTTTTTGATGTAATATGAAAGTTTTTTTTGCAACGAAACTTGAAATTTTGTAATTAAATTTATCTCTATGAAACATATGCTTAGTTGTAACTTATATATGCTTTTTTTACTTTCCAAATGGTGATCCTAAACTTTCTACTACTTATATTGGCCCTTATTTTGAAGATTGAAGATGCATCTTTTGCATAGAGCTTAGTTTCCATTCTTCGCTTATTAGTATCTGTAAAGCATGATCATTACCATATCCAAATTTATATTTATTGATGCTCTGAAATGCATGGATAATCAATGTAATGAATTTTTTAATTTTGTGAACTATTGTTTTATCTTGAAGACTCTTTATTTTTGTTCCTGATTTCTGTTCTGAAAAACCTTATAAATTTTCTTCCATTTACCTGAAACAGTCCCAACCTAATTTATCTATAATTCTAAACAGTCTAGATGACTGTAGCCTTATGATTTAACAATGTCATATTTGAAATGTACCCTGTTGAAAGTGTTAGTTATAGCTTCTCTTTTGTTTGACCTGACATGTTTTGTACTTTTTACTTCTTTAATTTTGTATTTTGTACATGTCCTGTAACTTCATGAATCTGTGTTGAATTTTAGAAAGTTTATTAAGGCCATTGTTAAATTTTCTATCTTCCAAATAGGTTCTCTTTTTTCCTTGACCATTTGAATGCTTGAGTGAATTTTCTTCTATAGTCGTTGAATTATGTTTGGTCATTGAGTCCAATTTACGCTTGATAGTGCATAATTTTAAAACATGTAGTTATTTATCCTGCTACAACCTGTACATGCACACTTAAGAAAATTATTACAAAATAATTAGGATTTTTGGCCTCTCTTTTTTTCCATAGTATTTATTTTATTTTATTTTTTATTTTTTCATGATTCTAGGAATCATATGTGCTACTATAGGATATATTTTTATGAATTTTGCATCTGTTACATGATGTACCTTATGCCTCTAATACTAGGAAATCCATTTTCATGAAGTTGAACAATACATGAGTATAGATTAAACCCTAAGCTATTGACTCAGATTTTATTTTCTTTCGTTTTTAAGGTACCCTCTAGCTGCTGGATAACACAAATGAAAGATGGAGCTAGAACTAGAAAAAAGAAGACTAGGAGTGTAACACCTGCAAAAATGATGTTCTAGGAACACACTACAACCTAACACTCAACCCGAAAATTGTGACTAATTTATTTTCTAAGTTATAAGAAGGTTACAAGGGTGTTTGACCCTTCGGGTTCATTAAATTAACTTACATACCTAAACACAACTTTAAGATTGATAGGCCAAGTCTAGTTACAAGATTATATATTAAAATTGCTTTACCTCTAAGGTCGATTAATTAAAATTAAACTAGGAAGGTGTCATAGTTTAATTTACTTTGCTAATTGTTTTCTATTCTTAGTTAATGTTCAACCCTAATATGGTTAACCTCATGCTTAATTACTTTAATTCCATTATCCTAATAATTTAAAGTCCTTTTATTAATCTTCTACAACATACTAAGAACTAACAAATACTTTACACCCTAAGGCAATTAAATGGCCCCATTCACCCATCTACACATACCCTTAAGGATTTAATTTAAACTTATAAATCACATTTATACAAAAAAAAGGTAGGGTTAATCCTCCATCCTTAAATCAAAACAATCTTCGCCACTAGATCCTAGGGTTCCAAACTAGCCCAAAAATCCTTATGAATTTTTTTATTAAATCTTTTCCTTTATTCTATTCTCCTCATTTGGTCTATTTGTTTGGTTAAAATTGTAGGTTGGAGAGGAGGAAGCCATGGGAGCAAGAGAGGAAGAACTATGGAGGAGTCTACAAGAAGATCAAGCTTAGATTGGTTTAGATTAAAGTTTTATTGTTGTTATTACTTCCATTCAAGGATAAGGAGGGGTTTTCCTTTACCAATCTAGTTTTGGTTCAAGCGATGTGTATTTGGGTTCTCTATTTGGGGCAAACCATACCCCCATCAATATAGATGAGAAAGAGTGGTTTTAATTTTCTAGTTGAATATTTTATTGCTTAAAACCATAAGATTTTTCTATTGTTTGATTGCTGGTAGTTTCTTAGATAATTTTATAAACTTAAAATTTAGTATAAACCAGTTAAAAACTTACACAGGTGCGGATCCGAGGAGTTATGGCGTAAGTGATAGAAGCGCCGCCAAAAGTAGGCCGGAGGTCCTGGGACTGCTGCCCTACCTGAGTGACAAACCATGAACCACCACCCTATGGATTAGCGTTTCTGAGACCACCGCCTTACCTAAGTGGTGGTTATGTGACCGACACTCTGTACAGGGTGGTGGTCATGTTTCTTAGAAATATAACCTAAAATTCTATGTTTTCCCAAAAACCAAAAGTTGCAAAAAGGTACTAAGATGCATTCTGAGATTAATTTTATACACCTAAGTTCTCTAGTTTTGATATTTGATTCCATTTGATCATTTCTTAGTTAAAACTACTCATTTTAAGCATTATCAATTCTAATAAAAGCACAACAACTTACAAGATCATTTCCATTTTGTTCATCTAATTTTCTTTGAATTCCAAGAGTAAAAATAAAGAATTTATATCTACTTCTACATTGTTATTATTTTGTTACTACAAAATGAAACATATCAATATAAAACATACTTCAAATTTATTATCTCTTTCCATTTTAACTTCAACAAATATATTTAAGTAACTATAACAACTTGGCTCTACATTCAAGTTTACTATGCATACATTTTAACATCTTACAACTTTTCTATTTCTACTTTCTCATTTACAATAATACAATTTCATAATGAAATTAAACTTTCTTTTCCATTGAGTATAACTTGTTTCTTTCAAAACAAAGAACTTCCTTTCTCTCAAAACAACCAAAATTTCAAATAAAGAGAATTATTTTCTTTTCTATTTCACCAAACTAACTTTACAACACAATCCTTTCTTTCTCCTTTTCAATATGTAATACAAATTTCATAACCAACAATGGAATGTAATTTTCATTCACAAGATAAATACAATATCCTCCACTTGAAGTGGGAAATCATACAAAAATATAAGTAAAATAATGAAATACAATATTACAAATTCCTCCACCTTAAATGGGATTAACACTAAGGAAGTTTTATTGCAAGAAGGATTTTCTTAGGGACTCCACCAAAAGCTCCAAGCTTCACAACACCAACAAGATAGATCCTTCATGATATGTTTGATCCAAAAAAAAATGGGGGGAGAGGCAACACACTCCACCCATCCAAAATATGCAACGAGGAGGAGAATCCATCCTCCCCATTGGGCCCCTGAGCCCCAACCACATTACAATGAAAGGCGGATCCAACCATGGCAACAAAAAAGATTCCACAACACAAAATAAAGTATTTCACAACTATTCCAAACACAACCAAACTCAACTACAAACACAAGAAGTAAAACAACAAAAATATACAAGGCTTCTAAATGAAAAGCAAAAGGATCAAGAATCTATTGGGAGGCCACTTATGCCTCCCAATGGGAAATTGGTGCCCACCTTAAAACCTCCAACGCATATCACAAATCCCCTAAATACTCTTATGCCTCCCTCAAGTACCTCTTGTTCCTCCCACATTCTCTTATGTCTCCGTCATACTCTTATGCCTCCCTCATATGAGAACAAGTAAGAAATGCAAGCATTCCTTGTCCAAGGTGGGGCACCCAACCCACACTCCCTACAAAACATGAAATAATTGTTATGCCTCCCTAAATGAATTCTCCTCATTGTCCCATCCTACGTGCTACACTTAGGAAATCTACCCAAGAGCCCAACAAGCATTCCAAAACACTCAAAATAACAAGCACATATACACAAATAAAGGGAAAAACATGAGCAAGATTAAAGATCCTACCTTTCCATAGTAGAGATTTTTCCAAGAGTCAATCTCCAAGATCCTTCAAGCCAAAAAAATCACCAAAAAACTCCCACGATGACCACAATCTCTCCAAAATCCTCTTAACTCCAAAAATTCAAGAGCCCAAACATAATGAAATAACCCCCAAAAAAGCAAAAGAACTTCAATAAATAGAAAATGGAAAGAGGAGGATGATGTGGCTCCAAATAGGATGCCACCTCATTTCCTCTCCACTCCACATCACCCTAGTCAACCCCATACTCCAAATCATAATTAATAAGTGGTTGAAGGAATGACATTTTACTTACACACACAATCTAATCTCACACCCCCTAAGGACAAAATTTAATTCAAGAAAGAAAGTTCAATAAAAATTTTACCTTTTTAACTTCCCAATACACCTAATGGGGTCTAATTTTTACCCCCCAACCTATAGGTAGGATTGGTATAGAAATTTCATATATGTGGGACAAGTTTGACTTGTCCCACAAGCCTCCAAAATTGCCCTCTAAGGTAAAATTTGAATTTCCATGAAGGGGTAGAGTGGACAACACTCAATATCCCCAAGAAATAAACTTACAACACAAACTCCAAGAAAAATCTACTCTAATAAATGAATTCATTTGGTCACATCTTTAATTAGTTTAAGAGAAGGTTAAATTAGCTCTAATTAAGACACTACGACCCATTAATAATAAAGGGTAAGATACATACACCAAAATCCAAATAATTAATATAATGAATTACATCACTAAAAATCACATACTAATATCAATTAAGGGAAAACTAAATAAAAGACAAAACATAACCTCTTGGTCACAATTTCCCCCTAACCATAATTCAAACACTCAAAAATACATGTTGTCATGGTGAGACTTGTTGAATTCACCTGGAATTCAAATGTGGTTGGTATCCAATCCCCCCGATGTTTGTTGTGAATAAATTTACCTACAAATCACATAAATACCTCCTTCGGCCTTGTGGCCGCATTAAATACATCTATGAAAAAATATACAATATAAATCTACAATCATTTATATATGAATCAAATATCATCTAGGAAAATATGATATCATTTACAATTTCTAGCAACATTTCTATCCAATGTTCCATCCATGTCAAAATTATCACGACATTAATCCAATTATCAAATCCAACTCAGTGTGACAAAAGTATATCACATGTCAGAAATATATATGAATAACCATGTCAATAGCATATCAACATCAATATAAAATGTCTTTAATAATCCACATGCATCATATATGATTCAAAATCAACAACATTCCAGTATCTCTAACATATAATATCATGCTAAATAAAAAAGCTACAATATATCCATAAGTGTAGTCGACAATCTTGAAATCACAAACAAAGAGGTGTCAAAGGGAAGCTGGAACTGCAAGGAGAAACGCAAGAATTACTTTTCCAAGGTGGGGCACCCAACCCACACTCCCTCCAAAACATGAAATAACTCTTATGAATCCATACATGAATTCTCCTCATAGTCCCCTCCTACTCCAAACTTCAGCTATCTACCCAAGCAACCAAAAATCATTCCAAAACAGTCAAAATAACAAGCACATATACACAAATAAAGGGAAAAACATGAGAAATATTAATTTTTCTACCTTTCCATAGTAGAGCTTGTTCTAAGAGTCAATCTCCAAGCTCATTCAAGCCCAAAAATTCACCAACAAGCTCCCACAAAGACCACAAGCTCTCAAAAATCTCCTAACTCCCAAAAGCAAGAGCCCAAAAATAATGAAGTAACCCCCAAACAAGCAAAACAACATCAATAAATATAAAAGGGAGAGAGGAGGATGATTTGGCTCCAAGTACGATGCCACCTCATTTCCTCTCCACTACACATCGCCCTAGTCAACCCCATACTCCAAAGCACAATTAATAAGTGGTTGAAGGAATGCTTTTTTACTTACACACACAATCTAAGCCCACACCCCCTAGGGAAAACATTTATTTCAAGAAGAAAGTGCTATAAACATTTTACCTTTTTATCTTCCCAAAACACCTAATGGGGTGTAATTTTTACCCCGACCCCATAGGTGGGATTGGTATAGAAATTTAAGAGGTGTGGGACAAGTTTGACTTGTCCCACAAGCCTCTAAAATTGGCTTCTAAGGCCAAATTCGAATTTACATGAAGGAGTAGAGTGTACTGTTGGTACCCAAATTGATTCTCTCTCAGAAGCTAAGAAGAATCATATATTTGATAGGGACCTTAGAGACAAGCAGATCATGTTGTGTGTCATTTTGTAGCTGGGAAAAAAATGCAGCTTGCTCTTTGTCACACAGATGTGGAGAAATGGGTAGCACCCTTAAGAGGATTTAATCTATCCTCACTACTTTATGGTTGTGCCTTTCAACTAGGGTGAAAGGACCCTTTTTATCATGTTATTTGTGAAGGAGATGGAGATGTCATTATTTGCAAAGTTATTAAGAAGACCTTGAAGAAAATATGATCAATACAACAAAAATCTAACTCTCACGAGTTGTCACCCTAAATAATGGAGAAATTTTCCAAGAAAAGTTCAGGCTACTAAAGATAATGAAAACCTGATTGCTTCTGCATGTTTTGGTAATAGAAATTATGCATTTGTACACACACATGAAAATCAGGGGTAGTATGGGTAGGATTGGTTGTTTTAAAATGAATTTTGGTGGGAGGTGAGGTAGAGTGGACTTTGACTCTCCAAATCTTTGAGAGATTTTACAAAAAAAGGAAAGCTAAGTTCAGAAAAGTTAAAATGTTCCTTTAACCAAAAGGTGTGCTTCAGTGGAGGCCTAGATCAACATGTTTTCACACAAACTTTAACATTCCAAAATGAAGGCTCAAATTGAAAAACTTAATTAAACATTTTCAACCTTTGTTTTGTCACGCCTAAGATACCCTCAAAGGATAACAAACAATCTTATCATCATGCTCGAAGGAAAATGAATTTAAATTTGTTTATTTCACTATCAAAGGAAAGATCTTATGATAAATGAAATTACAAATTCCACCAAACTATCACAAAGGTATGATCTTGTGTGATTCACAAAGATTTCAATGTAAGATTGCAATGGGAACAAGAAAAACTATTTGCAAACATTCAGAAATGAAAGAGACACAATTTTTCTCAAAATAAAACACAAATTAACTAAAATTTGATTAAATGCATCAGCAGGGGAAATATTCTAGAAAACTCTCAGAGTTTGTCAATGGTTGTACACTTGCAACCACCTTGACATGATCAAATTTAACACAAAAGAAATAAACAGGTTCCTCAGATGATTTCCCAGAAAGATGGGCTCTTTCAAACTTTTCTCTTAGGAATTAACTCACAACCTCTAACACTCCAACCATTTGCATGAAAAAACCATGTAATTTATAACATATTTTTCCCCCCAAAATAAAAAATATTCAAAGCACCATTGCTTGTTACAATTTCGATCGTGATTCCCAGAATCAAATTTGTAAAAAATTTGTCAGGTTTTTAGAGGAAAAATCTCTCCAAATATTTCCAGCATTCAATTCTTTACCTGGTAAATCCCTCTTCACTTCACATGCCAACTACTTTCTCCTCTCATCTGTCGAATTTGGTTTCTTGCATGCCAAGGAAGGAAATATTTGAAAATTAGATCGAATTCCACAGCCAGATCACATCTTAATGGTACAAGACATTTTCATATCTTCCCTACCAAATCAATATATAAATTTAATTCTCATCTTCATTTGGCATGTAGGAGACACCAAGAAATGATAAAAAAATGATAAAAATTTGCATCCCCAGGAGCTTTGGAGCAAAATGGTAGAAAATCATATACAGATGCACAGTTGCCATCGATTTCTCTTTTGAATTTGGAACGTCCACATCGGAGATCTGAGTTAAGACGGGCATGGGGGTTCCTTTTTACCTTTTACAACTTTTTGGAAAAAATGCAAAAATTTTCATTTTGCTCCACCCATCCGCCTTTGAAAAATGAGCTTGAGACGTGTCCCAATGTGGGTCCTAAAGGAACCGCAGCTAAATTCTACTATTTTACCTCATTTTCTAATGTGGGTCCTAGTGGAACCATGTTCCTTTTTACAGTTTAAATCTCTTTTTCAGAAAAGGAAAATTTTCAAAATTTACCCCGAAAGTCAGCACCTTCACCGTTGACTAAAGAAAATTTGCACTACTCTCTATCAGGATTGTGGGCCATTTTGATGACTTTAATCTTTTTGAAAATAAGGGGAAAAAAATCCAAGCTACCTCCGAAGGTCTACCTCACCGGCTTTTGACTTTTCAAATTACTACGTGTCTCAATGGCACATTTTGAGATGGTCCCATAAAGAAGAGATACCAAACAAGTGCGGGCTCAACACGTGTCTCAGTCTGGCATAGTCTTTTAAAAAGTTGAAGGTTCAGCAGAAGGTGCCATGTGTCTAAGGTCCGATATTGTCTTCTTCAGCCGTTGAAAAGTCCAAACAAAAAAGGTAGAGTGAGCGGAAGCCTCCAAGTGTCCTCCTGACGCTTATTTGAAATAAAACTCAGGGGCCGGTCCCTAAACATGCGCGGTCCCTCCACGTGTTCTAGGCCCTTTAGGAAGTTGCTTGAATATTCTAAGTAAATAAGGAAAGCCCAGTGGAAACCTCCATGTGTCTTTATGGTGCAGCTTCAATATGGTCCCTAGGAGCGGAGACCCTAAATGAGCGTGGGCTCACCACATGTCCCAAGCCTTTGAAAATTTCTTTTAAAATTTTAAGTATAGAGTGGAGCCAGTGGAAGCCTCCACCTATCTTTCTATTGCAATTATTAAGGTGGGACCCTAAGGTAGATCCTCATATGAGCACTATCCCACCAAGTTTCCACGACCTGCCAAAATCACACCAGCTACATGAAAAATATGTCTAAGTCTAGTAAAAGTAGTGGAATCCTCCACGTGTCCCCCCAGCACAACTCCAAGGCCAAACAAAAAGGTGATTCTTTAAATGAGCGTCGTTCCTCCACATGGACAAGTTATGGGTTGAAACAATCCAAAAAAAATTAGATTTCCCCACCGAGCCGCATCCAACCAAAAAGGGCCACATTTTCATTGATGTAGAGATTTAAATTTGATGGGAAAAACACACCCGTCAAACCGTAAAAATGCAGGGGAACCACCGTTTAATTATGGAGATGAAATTTTATTTAAGGACAGAGAATTTGGAAATGTTGTAAGGTTCACACATGATCCTCCGAGCTACATTCAATCATGTTTCCTCAGGTATTTGGGATAAAAAATGGCAGGGACGACAACACACAACTACGGAAAACAGAAGGAAAGGAATAACCTAAGTTTTACACCCATTGACAGACACCTTCAGATGGACAGAGAAACAACAAAAAAATTCTGGATCTTTAAGTGTTCTTCGACCAAGGAAGGGACTAATCATGTCAACCAAATGGATGACAGAGTCTTCAAGCACCAACATGGGGAGATAAGAAATGTGACAGAGGCCACAAACTGAGGCATTTTAATGACAAACGAGGCGAGACTAATTTGAGCACCAACATCGGCTCTGACTCGTGGATGGGCACTTCCTGTGAGTGCCACAAGAACCAAATAATAGAACAAGTGCACAAAACATCCATTGGTTAAAGGAGTCAGCTTGCAGAGCATAAAACTAGAACCATCTCCTTAAAAGGAACTGAGAAACTAGCAAAACCAGGTCACTAAGGACCAAAACGAGAAAAAACACAAAAGACAAAAAGCAACCAACGAACTATAAACTATATAAATGATGCTCACCTTGATTCTGGGGAATCAATCAAGGAAATATTTCAAATGCCTACCATTAACAGGAAATTCAAGAAATTTCCCATCCAAGTCTTTCAAGAAGAAGGTATGTTCACCAATTCGAATGTCAATGGAGTAAGGGCCCATCCATAATGCATCAAATTTACCATGCTTTCCCTTATCTTCATGTCTGCTATCCCATAACAGCACAAGATCTCCAAT
Source organism: Taxus chinensis (assembly GCA_019776745.2). Classification (NCBI taxonomy): domain Eukaryota; kingdom Viridiplantae; phylum Streptophyta; class Pinopsida; order Cupressales; family Taxaceae; genus Taxus; species Taxus chinensis. The sequence continues at coordinate 55,776,066 of CM034153.1, forward strand.
GCTAAAAGCTCTGGGTGTCACCTTCTTGTCAAATATCTTCTTCAAGTTTTCTCTTAACTTTACATGCCTTTAGTGGGATGACCTTCTTTCTTCATCCAACTCAACAATCTGGTTAATGTAAGCATCATATGGACTAACTTCTTGATATTATAGTTGTTGAATGAACTGATATGAGGACAATTGCATATGCAGGGGCAGCAGAGCTGGAGTTTCATACACCAAATCAAACAGACTTTTTCCAGTAGCTCTTTTAATAGTAATTCTATCATCCCAAACAACAAACTTCAAATGATCACCCCACTTCTTTTTTTTCAGCTCCAAGCTTCTCCTAATGATCTTTAATAGATTTTTATTGCTAGACTTGTTATCCAAAATTCACCCCTCAAGGTAATTTTGATAACATGCATCAAATTATTCAGTCCCGAGCAAGTACATTGATTCAAGGCTCGAAATCATGTTTTTTTGGGGGGGGGGGGCTCGGCTTCTCTCTAATACTCCCATCCAAGAAGAAATCCCAACGAGTTGAAAAAAATGGAAAAAATGCAAAAAATAAGGTTGCAGGGTTGTTTTAAAGAATTTCGGGTCTGAAGGGTTCGGGTCGTACCAGTGCGGGTCATACCGAGGTTCGTCGTACCAAGTTTGGGGGAAAAATACAAAGAAAATCGGATAAGTCAAACAATTTTTTCCCAGGCGGTCCGTGGGATAGTTGGGACAAAAGTACGTGAGGGATGTGCGGGACGCGAAAAGGCGAAAGGCCGAAAGCAAGAAAAATCCTCCAGTTTTTTGTTTCGCGCGGTTTGGGACAGCCGGGACAAAAGTATGCGCGGGGCACAAATCGGTCAATTTGCCGCAAGACAGTCCATTTCAGGAAGTTCATAGATTTTCGTTTGGGACAGCCGGGACAAAATTACGCGAGGGACGCGAAAATCCGAAATGGCCAAAGACAAAGAAGAAAAGTCAACGTTTGACCTGTGAACTTCAAACGGCCATAACTTTTGACTCTGAGCTCCGATTTTCACAAAATTAGACTTTCTGGAATGAGCACGACCTCCTTTATTATTTTTAATGAGGGTAGATATATTTAATTAAAAGAAACATATTCGGCTCCAGTCAGTTAATGCTCATTCCCATCAAATGACAGAAAACGCCTGCCAGACCCAAAATAGCTGACCACACTCAGAAGGCCATAACTTTTGCATTTCTCAACAAAATCACACAAAACTTGTACTGTTGCAATTTTGGCTCCTATCCCGACATAAAAAAATCAATAAATTCTATATTTGATGAGATATTTATGGATATTTTTTATAAAACGAGGCCGGTATCATAAAAGTGTTTTATTTGGAAGTTGGGAGTGCAATTAAGAGGCATGGTCATCATTCTTTGTCTGCTACAGCACTTGGGACAGTATGGGGAGCCTTTTGCAAGTAATATACAATCATTTTACTCCATTTTATTCCTCTTACAAGTGATGGAAGGATAGATTTCTGGATTTTCATTTTTCCCTCTCTCTCTTCTCATTTTTTCTATAAATTGAAGTGTTGGGCTCATTGTAAAGGGGAGGTAGTTTTTGCAGCAAAGCTCTACAAAAATTTCTTTGTGAAGATAACATGTTGTATCCCCTTGTTGTGGACTCCTTGCATGGTGATCCAGGCCCTTATCTTGTAACTGATTGAACTGTACATATCGGGAAGCAATAAAATATAAGTTTACGGATGTATCTTCCCCTGCTGTGTTTTCTTGCATCCTTCTTGTAGACACCTATAATTACGCCCAAGCAATTTAAATACTTAAATTGTGCTAATTATCCCCTTTCTCGCAAATCAACGACATATCGTCAAAAGCACTCATTTTCCTTCATATCATCAGTAATTAATTACACTAAGCTAATTAATTAAGTTTCCTATCCAACAAATACCTTAATTAACGACCTTCCATTATTAAATCACCCCTTCTACTTAGACTAATTAATTATTATTAATTAATTAGCTTTGCATTCCATTTAACCAATAAATCAATATTTAATTGATTTAATCCCCTTATAATAGCCTAAATCGTACTAATATTCCTCTAGTTATCTTTTATAAGCTTACATCTACCTATTAGTTAATCACCTTTGATTAATTAAAACACCCCCCAACTCCCATGACATGTTAAGCATAAATTAAACCCTTCTAAAGTTAGGTTACCTTTAGTAAAACAACCTTATCCATTCCTAATAATGTTTTACCTTGATCCCACACTCATGAGAATGTATTGAATCCTTTATCCTTTGGGCTATATAAAGAGCCCTCCACCTACCTTTTTACTTACACCTAAAACTTCTTAAGAGAGAAAATGCAAAGCATATAGCAAAGAGACTAAGAGCTTGCCTATTGTTTTCTTGAGAGGTCACCATTGTTAATAGCTAAAAATTCCTATTCTTGCATTATTTAAGGATCAAACAAAACAATTTTTTATTACCATTGGAGTTAAATAGGTCCATTCATTCTTGTTGGTAATCTAGGAGAGTAGAGATGTTAAAATAGCATGCATAGTTTTGATCTCATGTTTTCAAAGTTATAATGTTAGTTTATATATTTCTTAGTTCTCTATCTTGATGGTGTTTATGCTTTGTTTGAGCTGAATTGTAGAACTATGTTAGGTGGTAGTTCTTGCTTCATTTGATTTAGCATTAAGAAAAGTATAGATGCACACACATAACATGCATGATTTATAACTGAAAATAGAACCTTCTATCTTGCACATTTGCCACCTATCTCCAAGTAGATAACTTCTTCAAGTAATGGATTTTAAACCAATCACATAAGTTGCATAATTTAATTGATCACTCAATTACTTTTTCGGAGGAAATAAGAGAAAGAAGAAGAAAGAGTAAAGATGTAGTCTTGTCCTTTTTCATATTATGCATGTAGCTGATTCTTTTGCCTTTGATTTTTACCAAACTAGATCTAGAAGTGTCTAGAAGTGGATGGATCTGGAAGCAGTTGAATTAGTTCATCTCTTGAAGATTTTGTAGTTCTTCTCCAGTACATGCATAAGTGCAATGTTTGCCATAAATAACTCATCATTTTTATTTTTAATTGCATATGAGCAATTAAAAATTATGGAAAGAACTCTGGGTGAATACAACTTCAATGAAGGCTTTAATTGGAATATTGGGAGCATATGAACAAGATCCTGGAAGAAATTTTCCACGCATTAACTTCTACACGGGTTGCATTAGAAACAAGAGGAAGCTTTTGCAATTATGAGATCTGGATCTAAATCTGGATCTGGGCCTAGATTTGTGGCTCCGATGTCTATGAATTTGGAAGTGATGCATGAATCCGTTGTGCTCTCTTTTTCATCCCTCTTTGCCATGGCTATGTCTATCTTTGTCTGAATAATTCTTTTTCTCCTTATCTTGTCGGAATTCTTTAAAACTGGTGCAGATCTAGATAATTCTTCAGATTTAGAGGATATATTCAATGTATTGGACATTGATTTAAGCTCCCATTCTGTTATAAAAGCACCTGTGATGAATTCCTGTAGCTAATTCAGACAAAGATGGCAACCAGAACATGAATAGTGAATTTTAATCATAAAAATCTGCATATATCAAGCCTGCTGCTCTAGAATTTGATGCTTTATTTGCATGCAAAACAAACATGAATTTTACCAACTTCACCTGAGCACCTATATCACTTATGCAAAAAATTATCTAGACACAAATCAACCTCCTTCAACCTATGCGCCAAATCTGGAAGCTTTTAGCATTAATTACACCTTTTGAGCAAAAATCTTCTCCAAATGGGGTGCACTTTTTTTCTGGGCTGCACTTCTCTACTTTGGGATTAATTAATTCATCCTTATGGCAGCCCCTTCTCATATAATCCTTATGATTATATAATTAATTAATGTCTTTCCTATTCCTGATAATTAATTAATTAATTAATTAATAAACTTTACTCTTCAAATGGGGCGCCTATTGTGTGCATGGTCATGACTGCCATTAAATAAATTAAATTTACTCTTCAAATGGGGCGCCTATTGTGTGCATGGTCATGACTGCCATTAAATAAATTAAATCTATTTAATTTTAGAGTTCTGCTTCCAGTTAACTCAAGCATCACAATATGCTTTGACCTTAGCCACTAGAAATAGGAATTAATTAATTCATTTAATACTTTAAAAAGTATTATTTCTCTTCCAAATGGGGCACACTTTTTGACATGGAGGGGATGCATTAAATAATAATATTTATTTAATTTTAGAACTGTCTATTTCCAACTTCCTTTTGTCCACTTCCCTTTGTTGACTTTTCCACAAGCATGGGTGCCAAAATTGGAGAAGGGATTAATTAAATTAATTAATTTAAGGCTACCTTTCCTTCCCTAAAGGGGTCACACTTTTTGGCATAAGAGATTTCTATTTTTAAAAGTTAGTTGACAATGTGATTATTTACCCTACAAGACAGCCCTGAAAATCCCATGATTCACTTAAGTTGTTTGACATTCATAATGAGATTATTTACCTTGCAAGGTAGGTAATAAAATCCCATTCATGCCTTAAGTGATTTTTCTTTTATTTCACAATGAGAATCTTGAGATTATTTACCCTGCAAGGTAGGTAATAAAATCCCATTCATGCCTTAAGTGATTTTTTTTTTATTTCACAATGAGAATTTTTACCTTGCAAGGTAGGTAAGAAATTCCTGCCTGCCTGCTGCCTCTAATTTTCCCATTGTGACTTAAGTGGTGTTACTTCCATGGGAAAAAGTACCCTGCTAGGAAGGCACAAAATTCCCACCTGCCTACTACTTCCAAAAATCCCATGATTCATTTCAAACCATCTTTTTCCAAAAATGCGGCCAGCCCAAAAAAAGCTTTTTGGTGCACTACTTCATATTTTATGAGAGAACTAGACCTTCGATGGAGAATTCCTTCTAGAAAAATGTGCATAGGTGATCTCCAAGCTAAGAATCAGGCCAAACCAGCAAAGGAATTGATCCAGAGAAATTTCATAGAAAACGAAACTTGAAAACACAAAACGTTGCCAGAAGTCACAAATAAAGCCCAAGATTCATTCCTAGTTAAAACCCTACTAGTATATGGGAATATTGACATGTATGATCACAACAGGGTTAAATCAGAGCTCAATTTGCCTCAAACGGGGATCACAACAGGGTTAAATCAGAGCTCAATTTGCCTCAAACGGGGCTCAAAGGTATTGAAATACAACTTTCCCATAGGTAAATCCCAACGACAGGATAAAACAAAATTGGGCATATGGGTATTTGTGAACAATGACTTATATGGCTCCTTAGGAATATCTTGACACATTATAGGAACTTTTTGGCAATAAACACATAAAACAAACCATTATTTTAAAAGTATAATTTTTTCTAAATAGGGTAGTCCCAGATTTCAGGGTAAAATCTGGGGACACCAGCTTGTAAATCCACCTATAAATCTATCATTTACATTTCCCCAAGTTTGTTTGGCATGTTGGAGAAGGAAAGAGGGCAGATTAGATCAAATCGGGTGGTTAGAATAATCAGATCTACTCATTAATGTCCAGAATGATGTTTTCCCATTTCTCACCTACAAGATCCACTAAATCTGAATTTGAATATCTAGCATTGTAGTCTACATCAATAGCTATCGATTGAGACTAGGAGTGCACTAATCATAGCTCTATAGTAAAAAATATGGCTGTTAGAATTTTGTTAGGGCCATTTTCATTTTATTTATGCAAGACATGTGGCATGCATGGATTGTCTAAAAAAGACGATCAACTGTGAAAATGTTCTTATCATTTTTGCCATACTTCACTCATTGATTTGTTGCAAGGATTTGGTGCCCTGTTGGTGTGCTTTAACTGGTTTCATGTGGCACACCCAAGCATGTCAGATAATGATATGGCATGGAATGGCATAGAGGATGGTGCAAAGGTATGCACGTGGAAGAATGAGGTGAGGGAAGAAGGTAGAAGGAAGGCAGGTTGATGCACCAAAATTAGTAGGAACTTGACAAGGTCATAACTTGAGCTCCGGGTGTCTGTTTGAGTCCAATTTTTTGAAACCACATGTTTTGATGAGGAGAATGCAATGGAAACCCACCCTAAAAAATGGGGCAAGTTTTGGCACATTTTTGGGCCCTAAATCCACCATCTTGAGGCTGAAAATTAGGATTTAAGTTGTAGTTTGGTTTTTTCCTATTTTTGGGCATTAGCTAATTTTAGTCTATTAGTTGCATCATGAGTTAGAAAGTTGGTAATTCCTCTAATTTAGGAATGTAGAAGATGTGTGGCAATTTTTGTGCCCGTACGAATAAGCATGTGAACTTACTAAGAATAACAGGTTCTAGTAAACTGCTTAAAATAGTAATTTCTGCCACCTAGAGTATATTTAGTTAAGTTAGAGTTTTCTTGGAAACTCGAGTTAGGAGTGGTTTTCCTATTTAAGAAAAATTGTAATTCATTATTCAATAACAAATATTGTAAACCCTTTACTAGAATCTGTATTAGAACCACTTCTAAAGTAGAAGTATACCTTTGGCCAGGAGCAACCTTATCCATTCCTAATCATGTTTTACATTTATCCCACAGTTCATGAGAATGTGTTGAATCCTTTATCCTTTGGGCTATGTATAAAGTATTACCCTCAACCTACCTTTTTACTTACACCTAAACTCCTTAGAGAGCAAATGTAAAGCATATAACCGAAGAGAGGCTAAGCAGATTACACCTTGTTTTCTTGATTTATTTCCTTCATATTCTTTTGACACTTTGTTGATCAAAAGAAGCTGTGATTACCTTTGAGGTTGCCATTCGACTGTTTCTCTCACTTTTATGTCCGTTTACGCCCATCCATGTTTGCGGCTGGGTTAGTTAAACGTCTAAAGTGAGCCATGGAGGCTACCTTTTCACGTCATTTGGTAGCCATTGTGATCTTGATACCCATAGTCAAGATCGTCATTGTAGTTAGGCATGGTTCATCACTGCGGACTTCCATAGAGGAGTTAAGCTTGTTTGTCTCGTATCATTACAATTTTAGATATTTACGTCTTGTTTCTTGTAAACTCGACATAAATACCTATATTGTACGGTTACGTTGCACACATTTTTAACTATTCCTAGCTATACTTTGAGATTTTTAGTTCGGTTTTATTATTACCTTGATTTCAAAGAGTGCTAGGTGTTACCATTTGTGCGTGTTATATCAATAACACCTCGATATCAATACTTCACTTTCTAGCAAAGTGGGTTAACATATCTTGGTGATATTGTTGTGTCATTCATGCAAATCGTAATTGGCACTTTTTGAGATATAGGTCTTAATCGAGACTTGAGCTCACTCATTGTATATCTTGATTGGGAGATCGCATTTAACTTCTTGTATTTACTTACGTCTTGTTCATTCCTTTGAACTTGGCATAAGTGGAGACATCTTGTTAATCATCTGGCGATCACAAATTACTTTGAAACGTAGTCTAGGAAGTATTTCATTTGATTAAGTTTTAATACCAAATGCTTGTCTCACAGGTGATTTATCACTATATCATATTGGTATTCTCACATTGTTGACACATTCATACTCTTAGCAATTTCATCTTGTGTTTCACTTAGGGGTAGTCATTGAATTTTGAACAAATCTACAACTTACCTTAGTGAAACTTATCACGAAAACATGGCTCCCAAAACACGTCTAGGGTTGAAGAAACAGACATATGAGGAACAACAAGCACATGCTTGGGAGACCTCTAACAGACAAGGGTCAAACCCCTTCATTGGACACGACTTAGGGCCACTATTTTCTGTAGAAAAGGAAACCGAAGAGATGGTCGATCATAGTGGAAATGAATTATAATCACCACACGCAGAATTTGATTTTGATCCCACTCTACTAGATGAGTTTCTCCTTAGAAACAAAGATAGAGTTTTAGCACAGGTCGTGGAATTAGGGGCCAAATTTCCCACCGAGAATGAACCAATATTACCTACAAATGACACTACTAAGGAAGAATGCCCCCTTATCAATATGGAAGATATTTTAATAGGTGGGCATGCTTCCACTTCTTACGCAGAAAATGATAAAGTGGTAGGGCATAGAATACCCCTCATCAAAGTGCCACGAAGAAACAAGATAAAACATGAGACAGGGGAAGAACCTCCACAATACGAAGAGGAAGAACCTTTAGAAGAAGAAGACACAAACCAAGTCACAATCCAACAACAACTCAGTAACCTAAGCCGACAACTAGCTTTGCTTACTTTCCAGGTACAAAAAGACACAAACAAGAACGTTCAAAAGTCAAGGCCTAAGTTTAGGATCCATGAACTCCATCGAGAAAACCAAGGAGAAGAAGACATGGGGTATCATCGTGTACACGTCCCCACTTCTCCCACTAGAGAACAATTGCTCACACAAGAAGTGCAATCTATGAAAGCAACGCTTGCAAGCATACAAGAAAGCAATATAGGGAGTATTAGGAAATACCAATACGAAGAACTATGCCCCTATCCTTTTGACAAGACAATGACCCTTCAACCCTTTCCAAAGAAATTTGATATGCCAAAGTTTGACAAATACAAAGGAAAGGGAGACCCAAGGGATCATGTTAAATATTTCTACATGGCATGTCAAGAGGTGTCTTATAGTGATAATTACCTCATCAAACTTTTTCCTAAGAGTCTCGGAGGTCAAGCATTGGAATGGTTTACACGCTTACCACGAGGATCAATTTTCACCTGGCCAGAATTGGCAGAAAGATTCGTGCATCATTTCTCATATAACATAGAGAGTGACATCACCATGGCAGACTTGTGCAGCATAAAACAACGCCCAAATGAGACCTTCGCCAGCTTCCTCCAACGATGGAGAGGGATAGCTAGTCGCTTCCCTTGCGCTTTCCCTGAGAAGCAGCTAGTCAGTATTTTCATCCCTAATCTCAACCCAGATATAGCTTTCCACCTCCAAATGCATTGTGTCCACACCTTTGAGGAGGTTATCGAGAAAGGGATTCAAATAGAAAAGGCTCTCATTGCCAAAGGCACCCTCAAAACCCAATCTAAAGACAACCAAAGTGTCAAACCCACTGAAAAGCCAAAGATCTTTAACAAAAACAAAAACGTGGTGGGAGACGGAATCACTGATTCCAAACGTGTTCAAACGGTCCAAACCAGTCAACCTTTTAAACTAACCAAGGGCCCAATTCAACCACCACCAAAGTGAAGAACATTCACCTCCCTCAATGAACCGTTGTCTGTCATACTAAAACAGTTGGATGTGGCCCACATGATGACCTATCCTACAACGCAACCGTTTGATGACAACGCTCCTAAACCTTCATGGTATAAGGAGCATGAATACTGTGAAATGCATCACGTTAAAGGTCATAAAACAGACAAATTTTTGCGACTTCACCACTATATTCAAGACCTCATTGACAACGGGGAGATAGAGGTGGATAACCCCTAGCCACATGCAAACACCTAATGAGAAAATGGGGATTTATAAGGAACCATTCCCCAAGCATGATAAGTCGGAAAAGACAAAACCGGATCGGGGAGAGTCATCCCAAACCTATAAAGCCACAAATTACTTGTATACCAAAAGAGATAACAATCATTACGATTCACTTATCAGATGTATTCACTCCCCTACTGACCGTGTCAATACCATCCGGATCAAGGGAAAGGACTGCGCTGCGGTAACAAGGCATGCCCGCCTCATGATTCCAGAACCCTCTCTGTTGACCCCACAAACTGGTAAATATAACCTTTTAGAACAACTTGAGAAGACACCTGCTAAGATCTCGATCTTAGATCTTCTCAAGATATCCAATGTGCATAAGGAAATTTTGTATCAAACTCTTCAGGGGTCGGGAGTGCCTTTAGAAGTCGATCCTGCATACCTTCAAGCCGCGGTGGCAAATATTACACCCAGTGAGCATCTCACTTTCAACCATAGGGAGGTCCCTACCGAGAATCCTACACATAATCTTCCCTTATACATTGAGGTAGTTGTCACCCGCAGGAAAATCAAACGGGTGCTTGTGGACAATGGATCAGGATTGAACATCTGCACGCTTAAATTGGTCAAACAATTGGGACATACGGAGGAAGATCTTGAGTCCCATATCATCACTATCACCGCATACGACAACGCGGAAAGAGAGTCAGCAGGCACCATTACGCTGCCAATGGAGGTGGGCCCCACTTGCCATCAGACAAAGTTTCACGTCTTAGACTTGGAACTTCCATATAATATGCTTCTAGGCCGACCATGGATCCATGCCATGCAAGCAGTGCCATCAACATTTCATCAATGCATCAAGCTGAAGCATGAGGGACATACAGTAACAATACCAGGAGACTCAGAGCCCTTTGCTCATTGTAGAGCTCTTAATAGCTTTGCACGAAAGGGTACATATGCATGTCCCTCCACAGATATAGCTGTCCCTCTTCATTCTGAGGCCATGGAATCTCGAGTAGATTCAAATTCTCTTCGTTCTTGCACTCATGGGGCATCTACTTCAACATCTCCATTTAATTCATGGGAGATGAAAATTCTGGAATATGGCTGTGGGGAGTATAATGTACAACAAGCGCTCTTGGTTTCTGACCTCTCCTTGTCGCCCAAGACTAGAGGTCGACCCAACTACCGCTTCAGGAGACCTAGAGAGGAACATACTATTGGGTCGTTCCTACCTGGAGGCTTGTTAGCTGAGGAAAAATTACTTGATCCACCTACTACTTGGGTCCCTGAGGACACTCAGCCATCTTGTTATCAAACCCCAGAATATGAAAAATCTAGCAGAATGATGTACTCCATGGGCTACAAAGGCCTAGGATGTGGGAGGAATGAACAAGGACAAAGAGAACCAGTCCCTCTTCCACATTTCAAAACAGAAAGATATGGCATTGGGATTCGCCCTTATGGAGCACACCCCAACGATCAAGATGCGACTTGTTCTGAGCATGAGGATAGCTCCGATTATCTAGACAGCAATACGGATTCCTGTTGTAGCCAATATGAGGATCTGGCCTCCACGAACCTTTTCATGAATAATGCTGTCCTAACCATCACCCCCAATGAACCAACCCTTGACCTTGTATACCCCTCCCTTGTTGAATGGGACCAACAACGTCACGTGCCACTAGATTTATTCGAGAATGACGAGGCTATTGCAGAGTTCATGGGCATAAGGGATACAATTCCCATTGGAGATCACAAGAAGGGTTTCTTTATTGACTTAGACACCTGCGCCTACTTCGGCGAGGAGGCTGAACTTCGTGGTCAGCAAAATTTAAAGAAAAGCGAGGGCAAGAGTTCTAAAGAAAAGCCTCAGAAAAAATCAAAGTCCAAGTCACACAGTGAAAACCTCTTTGAGGCATTGGCTGACAAACAAATAAGAAAATTAAAGGACAAACAAAGTGACCACGCCAAGGATGAAAATCTCGTAGAGACATCCTTGGATGAAGATCTCAACCTACCTCCCGATCCCACGCGTATGGAGGATTTATCAAAATTGTTAGTTGAAGAAACCATTGATGTCAATATTGGTACTGAAGAAGATCCCAAGATAGTAAAATTGGGAGCATCACTCTCAGCCAGAGAACAAAAGACGTTCACTATGCTACTGCGAGAGTTTATTGATGTGTTCGCATGGTCTTACAAAGACATGCCCGGCTTAGATCCAACTTTGGTCGTGCATAACTTGGTTGTGCACGCAGACGCTAAGCCTATCAAACAGAAGCTTCGAAAGATGCACCCAAGAGTGGCCTTGTTAGTTAAAGAAGAGTTGGAAAGGTTGCTTGCAGCAGGATTCATCAGGCCAATTGATTATTCTGAATGGATATCAAACATTGTTCCTGTCCAGAAGAAACCTATTGGTATCCGAATTTGCACAGATTTTAGGGACATCAATAAAGCTTGCCCTAAAGATGACTTTCCATTGCCCAACATTGACATGATTGTTGACTCAACCGCAGGGTATGAAATGCTATCACTTATGGATGGCTTTTCGGGTTATAATCAAATTAAGATCGCTGAGGAAGACCAACACAAAACAGCTTTCACAACTCCTTGGGGCACCTTCTGTTATCAGGTGATGCCATTCGGCCTTAAGAATGCGGGAGCAACTTATCAGCGGGCCATGACAGTAATATTTCACGATATGATTCATGACATCATGGAAGACTATGTAGATGACATCCTGGGAAAGTCCAAAACAAGAGAGGAACATCCTATCATTTTGCGGCGTATCTTTGAACGCCTACGTGAATACAAAGTCAGGCTAAATCCAAAGAAGTGTGTCTTTGGTGTGCTATCTGGGAAACTATTAGGCTTCATCGTGTCCAGACGAGGTATTGAGGTAGACCCTGCTAAAGTATCTGCCATCACAGAAATGCCTCCACCTGAGAATATCAAGCAACTGCGTAGCTTGCAAGGGAAAATTCAAGCCATTCGCCGCTTTATCTCCCAGCTTGCAGATAAATGTCACTCATTCACTCATTTGCTTAAGAAGGACATCACTTTCATCTGGGGACCTGAGCAACAACAAGCCTTTGCTTTGCTTAAACAGTACCTGGCTAATCCACCTGTCCTCATGCCTCCCACTCCGGGAGAACCACTTTTGCTCTATATTTCTGCTACGCAATATGCTATTGGTGCACTGCTCGCCCAATATGACCTTAGCCATAAAGAGAAAGCAGTGTACTATCTGAGTCGCACCCTCATCACCTATGAACGTAATTATCCTCAGATTGAGAAGGCTTGCTTGGCTGTTGTTTTTACCTTTCAGAAACTTCGCCATTACCTGCTAAATACTAAGACCAAGCTCATATCCAAGGTCGACCCACTCAAGTATTTGTTGTCCAAACCTGCCCTCACAGGTAGAATGGCTAATTGGATCATTCTACTCAGTGAGTTTGATATAGAATTTGTCCATCAAAAATCAATTAAAGGACAAGTACTTGCTGACCAGCTAGCGGAAGCACCTTTGCAAAGCACAGAACCTTTGAGTCTGGATCTGCCAGATGCATCTTTGCTCTACATTGAAGAATCTGTCGTATGGCAGATACATTTTGATGGATCTTTTACGTTTCATGGTTCAGGTGCAGGAGTGGTCCTTATTACTCCTTCAGGTGATCCTATACCACAGGCTTTCCGCCTGGCCTTCCCTTGCACGAACAACATTGCGGAATATGAAGCACTCATTGCAGGGATGAAGCTAGCCATCAAGTGGAATATTCAACATGTGAAGGTTGTAGGTGATTCACAGCTAATCATCAAACAGGTTAATGATGAGTATAAAGTTAAGGATGACAAGCTCATACCTTATAAGAAGTTGGTGGAAACTCTGAAGGAGTATTTTGTGCGCATTACCTTTGAGCAAATCCCAAGAGCGCAGAATAGATCGGCAGATGCTATGGCAACGGTGGGATCTATGCTTCGTATTCCGCCAGGGAACAATGATATGCCATTCTTCGTAGAAAATCTACGCCAGCCCGCGTATGACATGCCAGAATCTTGCTTGGCTTGTGAGGTTGTTGGTCCCCATTCACCATGGTATGAACCCATTTTCACCTATCTTAAGGACAGTACATTCCCTCCCGAAATCTCCCGCTCTGAAAAGCAGAGCCTAATTCGCCAGATAGCCCGTTACACCCTGTTAGGAGGTACACTTTATCGTCGTGGCTACGATGGGAATCTGTTACGTTGTCTGGATGTGCCGGAGTCAATCCAGGCAATTAAAGAAGTACACGAAGGAGTATGCGGAGCACATACAAATGGAATGGTCTTGGCTAAGAAACTGTTAAGAGTAGGTTACTATTGGCCCACCATGGAAACTGATTGTTGTAATTATGTTAGAAAATGTGTGTTATGCCAAAAGTATGGAAATTTCATCCATGCTCCATCGCAACCATTGCAACCAATCACTACCCCGTGGCCATTCTCCAAGTGGGGACTTGATCTAATAGGGAAGCTTACTCCTACCTCATCTGATGGTCATACACATATCATCACAGCTACAGAATACTTTACAAAATGGGTGGAGGCTGTCCCTTTAACCTATGTCACAGGAGCACAGATTTCTAAATTCATCATGAATCACATTATTTGCCGATATGGTATCCCTGCAGCCATTGTCACAGATAATGGGAAGTCATTTAAGAACAAAACTGTGAAAGGTCTTTGCCAACGGTTCCAAATCAGATTAAAATGGTCCACGCCATATTACCCTCAGGGTAATGGACAAGCTGAGGCAACAAACAAGACTTTGGTAAGGATAATGGAGAAGATGGTTAGCAAAACTGGTCGAAACTGGCACCTACAAATCCACCCAGCCCTCTGGGCCTACCGAACATCAATTCGCACTGCTACGGGTGCGACGCCATATTCCCTTGTGTTCGGGACAGAATCTATCATCCCTTTAGAGATTGAACTCCCATCCCTGCGAATTTCTCTTCGGGACTATTTGGATAAGGATGAAGATTACCGAGTGGCAAGATTGGCTGAGTTAGAGCTCCTGGATGAGAGGCGCATTCGCGCTTTTAATCACCTGAAAGTATATCAACACAGAATCTCCCGCAACTACAACAAGAGAATCATCCCTCGCCAGTTTGAGGTGGGTGATTTAGTTATGAAGGAGAACCAGTTCAACACCAGAGCAGAGCGAGAAAAGAAAGGGAAGTTCGAACCACACTGGTTAGGACCCTATGTCATAGTTGCCAAGTATGGCACAGGGGCATACAAGTTGGCTCACCCCAATGGTGATGAGCTTCGGGAGCCCATGAATTCCATGCATCTTAAGAGGTTTTATGCCTAAACATGGCACAAGAAAGTCAAAAAAAAAATTAAAAAAAAAAAAAAAAAAATCAAAAAATCAAAAAATCAAAAACAATGCAAAAATTAAAAAAAATCAAAAAATCAAAAAAATCAAAAAAAAAAAAAAAAAAAATCAAAAAATAAAAATAAAAAACAAAAAAAAAAAGAAGAAGAAGAAGAAGAAGAGAAAACAGGTCGTCCACTAGTGAAAACCACGCAATTGTGGCACTTTAGACATGTCCTTGGGTGAAAACCGGTTTCCGGCGCCTCGGGAGGATTCGTTGTTCACAAGCATTCTGTATTCGAAGGGTAGTTGTCTTTTTCCTGGACCTGGTTCTACCTTCGAGTTTCCTTGTGCACACCATCTAGTCCAGCCTTGATCCGGCTTTGCCTTCTTCTATTCGTCTGTAAGGGACGTGGTCTTTCGTTATTTCCCATCTTACGCTGGGGGCAACTCAACGATTTCACCTTCTTGTTCATAAGCGCGTGGCTTCTGCCCTTGTATATTCCCCACCTAACGCTGGGGGCATCCATGCTTTCTTGGTTACCTGCACATAGCTTTGGTAAACTGTTAAAAACACAAAAACAATAGAAAATTGTTTCACAAAACACAAAAACAATAGAAAATTGTTTCACAAAACACAAAAACAATAGAAAATTGTTTCACAAAACACAAAAACAATAGAAAATTGTTTCACAAAACACAAAAACAATAGAAAATTGTTTCACAAAATACAAAAACAATAGAACATTGTTTCGAGAAAAACACAAAAACAATAGAACATTGTTTCGAGAAAAACACAAAAACAATAGATTTTTTTTTTTCACAAAACACAAAAACAATATAAAATTGTTTCACAAAAACCTAAACAATAGAAAATCGGTTTATGAAAACATATCTTACAAAAACATTTACTTGCATTGTCTTGTTTTCTTGCTTTTCTTGTTGCTTGTATAGTGTTTTACGTGCTTTCTTTTGAGTTGTTTGTTGCTTGGGTGTACTTTTTCATAGTTCATCTTTTCTTGCTTAGAATAGATTCATTCTTGCTTGTGCATATTGTAGTGGGTTTTGACATGCTAGTGTGTTAATTCTTTATTTCTTTCTTAATGCATTTGGTTGTGTTTCTTGCATGTGCTTTGTTTTGTTATCCATCACGTTACCATCACTATCATCACATCTAGCATCATCTATACATCATATATAAACACAAATGCTAAGTTTTACATCATGCATGTATGCTAATCTAATCATCACATATCGTATCATCAATGGGGGCAAGAGGGGTTGCGCATAATCAAAAATCTATCCCCCCCCCGCATCCATATCATCATATCATCCCGTCCATATCCATCAAAATAATTATTTTTCTGTTATTTTTCACCGTATTGGGGCATTTTTTGTCCAATACCCCTTTCTTCTCCCCTGGACAATTTTATTGCTCCCTGGCGATTTTTATTCTTCTTCACACCTTCGTAAATAATTATTTTTCAAATAATTATTTTTTCTTAATTTTTCCACTAAACAAGGACATTATTTGTCGTTTGTTTCTCTTTTCTTCCACCTAGGGCACTTTCTATTGCCCCTAGGCCCTTCTTTTTCTTCTTCTCCTTTCTTCTATTGTTTATCACAATTCAGAAAGCCAAAACAATACAAACATTTACTATATCAAAAAAATCTAAAAACAAGGCAAAATTTTTCAAAAAATTCCTAAAAAGTAAAACACCCTACAAAATGGTAACTTGCTTCTTACGGCTGAAACTTGTGTCTTGCGCATGGTATTTTCTCCATATCCTGTTGGTTTGTCTCACATCTTCCCTGATTAATACGACTCGCGGATCACTGGATTCACAACCATTCACAAAAGCTAGCTGCTTGCTTCGTCTGTACTCTGGGGCACTTTTGGTTGCCTGGTGCTGTTTCGTTGCGCACAAATGCTTTTCATGGACCCCGTGTCCATTTTCATTTCCCCTTGCATGTATCCTTGTTTGGGGCATCATTTTTAACCCTTGTCGTTAATCACGAACTTGTGGATCTCTTCAGCACTGATAACAAAACATTTGTACAACTGTCTTGACCGTTGTTGGGTTAGATATGTGTGTTCGTACTTGTTTTCCCTGTTATATGAGCTTGTTTCCTTCTCGTATTGCATTGCATTATTGTATGTTGCGTGGAGTTGGTACTTTCAGCAATGGACAATTGTTTGTAGTATGGCTTTTCATGTCATTCTACCTTTGTCGTATGCTTATATTTTTCATAAGGACCGATGATGTAGTTCCTATGGCAATATGATGACATCAAATTTGTTCAAAACAAATAAGCAGCTAGAGGCTAAGCTCTTCTCTCCCCTCATCCATATTTCTTCTACACGACTTCCCTTTCACCCCTAATTCTCCCTCTCCTTGGGGCATCCTGCCTCGTCCCCATTCTTCTGCCTACTTCTCACCTTTTTCGATCGTCGATCGAGTTCTTCTATCACCCCATCGACACTCGAGGGGGCATCTCTCCCTCCTACTAATTTTTCTTCCATCTCTTCAAAATCTCTTTTGTCTACTATCTTTGAAGTGGCATCACTTATGCCACCCCAAAGAGGGGCAAATGTAGACACCTATAATTACGCCCAAGCAATTTAAATACTTAAATTGTGCTAATTATCCCCTTTCTCGCAAATCAACGACATATCGTCAAAAGCACTCATTTTCCCTCATATCATCATTAATTAATTACACTAAGCTAATTAATTAAGTTGCCTATCCAACAAATACCCTAATTAACGACCTTCCGTTAATAAATCACCTCTTCTATCTAGATTAATTAATTATTATTAATTAATTAGTCTTCCCCTTCATTTAACTAGTAAATCAATATTTAATTGATTTAATCCCCTTTTAATAGCCTAAATCGTACTAATATTCCTCTAATTAGCTTCTATAAGCTTACATCTACCTATTAATTAATCACCTTTGATTAATTAAAATACCCCCCAACTCCCATGACTTGCTAAACATGTATTAAACCCTTCTAAAGTAAGGTTACCTTTAATAAAGCAACCTTATCCATTCCTAATCATGTTTTACCTTTATCCCACATTCATGAGAATGTGTTGAATCCTTTATCCTTTGGGCTATATAAAGAGCCCTCCACCTACCTTTTTACTTACACCTAAACTTTCTAAGAGAGTAAATGCAAAGCATATAGCAAAGAGACTAAGAGCTTGCACCTTGCCCTTTTGAGAGTTCATCATCTTGAAGAGTTAAGCCTCTTTCTTAAAGTGCTTGGGTCATATGGGAGGTGTCAAAAGGGTCTTGTAGCCCAACTTTGATTAGCCCCCATTCCTAGGTTCTTGGAGCATTAAGGACAACTATTTTGATAGCCATGGAGCTTACTTAGGTCCATTCATTTATTTGTTGTTAGAGAATAGAGGAGTTTATATATTTAGCATTGTTAGTTTCAAAGTTTGTATTGATGAATGCTAGTATCTAACCCTTGTTTAATTCTTATCATGATGGTGTTTATGCTTTGTTTTAGCTAAATTGTAGAGCTATTTTAGGTGGTAGTTCTTGTTTCATTTGATTTAGCATTAATTAAAGTATACATGCACACAAGACTACTCTCACACCCTCCTTTTCTGGTGTATCACTACTTTAGTGTAGGCTTTCATTTTATGCATTCTCTCTCCCTGGTCCCTTGGAAATTTAAATTAGGATAGTTAGTTTCCCCTGCATTAGAGTAGATTATGGCAGGTAGTTTAGGAGCAAGAACCAGCTTTTTCTGGAGGTCTATCTCAAGTAGAAAGTCCCACAACTTGGAGATAGTACCCATGTTATCCAATCACACCGTGAGCTCAAGTATGTGAACTTGTATAAATATAAGGGTGTTGTGATTTTCTGATAACAAGACTCTACTTGTCCATTTCCTTGGGTGTTATAGTTGGAGGCATATGTATTCATCCCATACTCTTTGCAGATTACCACCAAAGGTTTAGCTCTGAAGCTCATGGCATTGTTAGCAAAAATTTTAACTAGAACTCCAAACCTGCAGATGATATGGTTCAGCATGAAGTCCATGACAATTTTGTGTGTTGCTCTCTTCGTGGGGATTACCTCTACCCATTCTGTAAAGTAATCAGTGGCAATTAATATCCACATGTGGCCAACACTTGATAAATCTGATATCTTCCCAATAAAATCCATTCCCCATTGTTTGAATGGGGCTTAAATTGTCACAAGTTGTAGGGGAAAAGCACCTAAAGATTTTAGTCTCCCAGAAAAATGTTGTTAACTTTCACACTTCCTAACTAGTACTACAACATCTTTAAATAATGAAGGCCACCAATAACCTGCCCTCAAAATTTTATGAGTTATAACTCTTCCAAGCAAATGTCCCCCACAGACCCCCCCATGGAAATTATGTGATTATTTTAGAGGGCCTCCTTTTTAGTGATTGCATCTCAATTAGCACTCCCTCTAGATTATTCCAAGCTAACCCATGATCAGTCATGATATACTTCTTAGAAACTAGTTTGAGTATTCTCTTTTCTGGTTCTTATCTCAAGTGCATCAGGACAATCATCATAGATGTCTTCAAATATTATAGTATATATTTATACCATTCACTGAACTTACCTTACCTTTTCAATGAGGGTGTGACCCATCTCTCCTTCAAAATTCATGTATCTCCACTAGTTTGTAAATTGCTTTTTGCCTTTAATATTAGCAAGACCTAATCCTCGAACCGATTTTGTTGTTTGGGTTTCCATATCATATTCCTGCAGTTTATTAACTTGTCTACATTTTTTGCTGGATAATTCCATTTATGATAGAGATGTCTTTCTCCATCATGTGAGGCACATAGGCTAACCGATTTTGGAACTCAATATATAGGGTATGAAAACTTTTGTAAGCTCTCACCAAGGAAAAAGGTTGTTTCTCCATGATGGATGTATATTAATTCAACTCCCTTACAAAGCTTTACTGAGAAATGCATTGGGATCTTTCATGCCCCTTCTTCATCTTTATGTAACAGGACATAGAAGCAATTGTGTTTTCAAAATAAAAAGAAAACAATTGAAAACCCTTTCTTGTAATCAAGGGTTGGCTAGTATAGAGGCATAGTTTTGAGTGCCTTCTTTGATTCCATCAAAATGCTTGGATCGGTTGCCTTCTTCCCACTTGATGATCTTGGTCTTTCTTCAACATGCATTAGTGATTAGGAGATATTAATCTCAGCAAAGCTGGAAATGAACTCTTCTAATGAAAGTTGATCTACCTAAATAAAGACTGGATGCCTTTCTTAGTTCAAAGGGATGGGGAACCCTTACCAATTGCTTCTACCCTTTCAGAGATCAATCCTAACCCCCTTCTTGTGACACTATGTGCCCCAGTCAACTTTTACCTTATGAACTCCTGAAGTGACATTTCTTAGGATTTAAAGAGATTCCATACTCTCTACATCTTATCATCATTTTTTCCAAGTTTTGCCCAAGTGGTCACCCCTCTTCTATTGAAAAGGTAGTGATAATCATCCTAATATAGTATTATAAAATCATTGATGTAGACTAGAGAAAGCCATATCCGTTGGCTCTCTTGGAAGGTTAGCTCTAGCAGTCATTAGTCCGAAAGGCATCATGATATAAACATATGTCCCCCATGGAGTAATGAAAGGCAGTCTTGAATTCTATTTTGACTATTTCACCACTACTGGGTTATATTTAGAGAAACCATCTAATGTAGAAATGGTAGATCTGATCATAGTTATCTAATTGTAACATATTGTCCATATTAGGCAGATGGGTAATTATCTTTAATGGATGCTTTTTTTATATTTCTAAAATCCACGCATATCCCGATATCACCATTCTTTTTTCTAACTAGCACTAATTTTGCAACCCAATAATACCTTGTTGGTTGAATGATCCCTCCATCTCCTAGCTTCTTCAATTCATCTGACATTTTCATGGAGAGGAGTGGATTAATCAGCCTCTAATTTTTTCTGAATGGTTTTTCATTAGATTCCAAAGGAATCTCATATTGAAATAAGTCCTCTCTATATGATTTAAGTTCATAATAGGACCAAGCAAGGCAGTCCTGATATTTCTTTAACAATTGAACATAATATTGTTTCTCTTCTTTGTTCTGATTGCTTCCCAATCAGATCTTCCTTGGTTTCTCCTTTTTACCCAGATCATGCTCCTAAACATCCCTTGATGCTACTATATGTCTGTTAATAATGCAATCAACATTATCAAAGTTTGATTCAAGAGCAACCCGTCCTCTAGGAATGGCATTAGTTTTCAGTTGGATGATTTATTTACCAAACAAAGTTTCTTTACCCTCTATTTCACACACCATTGGATCCTAATCAATACACTTATCAGAAAACTCCCCTTTGTTCTACATAAATATTTTGACCTAAGCATCATCATCAAAAAAATTTCCAATGTTTAATATTGTCAGGGAAAGATGACCTTGTTAACACTTCAACATCATATTCACAATATAGGGACATTACACAATTATCAAACCAAGATGCCAATACTGCAAGCTTGTATTCCATAACATTGAACTTCCTATCATGATGCAAAATTTTAAATGAATCAAACATCTCAATCAAGTCCCAGACTGCATGCTTGTTCTGTTTCATTCTCTGATTTTTAGTAGCATACAATTTTTTGATTTTTTTAACAAGTAGTTCTGAATCTCCCTTATCAGTGATGTCTTTAACATATTATTTCCAAGCAATTATAAAACCTAACAACAATGCTTCATACTCAACAATGTTTTTAGTACACTCAAATTTAAGTTTGAAAGAAAAAAAAAACTCCTCCAAGCTTGGAGAAATCAGAACTACACCAACATCATTTCCAAATTTGGAGCAAGCTCCATCAAACAACAAAGTACATGGAGAGCCTACTTGTTCAAGAATCTTACATTGATCCATTTTTTTCTCTTTCCCATCAGAAAATCTAATAAATTTATCAACATCAACACTTGTGTACAACACTTCATAAGATGCATTGTTGGGATCTTCAATGAGGTGCAACATTTTCTTTTCTCTATACAACTTGACAAGGTTTCCCTCAATTGGGATGGTGGCATAGGAAATATTCATTTAAACAATCCCACCAACACTTTCAGCCCATTTTCTAGACAACAACATACCCCACTTGGCTGGGAAATCAATAATAACAACATCAAGTTTCAAGTTTCTACCCAGATAAGTTACAAGTTGTACCACCAGACCTTTCACACATCCCACCACTGGAAACTCTCTGAAATCCATGACAGTACACTTCCCATATGCTTCTATTACTTTGATATCCAGTTTATTCATGACTTTTATAGGCATAACATTGCATGATGCTCCCGAATCAAACATACAGTTGTGTATCAATCTGTCCTTAATGATTAGAGTAGTGAAGAATGGATCTACATTTAGATGAGACTCTACCAAGAATGTTCCCAAATAAACCTCTGGTGGTTCACCTATTTCTTCCAATGTTGGTGGTGTTTCTAGCTCTTCAATGATTGGAGGAGTCTCCACAATGTTTACATTTCTACCTGGGGTACTCTTCTCTTCTTTCAATCCCAAATATTCAAAGGTCCTTTTCTTGTGCTTAGGAATCCTAAGTTGCTCAACAATTGGAACATAAATCTTGATCTGACTCAAGACTTTGGCAATGTCATATGGAACACACTTTGGCAAGGAAGCATTGGAAGGGAGATTGAAAAACTCATCAGATGGCATGGGACTTTTGACAGTTTGAGCATGAGGACAAGTATGAATTTTGTTTGGGACAGCAAGGACTTTGGAAGATGCATCTTTCTTAGGAGCCTCTTTAGGAATATTTGAAAGAAATGGAGTTTTAGGTTTATCTTGAGGCCCTGCTCCTTTGACAACTCTACTCCTAGTATTATAATTCTTTTCGAGCAACAACAACGTTCATCAATAACTACCTATCCTCCTTAAATGGGATTCCTCCATCATACTTCTCTATCGTTAAAGCTCTTAAATATTCAAAGTCATTATTGAAAAATTAAAAATCTTGTATAGTATCTATTTCTAAAGTATGAGAGGGAGGAAGAAGAGGTACCCGGTGAATGCAATCCCAACAATCAGTAGAAGTTCTAACACTTATCACCTTTATTGAACTTACTCCTTTTTGTGAGCTTATAGATCACTCCATCATGCATGCATCGTCATCAACTTCCTCTTCTACTTGCTTATCTACTTCACATGGAGCATGGGGCATGAAACATCTGTCACACCTATGAATTAAATATGTTTCTTCAATAATAGCAACTATGGAAGCCAAAGGATCAGGCACGATTCTATTTTCCCTAGCTTGGGGATGTCTATTTGCAGATCCCATGGGTCCCTTGCCTCTGTCGTTAGATCTATTCTCATTTCTAGAATGATTGGAAAATTTCTCTTGGCCTTGTTGCTTATGCTGGCCTTGTGAACTCTACCCAATACCTTTTTCTACCAGGGCTAATTTGTATCAATTTTTTTTTACAGCCCCTGCCAAAGTTTTCACAACTTCCTCCAAACCAGTAGCCTTACTTGCTTGAGGTTTTTCCAAGTTAACCAGTTTCACACCTTTCCTCTTAGGAGGTTTTTTAATTACTTTAATGTTATTCTCAATTTGCAGAGCCATGGTAAAGGCTTGCCTCAAATTGGTAGGTTTTTTGTCCTTCAAATAGTAAGAAGCTTTCTTATTAAATGCATCTGAATAATTTATAAGACATGATTCATCACATGGCCTTAAACTTATAGGAAATATCCTCAACATCTTATTAAATCTAGTGTTGAAATAATGCACTGACTCATCAGGATTATTTTTAATATTTTCAAGTTCTAACAAAATAAACCTAGGGTCTGTTTTCTCACCAAACTGCAATCTAAATGAATTATTCATTTTGGTCCAAGAATCAATGGAATTATCTAAAAAATATTTATACTAGTCCCTTGCATCTTCTTCCAATGTATGGATAAAAAATTTGATATACACATCTTCAAATTCAATCTCAAAGTCTTCCATCATGTTGATAAAAATCTTTAAGTGATGATCACCAGTTATAACATTATTTCCTTGGAACTTTGGTAGTATTTTTCTTACATATTGGGGAAATGCATATGGATAACCGGCCATCCCTCTAAAATTTATAGGACCAAAGATATTTACAACAAAAGGAGGTTTGGGTGGGGGATGTGCCATGTTGTTTTGAGGAGGTGACCTTAGAGGAGAATCAAGCTGATAGGGACAAGGGGTCTTTGGAACATAGGAGTATAAATTTCAAAATGGATATCCCCTAAAGGATTTGTTTCTTGAAAAACCCTATCAACTTTGGAAAAGACAGGGACAAAATGAGAAGCAAACTTTTCAAACTCAAATGAAGGCCTCTCTCCATATGGAGAACTCAATTCCACAAAAATACTACCTGATTCAGAAGCACTTGAATGGAAATATTCAATGATAGGCTAATCACTTTCATCAATGGAGATATATTTTCTTAACTGTTTATCTCCAACAACTCTCCAGGATCTTCTTCCTTCTGACTTTTTTTTCCTAGCTCTAAAAATAATGTCCTAGTAGGATCCTTAGCGAAGAAATATATTATTCCTTCTAGCTTTACAAATATTAGTAACAAATATTAGTTGATAGAGGCTAAGACACTGGTATTTATCAAAAAATCATATCAACATGGAGTCGCCACTAAGGATTTCCACCTTAGTTGTGCAACTGCACTAAAAAATATGATCTGTCAGATGTCTGTCAACACTAGAAACTGGAAATGGAAATATCTAACCTTCTTTTACCCAGATTTACCAATGAAACTTAGTGAAATAACTGTAGAAACTGGAAATATTACACACGACACTTGTAACTTTGAACACTTCTTACATTTTTGAATACAGGATGATGTTGAAACAATGTACTAGCACTTAGAGCATATAAAAAATGTTTACCATGGCCTGAATATGAACTACAATCACAATGTCCCCAAAAATGGCCCCAGAATGGTGTTGGTACCCAAATTGATTCTCCCTCAGAATTTGAGCAACATCATAGATTTGACAGGTAGCTTAGAGACAAACAAATCATGTTGTGTGTCATTTTGTAGCTGGGGAAAAAATGTAGCTTGCTCTTTTTCACTCAGATATGGAGAAATGGGTAGCACCCTTAAGAGGATTTGATATATCCTCACTACTTTATGGTTGTGCCTTTCAACCAAGGTGACAGGAACCTTTTTTAGTGTGCTATTTGTGGAGGAGATGGAGATTTCCTTTTTCACAAAGTTATTAAGAAGACCTTGAAGAAAATATGATCAATACAACAAAAATATAACTCTCAAGAGTTGTCACCCTAGATAATGGATAAATTTTATAAGAAAGTTTTAGGCTACTAAAGACAATGAAAACTTGATTGCTTCTACATGTTTTGGTAATAGAAATTATGCATTTGAACACACACAGGAAAAACATGGGTAGTATGGGTAGGATTGGTTGTTTTCAAATGATTTTTGGTGGGAGACGAGGCAGATTAGACTCTGATTTTCTAAATATTTGAGAGATTTTACAAGAAAATGGAAGGCTTGATCAACAGAATGCTTCAGAATAGCTAAAAAGTTCCTTTAACCAGAAGGTGTACTTTAGTGGAGGCCCAAATCAACACATTTTCACACAAACTTTAAGAATCCAAAATGAAGGCTCAAATTGAAAAACTTAATTGAACATTGTCAACATTTGTTTTATCATGCCTAAGATACCCTCAAAGGCTAACAAACAATCTTATCATCATGCAAGGATTAAAGTTATTTTAAATTTGTTTATTTCACTATCAAATGAAAGCTCTTCTAATAAATGAAATTGCAAATGCCACCAAACTATCACAAGGATAAAATATTTTGTGATTCACAAACATTTCAATGTACCATTGCAATGGGAACAAGAAAAACTATTTGCAGACATTCAGAAATGAAGCAGACATAATTTTTCTCAAAATCAAACACAAATTAACTCGAATTTGATTAAATGCATCAGTAGAGGAAAGTTTCTAGAAAAATCTCAGAGCTTGTCAATGGTTGTACACTTGCAACCACCTTGACATGATTAAATTTAACATAAAAGAAATAAACAGGTTCCTCAGATGATTTCTCAAGAATATGGGCTTTGTCAAACTTTTCTCTTAGGACTTAACACCCGACCTCTAACACTCCAACCATTTAAATGAAAAATCCATGCAATTTATAACAGAGCTTTCCCCCAAAAATAAAAAACATTCAAAGCACCATTCCTTGTTATAATTTTGATCGTGATTCCAAGAATCAGATTTGCAAAAAAGTTGTCAAGTGTTCAAAGGGAAAATCTCTCCAAATATTTCCAGCATTCAATTATTTACCTAGTAAATCACTCTTCACTTCACGCACCAACTACTTCCTCCTCTAATCTTTCGAATCTGGTTTCTTGCAAGCCAAGGAAGGAAAAATTGAAAAATCAGGTTGAATCTGATAGTCAGACCACATATTAATGGTAAAAGACATTTTCAGATCTTCCCTACCAAATCAAGATATCAAATTAATTCTCCTCTTAATTTGGTGTGTAGGAGACACCAAGAAATGATAAAAAACCATAAAAATTCGCATCCCCAGGAGCTTTGGAGAAAAAATGGAAGAAAATCATATACAGATGCACAGTTGTCATTGATTTGCCTTTTGAATTTTGACCATCCACGTGGGAGATCCGAGTTAAGATGGGCATGGGGTTTCCTTTTTACCTTTTACAACTTCTAGGAAAAAATGCAAAAATTTTATTTTCTTCGCCCCTCCACCTTTGAAAAATGAGCTTGACATGTGTCCCAATGTGGGTCCCAGAGGAATCGTGGCTCAATTATGATATTTTATCTCATTTTATGAAAAAGGAAAATTTTACAAATTTTCCCCATAGCTTCGCCCTTATTTTTTGATGTGGGTCCTAACAGAACCATGCTTCCTTTTTACACTTTAACCCCCTTTTTCACAAAAGGAAAACTTTCAAAATTTCCCTCGAAATTCCTCACCTCTGCCGTTGACTAAAGAAAATTTTTACTATTTTTTGTCGGGCTTGCATGCCATTTTGATGACTTTAATCTTTTTCACAATAAGGGGAAAAAAATCCAAGCTACCTCTAATGGTCCACCTCCCCACCTTTTGAGTTTTCAAATTGCTACATGTCTCAATGATGCATTTTGAGATGGTTCCCAAAAGTAGAGACCCCAAAAAAGTGCAGGCTCAACACGTGTCTTAGTCTGGCAAAGTCTGTTAAAATTTTGAAGGTTCAGCAGAAGCCGCCATGTGTCTAAGGTCCGAGATAGTCTTCTTCGGCCATTGAACAGTCCAAGAAAAAAAGGTAGAGTATGTAGAAGCCTCCAAGTGTCCTTCTGGTGCTTCTTGAAAATAAAATTTTGGGGTCGGTCCCCAAACATGCATGGTCCCTCCATGTTTCTTAGGCCCTTTACAAATTTTCTTGAAAATTCTAAGTAAAGGAAGGCTCAACGGAAACCTCCACGTGTCTTTATGGTGCAAGTTCAAGATGGTCACCAAGAGCGGAGACCTTGAATGAGCATGGGCTCACCACATGTCCTAGGCCTTAGAAAATTTCTTTAAAAAGTTTAAGTATCGAGCAGAGCAAGCGGAAGCCTCCACTCATCCCTCTGTCATAATTGTTAAGGTGAGACCTTGAATTAGATCCTCAAATGAGCACCAAGCCCACCACGTGTCCATTTTCGGCCAAAATTGTACCAGTTGCATGAAAATTTTGGTTAAGTCTGAGAAAAGTAGTGGAATCCTCCACGTGTCCCCCCCAGCGCAACTCCAAGGCCAAACCAAAAGGTGAGTCTTCAAACGAGCTTTGTTCCTCCACATGGACAAGTTTTGGGTTGAAACAATCCACAAAGATTTAGAGTGCTCCACCGAGCCGCATCTAACCAAAAAGGGCCATGTTTTCACTAATGCGGAGATTTAAATTATATGGGAAAAACACACCCATCAAATCGTAAAAATGCAGGGGAATCACCGTTTGATCCCGGAAATGAAATTTTATTCAAGGATATAAAATTTAGAAATGTTGTAAGGTTCACACATGATCCTCCAAGGTACATTCAATCACATTTCCTTAGGTGTTTGGGACAAAAAATGGCAACGAAAATAACACGTGACTGCCGAAAATGGAAGGAAAGGAACAGCTCGAGTTTTACGCCAAATTTACAGACACCTTCAGATGGACAGAGAAACAAAAAACAAATTATTGATCTTTAAGTGAACTTCAAGAAAGCAAGGGACTAGTCATCACAACCAAATGGAGGATAGATTCTTCAAGCATCAACATGGGGAGATAAAAAAATGTGAAAGAGGCCGCAAATTGAGGTATTTTAATGATAAACGGGGCAAGACTACTTTGAGCACCAACATGTACAACACTCTAGATCCCCAAGCACTCAACTTGTAACACATACTCCGAGAGTAATATATTCTCATAAATGAATTCCTTTGGTCACATCTTTAATTAGTTTAAGAAAAGGTTAAATTAGCTCTAATTAAGAAACTACAACCCATTAATAATAAAGGGTAAAATACATACGCCAAAATCCAAATAATTAATATAATGAATTACATCACTAAAAATAACAGACTAATATCAATTAAAGGAAAACTAAATAAAAGACAAAACATAACCCTTTGATCATAATATCCCCCTAACCATAATTCAAACACACACACAAATACATGTTGCCACGGTGACCCTTGTTGAATTCACCTAGATTTCTAATGTAGTTTGTCTCTAATCCCCCTGATGTTTGTTGTGAATACATTTACTTGCAAAACACATAAATACATCCTTCGGCCTTGTGGCCACATTCAAAAAATCTATGAAAAAATATATAATATAAATCTACAATCATCTATATACGAATCAAATATCATTTAGGAAAATACGATATCATTTACAATTTCTAGCAAAATTTCTATCCAACATTCCATCCATGTCAAAATGATCACAACATTAATCCAATTCTCAAAGCCTACTTAGTATGACCAAACTATATCACATGTCATAAATATATATAAATAATCATGTGAATAACATATCAAAATCAATATAAAATGTCTCTAATAATCCACATGCATCATATATGATTCAAAATCAACAACAATCGAGTATCTGTAACATCTGATATCATGCTAAATCAAAAAGCTACAATAAATCCATAAGTGTAGTCGACAATCTCGAAATCAATAAGAAAAAGGTGTCAAATTGAAGTGAGTAATACATCCCCCTCCCCTTAGACTCGACTTCCTCCTGGAAGTCACTAGAACAGGTGTGGAAACTGAACTCGTAACAATGTAGCATCCTCCCATGTAGCAACAGTCTCATTGAACCTATTCAACTGGACCCAAACCTGGTCAATATCTCTACCGCAAAGGCCTAGGGTCCTATGCTCTATAATGTGGATGGGCTCCACCATCACCTACCTCTGATCCTACACCTGCAATGTAGTCCAATCTAGCACATGAGAAGGATTAGAAATATATCTCCTAAACACAGAAACATGAAACACATCATTGATGTGAGACAATCTAGGTGGTAATGCTAGATGTTAGGCCAAGGGACCGATGTGCTCCAAGATCTCAAAGGGACACACAAACCTAGGAGTAAGCTTAGAACCTTTCCCGTAATGGATAGGGATCTTATCCAGTCTGACTCAAAGAAACACCTTCGTGCCCACCTTATAACTATGATCTATCATATGCTGGTCCGCATACTTCTTCTAACAGTCATGGACCTCATACAACCTCTTCCTGATCAAAACAACCTGTTGCTCCATATCCTACAATAAGATTGGCCCAAGAGAAACCATGTTCTCTAACCTGTCCCAACTAAGAGGTGTCTTGCACTCCCTACCATATAATTATTGAAAAGGAGCCATGCCTATCAAACTCTAGAAACTATTATTGTAGGAAAACTCCACCAAGTAAAAATACTCCTCCCAGCTCGACTATTGATCCCTAATGTATATCCTAAGCATGTCCTCCAGGATTTGATTCACCCGCTCAGTCTTTCCATCAGTCTCATGGTTATATGTTGTGCTAAAATTGATCCTCATCCCGAGAGCAAGCTGGATGGTGGTCCAGAAGTGGGAAGTGTACAAAGGATCGCGGTCATAAATTATCTTCCATGGAATCCCATGTAATATGATGATCTCATCTATATATACCTGTGCCACTGCACTAGCTTTATATGTGGTCTTCACTGGAGAAAAATGAGCCACTTTCATTACTTTATCCACGGTGACCATGATGGCATCATGGTGGTATCTCGACATTGGTAGCCCAATAATAAATTCCATGGAAATGGTGTCCCATTTCTACTCTGGTATGGTGAGAGGAAAAAGAAGGCCAGTTGGATGTTAATGCTTGGCCTTCAACCTCTGACACTCTAAATAGTGTGACACAAACTGAGCCATGTCTCTCCAAAGTCCTCTCCAATGGTATAACTATCTCAAAGAGCTGTGCATCTTGTTCACCTCGAGATGGGATGAATAAGGTGCAAGATGAGCCTTGGTCAAAATGTCCTGTCTCAAGCCTCCATCTCTAGGAACATATATCTAACCTCTATGTCTGAGAATACCATCTACCTTTAATGAAAATCCATCAAATATCCCCTCAAGGGGTCTCTGGGACTCAATATCTGCTTTGGGTGCAAGATAGAAATTTTCATGAGGAAGCTACTGCTAAAATTTTATCTGCAAATATGTGCCCACTTAAGTAGCTATATCCACGTATCTCCTTCTACTCAAGGTGTTAGCAACGATGTCCTCCTTCCCCTTCACATGCTCTATCTCCATATCACACTCACAAAGCAAATCCATCCAATGCCATTGAAGATCATTGAAATTGGGTTTTGTGAAGAGGTGTCAGAGATTCAAGTGATCAGTCCTGAGTGTAAATATTTGGCCAAGTAGAAAAAGTCTCCACTGCACCAACGCTTGCACAACTACTGTAAGATCAAGATCATGAGTCAGATATTTGAGCTCATAATCCTTGAGTTTGCGAGACTCAAAAGCAACTACTCTAGTCTCTTGCATCAACACACCTCCAAATTGAGCCAAAGAAGCATTTATGCAAACATACAACTTTCCCTAAGGATCTGACACTGCTAGAATACACGCTTTCATGAGGCATTCCTTAAGTCTCTTGAAGGCCTGCTCGTAATTGACTGACCATACAAAATTCTTCCATTTCCACTAAAGGGAAGTGATGGGGTACGCAATCTAAGAGAATTCCTAAACTAATATCCTGCCAAACCCATGAAGTTGTGCACCTTGGTCACACTAGTGGGTGTTGGCCAATCTATGATAGCTCGAATCTTTGAAGGATCGACTATGATACCTTTCCCAGAAATGATGTCACCTAAATAATGCACCTATTTATGGAATAATGCACACTTCTCAAAGTTCCTATAAAGATGTTGCTCACGAAGGAACTGAAGAACCTGGCGAAGGTCCTCCTCATGCTTCTCACGGGTATGTGAGTAAATAAAAATGTTTTCAAGGAAGATGAGCACGAAGCGATCCAAAAATTTCCTGAATACCCCATTCATCAAGCTCATGAACACTGCGGGGGCATTTGTCAAACCAAAAGGCACTACGGAGATTGCGTAGTGGTCATATATCATACGGAAGGTTGTCTTATGAATATTTTCCTCCGTGATCCTCTACTGATGACACCCTGAATTAAGATCTATTTTAGAGAAAAATTTGGCCCCCTTCATCTGATCAAATAAATCATCAATGCGTGGAAGGGGATAACAATTCTTGATCGCTACTTTTTTCAGCTAGTGGTAATCAATATACAAACACAAAGATCCATCCCTCTTCTTTACGAAGATCATCGGTGCACCC
Source organism: Taxus chinensis (assembly GCA_019776745.2). NCBI lineage: Eukaryota > Viridiplantae > Streptophyta > Pinopsida > Cupressales > Taxaceae > Taxus > Taxus chinensis. Next base: position 55,807,821 of record CM034153.1, read on the forward strand.
CAAGGAGATACACTAAGACAGATTAGGCATTTTTCTAGAAGGCCCTGAAGCTGTAACTTGAGCTCACATATCTTGGGAGTAGTCATCTGATACGGTACTCGTGAGATAGGCTTTGTGCCCATAACGTGATCTATGTGGAAATCTATCTCACATGGGGGAGGTAACCCCAATATCTCCCCTAGAAAAGCAGTAGGAAACTCTCTCAAAATGTGATGGTCATCAAGGGATGGTCCACTAGACTCATCCTAAGATCTTTCACTAACTGTAACAGCATACATTTGACAACCCCATCACACATACCACTTAAGTTTCATAGCGGAGATGGTGTGAATGGAAAAGAGCCTCCTAACTCCTGATTTGACTAACTCCACTCCTAGATCATCTGTACAAGAAATAGTCTTATGGTAACAGTCCACTCTAGCTCTATGTGCTGACAATGAGTCCATGCCTAAGATGACTCCATATGAACCCAAAGGAAGGATTCAAAGATCCAAGGTAGTGGTGAAGGATCCCAAATCTGCTACACACTTCTTGACTAAGGATTCTACAAAAATTTTGGCTCAAAAATCCATCTTAATGTCCAAATTATGACCTTTCCTAACTACCACTAGCCTACAATGCTCTACTAAGGATGGTTCAATAAAAGAATCAGATGAACCAGAATCAAATAATATACATGCAGAAATACCACCAATACTACTTTTCGTCTCTATCACAGTACTTTGGTTCTCAGCTTGGTGGTTCTCGACCCCTGTGTAGATTTGATGGCTCTGTGCCATATCTCTAACAGTAGGCTCTGAGATCTACGTCTTACCCTTGTTACTAGGTATCTATGGGCACTCTCTCCAATGATGTCCAATAATACCACAACAATAACAATTTCCTAGTCCTCTCCAGTGAGATACAGCTCCACCCAGTACTCTAGAGGTCTGAGCTGTGGATCTCGACGATCCGACAATGGACTGTTGAGGTCTCTGCTGACTAAGCTCTCGGTACACCCTATGTCCTGATGAGACCTCTAGGAGGAGACCCCATACTCCGCCCCCTATGTGCATCAAATATCTGTGGAGGTCTATAAGGTGGGTGGGTCTGCTATTATTGAGGTGGCTATTGTGGTGGCCTGAATGAAGCCTGTCCTGAACTCTGTCCACCATGTGGAGGAGGAACTAACCACCTCAACCTGCCATACTACATCGGCTGGATGCAGCTCCAAACTCTGTCTCTATCCTGTTGCATCTTCCCCCATGTCTCCTCTGCATTATACGCCTTCACCATGGCCTCTACTAATGTCTATGGGTAGTGAATGTGCACCGCACCACCCAAATCAAAATTCAGGCCGCTGATGAACTTGTGAATCTGTACCTTCTCATCCTGCATATAGTCGACGTACTGGAGTAGGTCCAAATATCAACTCTCATACTCAGCTAAGGTCATAGATGCCTGATGGAGATCGTGAAATGCATCTATTCACTTCTGAATAAACCTCCTGGGAAAATACCTACTCCTGAAATGCTCCTCAAATAGCTCCCAGGTAACTATCTCTGAGTCAACATGGAGTTTCTTCTCCTCGGTCATCCACCAGATTCCTGCTCCATCCCTCAAAATATGGATTGCAACATGAGTTTTTGTGTTGCTAGTACACGGGCAGAGCTTGAAGCATCTGATCAAGCTCACCAATCAGGGCTCTTCCTGAAAACTACCTGTATCTCCCGAATAGTGAGATGGTCATAGCTTCAGTATCTCCCTGTTGCAGCTGACATTTGATGACCCCTAGGTCTCTCTACATGCTCCTCAATCTTTCTAGGGCTCCAAGATCTAGCCCTATTAACTGAAATCATGTCTCCATGCCCTCTCTGTGGTGACTCTGACCTAGCCGACTCCACGTGGAATTTATTTTCCCTATACTCCTCGCTATGTCATGGGGATGCATGTGCCTCCACTGATGGCTCCATGTTGTGTCTAGAAAGTCATCCTCAAAATTACCCTATGCGTATAGAGGCATTAATGTCTTGAAGCATCTGTAAAATCTGAGGTACAATGGCCGCTATAATGTGCTCTGGAGATGGTATATCTAGGTCTATATGAAAATACCCCTCCTCTAATCCGCACCTTTTGCATAGATCAAGGCGAGAGTTAGTTCATTGTTCTAGGTCTTGTTTCAGTTTACTATGTTTTCTAAATTATACAATTATCAGACATTGTGGTTTTCTAGATTAAAAGAAACCAATTTTGCACTAAGTTAAATGTTGATGTTTCGTGTTTTCTAGGTGTGCCCAAGGGTCCAAGCTTTGAACCCACGACTCTGATACCAAGTGTAACACCCACAAAAATGACATTTTAGGAACACGCTACAACTTAACACTTAACTCGAAAATTATGACTAATTTATTTTTTTAAGTTATAAGAAGGTTATAAGGGTGTTTGACCCTTAGGGATAATTAAATTTACTTACATATCTAAACTCAACTTTAAGATTGATAGGCCAAGTCTAGTTAAAATATTACCTATTAAAATTACTTTACCTCTAAGGTCAATTAATTAAAAGTCAACTAGGAAGGTGCCATAGTTTAATTTACTTGGTTAATTGTTTTCTCTTCTTAGTTATTGTTCAACCCTAATATGGTTAACCTCATGCTTAATTACTTTAGTTTCATTATTCTAATAGTGTAAAGTCCTTTTATTATTCTCCTACAACATACTAAGAACTAACAAATACTTTACACCCCAAGCCAATTAAATGGCTTCATTCACCCATCTACACATACCCTTAAGGATTTAATTTAAACATTTAAATTACATTTCTATCAAACAAAAGTAGGGTTAATCCTCCACCCTTAGATCAAAACAATCTTTGCCACTAGATCCTAGGGTTCCAAACTAGCCCAAAAATCCTTATGAATTTTTTTATTAAAGTCTTTCCTTTATTCTATTCTCCTCATTTGGTCTATTTGTTTTGTTAAAATTGCAGGTTAGAGAGGAGGAAGCCATGGGAGCAAGAGAGGAAGAACTATGGAGTATTCTAGAAGGAGATCAAGCTTAGATTGGTTTAGATTAAAGTTTTATTGTTGTTATTACTCCCATTTAAGGATTGGGAGGGGTTTTCCTTTACCAAACTTGTTTTGGTTCAATCTATGTGTATTTGGGTTCTCTATTTGGGGAAAACCCTACCACCATCAATATAAATGAGAAAGAGTAGTTTTAATTTTCTATTTGAAGATTTTATCGCTTAAAACAATAAGATTTTGAAATTGTTTGATTGTTGGTAGTTTCTTGGATAATTTTACAAACTTAAAATTTAGTATAAACAAGTTAAAAACTTGCACAGGCACGGATCCGAGGAATTCTGATGTAAGTGACAGAACCGCCACCCAGAGCAGGCTGACAGTCTTGGGATCACTACCCTACCTAGGTGACAAACCGAAAACCACCGCCCTGCATAGCGGCGGTTCTGAGACCACCGCTCTACACAAGGTAGCGGTCCTTTTTCTTTGAAACAAAACTTAAAATTCAAAGTTTTCCCCTAAAAAAATGTTGCAAAAAGGTACTAAGATGCATTCTGAACTTAAGTTTATACACCTAATGTCTCTAGTTTTGAGATTTCATTCCATTTCATCATTTCTTAGTTAAAACTACTCATTTTAAGAATTATCAATTCCAATAAAATCACAACTACTTACAAGATCATTTCCATTTTGTTCAACTAATTTTCTTTGAATTCTAAGAGTAAAAATAAAGAATTTATATCTACTTCTACATTGTTATTATTTTGTTACTACAAAATGCAACATATCAATATACAACATACTTCAAATTTATTGTCTCTTTCCATTCTCACTTCAAAAAATATATTCAAGTAACTATAACAACTTGGCTCTACATTCAATTTTAGTATGCATACATTGTAACATCTTGCAACTTTTCTATTTCTACTTTCTCATTTACAATAATACAATTTCACAATGAAATTAAACTTTCTTTTCCATTGAGTATAACCTGTTTCTTTCGAAACAAAGAAATTTCTTTCTCTCTAAACAACCAAAACTCCAAATAAAGAGAATTATTTTCTTTGCTATTTCACCAAACTAACGTTACAACACAATCCTTTCTTTCTCCTTGTCAATATGTAATACAACATTCATAACCAAAAATGGAATGCAATTTTCCTTCGCAAGATCAATACAATGTCCTCCACGTGAAGTGGGAAATCATATAAAAATGTAAGTAAAAGAATGAAATACAATATTACAAATTCCTCCACCTTAAGTGTGATTAACACGAAGGAAGTTTTATTGCAAGAAGGATTTTCGTAGGGACTCCACCAAAAGCTCTAATATTCACAACACCAAAAAGATAGCTCCTTCATGATATGCCTAATCCACAAAAAAAATGGGGGGGGAGAGGTAACACTCTCCACCCAACTGAAATATCCAATGAGGAGGATAATCCATCCTCCCCATTGCCCCCCTGAGCCCCAACCACATTGCAATGAAAGGTGGATCCAACCATGGCAAAAAACAAGCTTCTACAACACAAAACCAAGTATTTCACAACTATTGCAAACACAACCAAATTCAACTACAAACAAAAGAATGAAAACAACAAAAATATACAATGCTTCTAAATGAAAAGACAAAGGAGCAAGAATCTATGGGGAGGCCACTTATGCATCTCAATGGGAAATGGGTGCCCACCTTAAAACCTCCAATGCATACCAAAAATCCCATACATATTCTTATGCCTCCTTCAAGTACCTCTTATGCCTCCCACATACTCTTATGCCTCCCTCATAATCTTATTCCTCCCTCATACGTGAACAAGTAAGAAATCCAAGCATTCCCTATCCGAGGTGGGGCACCCAACCCACACTCCCTCCAAAACATGAAATAACTCTTATGCCTCCCTACATGAATTCTTCCCATAGTCTCCTCCTACACCACACTTAGGAAATCTCCCCAAGAACCCAACAAGCATTCCAAAACACTCAAAATAACAAGCACATATACACAAATAAAGGGAAAAATATGAGCAAGATTAAAGCTCCTACCTTTCCATAGTAGAGATTAATCCAACAGTCAATCTCCAAGCTCTTTCAAGCCAAAAAAATCAATAAAAATATCCCACAAAGACCAAAATCTCTCCAAAACCCTCTAACTCTCAAAATACAAGAGCCCAAAAATAATGATGTAACCCCCAAACAAGAAAAAGAACTTTAATAAATAGAAAATGGAGAGAGGATGATGATGTGGCTCCAAGTAGGATGCCACCTTATTTCCTCTCCACTCCACATCACCCTAGTCAACCCCATACTCCAAATTACAATTAATAAGTGGTTAAAGGAATGACATTTTACTTACACACACAATCTAAGCTCACACCCTTTAAGGATAATATTTATTTCAAGAAAGAAAGTGCAATAGACATTTTACCTGTTTATCTTCCCAAAACACGTAATGGGGTCTAATTTTGACCCCCAACCTATAGGTAGGGTTGGTATAGCAATTTAAGAGGTGTGGAACAAGTCCACTTGTCCCACAAGCCTCCAAAATTGGCCTCTAAGGCAAAATTTGAATTTCCATGAAGGGGTAGAGTGTACAACACTCAATATCTCCAAGTATTCAACTTGCAACACAAACTCCAAGAGAAATATACTCTAATAAATGAATTCCTTTCGTCACATATTTAATTAGTTTAAGAAAAGGTTAAATTAGCTCTAATTAAGAAACTACAACCCATTAATAATAAAGGGTAAAATACATACACCAAAATCCAAATAATTAATACAATGAATTACATCACTAAAAATCAAAGACTAACACCAATTAAAAAAAAACTAAATAAAAGACAAAACATAACCCCTTGGTCACAATTTCCCCCTAACCATAATTCAAACACACACACAAATACATGTTTCCATGGTTATCCTTGTTGAATTCACCTAAAATTCCAATGTGGTTGGTCTTCAATCCCCCCGATGTTTGTTGTGAATAAGTTTACTTGCAAAACACATAAATACCTCCTTTGGCCTCGTGGCCGCATTAAAAAAATCTATGAAAAAATATAGAATATAAATATACAATCATCTATATATGAATCAAATATCATATAGGCAAATACAATATCATTTACAATTTCTAGCAACATTTCTATCCAACATTCCATCCATGTCAAAATGATCACAACATTAATCCAATTATCAAATCCTATTCAGTGTGACGAAAGTATATCGCATGTCAAATATATATATATATATATATATATAACCATGTCAATAGCATATCAACATCAATATAATATGTCTCTAATAATCCACATGCATCATATATGAGTTCGAAATCAACAACAGTCCAATATCTCTAACATATAATATCATGCTAAATATAAAAGCTACAATATATCCATAAGTGTAGTCAACAATCTTGAAATTAATAACAAAAAGGTGTCGAAGGGAAGTGGGCACTATAAGGAGAAAACCTAAGGCAATGATGGGTTTCTTCTATACTCTTTTATTTTTAAATTGATGCACATATACTTCCTACTTAAGTAGTTATGAGGTAAATCCCACGGATTGTGTGGAAAAATTTAAATTTCTTCATAAATAAATGACATTAATTTCTTTAACTGAGTTGTATACTTCTTTCTGCATTCATATTTTATGATGGATATTGATTGTAGAATGAAATAAATAACTCGATCACATGTTTAATAATATTTAAACACGGATAAATAATGATATTTAATGTACCTATAACTTAATAATGAACTCTTCTCAATTCCATGTATCTACAAATCTTGTTGTTGCTCCTGAATATAACATTTCACCAAAATTGTAATTCCCACCTTAATCAAGGAAATGCATTGGTCCTTCAGGGATTCTGTGTTTCCTTGCTGAAGATGAACATGGAATGATAGTCTATGTGATGTGCTACATTCTGTAACATCACACATAGCTACAGATTACATGTAGTTAATAAATTGCTACAGCTGAAAACATAATAAAACTGTATGATTTTCCCCTAGTTAGGTCCATTTCATTAATTCCTTCAATCATAAATAAAGTCGAGTTGCCCATTTTTTTACGAGTGTAAAAATTTTCAACAGTGACTTATATGATGGATTACATGCATGGATTGACATATCAGTATTTGATGATGATCTAGAGTTACTACTTTATATATGTACTAACACATTAGATATTTTTAAACATATTTTGTTAGACAATTTAATTAGCCTTGTGATCTTATTGCTAATTGATGAATTGATAGAATCGAAATATTTGAAATTGTTAACAATTGGTTAATTACTTTCTTTTAGTGATGGTTTAGTTACGATATTTAATGACGTGAGTTGATATGTATATGTGTGTTTTATTGTCTCGATGTCATTAATATGGCGACCATGGAAGAAAGGTATTGTTTTTATGTTTGCAAGAAATTTTAACACAACAAACAAAATGGGATAGGAGACCAACAACGAAGGAATTTGGGATATTGGCAACATGTCACCTTGGCATCTTATGTATTTGTATTTTTTTTGTTGTGGAGAGATTGTTAGGAGGTCCCCATTAAAGGTTGTCTTAAAAGTGACCTTGGGTAAATGTGTTTATTTTCCTCTTCATTTTAATTAATTTTGAGTATGTGATTTATCATAGTAATGTGATTCAATTTATTAGTGTTAGTTAAAGTGCTCTTATCTATGTTAGTGAATTTTATTACTTAATGTAATTAGTGATGTGACAAAAGGGGTAATAATTTTTGGTAGCTTGTCCTTGATTTTCTTTGGATTTAAAATGATTTCATTAGTTTTAAGAGTTGTGTACTCTTCCTTGCATGTTAAATTCGGATTTGGGATTTTAGGCTATTTTAGAGGCTTGTGGGACAAGTTAAGCTTGTCCCACGCCTCTTAAATTCACCCACCCACTATTCCTATGATGTGAGGGTATTATTATAAGCCCTTTTGTGTGTTTTTATAGGAGAAAAAAAGAAATAAATTCTACTTTTCTTACAACTCATTTAATTGTTTCATTTAGAGGTGTGGGTAAGAGTTTGTGTGTGTAAGAGGGTTTTCATTTCTTTAACCACCAATTGATTAATCTTTGGGTTTCAGGTTTGACCTTGGGATGTGGAGTTGAGGAGAAGTGATTTTTCATCCTACATGGATCCACCTCACCCTCCTCTTCTCTTTTTATATTTATCCAAGTTTATTTAATGAGTTTTGGGTTACATGTTTTTTTTGGACTCTTGCATTTTTGGAGGAGTTTACTTTTAGAGTGCTTGTTTGAATCTTTGGTGTTGGCTTGTGCTTTCTTCAGAATAGGAAAATCTCAGATCTTGTGCTTGTTGATTGAATACTCTTGTAATGGCAAGTTAGGGACTTCACCAATGTATTCTTGTTGTTATATTTGGTTTTTGGAATGAAATGTCCTCTAAGTTGTGTAGGAGAAAAAGTAAATGGTGATATTTTTGAGGGAGACATAAGAGTATTATTGTTTATCTTGGGAGGGAGTTGGGTTGGGGTCTCCCACCTATGTAGATAAGTGAAACTTGTGCTTATCCTGTATGTCTTGTTTAGGGAGGCATACGAGTTGAGGGAGGCATAATAATATTTTTGGTATGTGATTGAGTTTTTTGGAGGATTTAAGGTGGGAACTCAACCCCTTTCAGAGGCATTAGTGATTCCCTGTGTTTATTTTCTTCCTCTGAGCTTGAGTATTAAGCCTTTGCACTTGGGAAACTTGCATGTTTGTTGTGATTTTGGTATTGTTCTTATTGTGTTGCAAGTTTTTTGAATGTTGATTGTGGAAGCCATGAAAAGTTACATTGGTTGTCTTATACCTCTTATTACTTCATTGCTGGGACTTGGGGGATATTGGGGAGGAATGATTCTCCTTCTCATTCGATTATTGGTTGGGTGGAGGACGTAGTAACACTTTGAAGAAGACAAGGAGAGATCCTACTTTTGTAAAATATTTTCCATGTTGTCTCCCCTTATGTGGAGGGATTTTGTAACTTGCATTTTAAGCTTCATCTTCTTGTAAATGTACTTTGTAAAATTTTATTGTATTTGTTATTCAAGAAGTTCTTATGTGGCAAAAGAGGCATGTGAATTTTCACCTTGTCATTTTCATACCTCCTTCAACTTGTATACCTTACCAAGAGTGTATTGAATGAAAACTTGTATTTTAAATGGGTTATGTATTGTAGAATGAAACTATCAAGTCTCGTATTATTTAGATGAAGGAAGTACCTTGAAATGGTTTTGGAAATTAAAATAAAGCTCTAGCAATCTAATCTTATACTAGGGTTTGTATTATAAATCTAATTTAAAAGAAATGATGTTATTTAATGGAGAATGTATGTTGGTTTTCTTGAAATAAATTTAATTTACTCTATTGTGAAAGGAAGGAAATATTTTAATATTTTATTGAAAAAGTTAGTACCCTGAAATGTTGAAGGTTTTAGTCCAATCTTATGCAATGTTATAAGAAAAGGGAAATAGACATTTAGTGTTTTAAACGATGAATATATTCTCTTCATTAGTTGAATTGAGTTGGATAAAAAGCCATTAGTTTTTCTATTTCTCCTATAAAAAAATTAATAGAAATTTTACAATTTTCGTTCCTATATTTCACTATACAAATGAATTGAGTGTGTTGGTATCCAAATTCGTTCTCCCTTTCAATTTGAGTAGCATCACAAATTTGATATGGATCTTAGAGATAGATAGATCATAATGTGTGTCGTTTTGTAGCCAGGGATGAGATCTAACTGGCCCTTTGTCACTCATATTTGTGGAGAGATGGATAACACCTTCAAGAGGATTTGACTTGTCCTCACTACTTTAGGTTGTGCCTCTTCAACCAGGGTGAGAGGACCCTTAGTGTAACCTCTATTTGATTAAGTAGATGGAGATATACTTCTTTTGGACAAATTTTATGAAGAAAACCTTGGGAAAATATGGTCAATACTCCATAATTTAACTATTAAGAGTTGTCACTTCTAAAAGATGGAAATACTTTCAACACAAGGCTAAGGTTACTGAAGACATTATGAAATCATGATTGTTCTACATATTTTAGTAAATAGATTTTGTTCCTTTGTGGATATACAAGGCAAATAGGGGTAGTTTAGGATGGATTCATTTGAATGATTTTGGTGGGAGATTAAGAAGGATAAAGTTGATTATACCAGATCTCTGAGAAACTTCACAATAATGGACAACTCAACAACAGAAAGCTTCAGAATAGTTAAGACATTCCTTAAACTAGAAGGTGTGCTTCAATGGAGGCCTAGATCAACACGTTTTCACATAGTCATTGAGAATCTAGCATGAAGGCTTGAGTTAGAACACTCAATTAAACACCAAAATCTCTTATCAATCACGCCTAAGGTAAATGCGAAGACTTACAGACAATCTTTATCAACAAATGAAAGTGGAGTGATTTTAAATTTTTTTATCTCATCACAGGATGAAGGCTCTTGCTGAAATGAAATTGGAAATGCCACTAAATTGTCACAGGGATGAAATCATGTGTGATTTCATAAATATTTCAATGCAATATTGCAACAGAAATAAAAGAAACCATTTACAGACATTCTGAAACAAAGAAAACACAAATTTCTAGAGATTGAACACAAATTAATTTCAAAATTGATTAGATTCATCAGCAGGGGAAAGCTTCCAGAGCCATCTCAGTGCTCATCAATGGCTATACATCTACAACCAACTTGACATGATTAAAAATCTAACACAGAAGGAATTAACTAGGTATCTCGGATTGGTCTCTCAGGAAGACGAATTTCTCAATTTTTCTCTTAAGAATTTAACCCCCGACCTTTTGCAAGAGTCTTCTCATTGCATTTATACATTTTAATCACTCAATTTCCCCCAAAAGAGAAGAATATTTGAGGGACCTGTTGGTGCTTATTCTGATCTCGCACCATTTTCCCTTTGATTTACGTGTTGTGAAATGTTTTATCTCTCGAAATGGATGATTTGAAAGATTTTACCTTCATTTGAGTGCCATGAATTGTTTTTCAAATCATTTTTCATGCTCCATTTTAAAGAAGTCTCCAAGTTTGCTCTTTTTTTTTTCCCTGATTTCTCCAGTTTGCACAATTCTGTCATTTTTCTTCCATTTCCCGATCATGGATGCTAAAAAATGATCAATTTATACTTGTATGCCTTTGAAAATCCTTCTACATGGTTGCAAAATCCTTGGAACCATGATTCAATTGATTTTGTTTCAAAAAAATTCCATCCTTAGCGAAAAAATCAGATTCTGGGCATGACTTTCAATTTTTTGTGTTTTTTACGGTTTGAAAGGTGTCTTTTACCTGTCAAATTCTTCCTCAGCATTTCGTGGCTAGGTGGCATATTTTTATTGGTCAAGGGATGGCAGGAAAATATTTTTACTTATCACTTTTTGCTTTTTTCCAAAAGAGCAATTTTGGTCCCATAACTCTACTCAATTCTGATTGGTTCTTTTGGTGCTTACATGGCTTCTTTTTATTGGATGAGGCACGACGGGTTGTGTTATGAACTTGTTCTTTTTGTCTACTTTGGAAAAAATATTTATTTGGCCCCATGGCCCCATCGAGCTCTGATTGGTTCATGTGGCAGTGGGAAATAGTCAAAGATATGAAGAGGCAGAGCAAATTCTTATTTTTTGCCCCAAGAGTGTATACGTGTTCAACTCCAATTGATCGTGGATGGGCGGGTACTTTTTGTGCCTTAAGGAATTAATGGAAAAAGAGTAAAATGAAAATAAAATTCCTAAGGCCCACATCGAATCAGAGAGGGACACGTGTTAGGTTTGACAAGTAAAAAATGAAATGGTAGATCATCGGCTTACTTTGAAATTTTTAAAATGTTTTTGGTAAAAAGGTTAAAATTTTGAAGTAATCCACAGCTCCGCTGGAACCAGAGGGTGACGCGTGTCAAGGTTGAACAGTAAAAAAGGAGGCGGGTAGCCGAGATATTTTTGGAACTTCTAAATTTATCTTGTAAAAGGATAAAGTATGAAAATGAAATATGGCTCCATAGCAAATTGGAAGAGGACACGTGGCAGATGGAAGTGCGGAAATTTGGAGCACTTTGAAGTTTTTTTCCTTTTTGGGAAAAAGGAATAAAGTATAAAATTTAAGCGCGGCCTTGCCAAAGCAAGTCAAAGTTTTCAAAAGTTAATGCGGGAACGCAGCCCAGTGGAGGAAAAATGAAGATTTTACAATTTTGGAAAAATAAGTTTAAGTATAAAAATGAGTATGGCTTCGCAACAAATCAAAGAGGGACACATGTCAAGTGCACATCAAAAGGGGAAAATGGGCCGCCAACGAAAACTTGGAAGTTTTGGTTTTTTGGTTCAAAAGGATAAAGTGTAAAAAGAGAGTCACGGTTCTGCAGCGAATCACAAAAGAACACATGGCATGGTCAAAGGAGGAAGTGCGGGCCCACGAAGAAAATGTGGAATTTTTTCCTTTTTGGAAAATAAGTGTAAAGTGAAAAAATGAAGCGCATGTTCGCTGGAACCCACATTAGAAGTTAAAGGCATAAGGGTGGAGCTGCGGGGAAAATTTGGAAAACTTTCCTTTTTCCAAAAACAAGGTAAAATAGTAGAATCGAGCCACAGTTCCTGTGGGACCCACATTGGGACACATGTCAAGCCCGTTTTCAAAGGGCGGAGGGGCGGAGAAAAATGTCAAAATTTTCCTTTTTTCCAAAAGTTATAAAATGTCAAAAAGTGCTCCTAGGCCCATTTTCAATCACATTTTTACACGTGGAGGGCTCAGATTAAAATTTGAAAGGCAATATCAATGGTAGCTGTGCATTTTATTTGATTTTGCCGCCATTAAAGCTCCAAGATGTTTGGAGATGCATTTTTTGCATCATTCTTCATCATTTTTTTGGAAAATTTGTGTCATTTTGGTCAAAAAAGTTCAATTGAATCAATTTGTGAGCTCAATTTGTAAATCTAAGGTACTTTTGAAGTGGATTTTTGCTTTCTCGGGCTTTTGTAAAATTGCAAAATGCCAGATCCAGAAGTTACAGAGTAAAATTTCAAAGGGAAAAAGGTGAAATGATGAGGGGAAAAGGTGCTGCAGGCACCAAGGATGAAGAATATGCCTCTAATTAGAACAATGACGCAAATATTTGCAATGATTCACCTTTTTTTAAAATACCTGGCAACTTTTTGTTGTGAATTTGTTGAATGCCACTTTATGCAAATCACGATACGATATGTGCAACAAAGGCACTACGATTATTCCTCTTTTGGGGGGGAATTTGGATGTAAAGGGTGTGTTATAAAATGGCATGAATTATCCATGCAAAAGGTCGGGAGTTCATTTTCATGAGAAAATTTTGAGAAAAGCTCATATTCTAAGAAAACTTCCTGAGAAACTAGGTTAAATTCCTCCATGTTATATTTTCATTCATGTTGAGTTGGTTACAAGTTTATAGCCATCAACAAGCTCTGAGATTGTTTAAAATAACTCTCCCCTACTGATGAATCTTATAAATTTTGAGTTAATTTTTGTTAAATCTCTGGAAAGTTTTTTGTTTATTTTACTTTCAGAATGTCTGCAAGTAGTTTTTCTTGTTCCTATTACAATATTGTATCAAAATCTCTTTTAATCACACAGATCTCAATCCTTGTGATAATTTAGTGGCATCTGTAATTTCATTTTTCAGAACAGCTTTCATCTGGGAATGAAATAAACGCTTTAAAATAACTTTTCTTTCATCTTTTGATAGAGATTGTTTGTAAGCCTCTGGTTGTACCTCAGGCATGATTGATCTTAGATTTTGATGTTTTATTGGATCTTATAACTCGAGCCTTTGCGCTAGAATCTCAAAGATTGTGTGAAAAACTACAAATATGGGCCCCCATTGATGCACACCTTCTGGTTGAAGGAAAATTTTAACTATTTTTAAGCTTTATGTTATTGAGTTCTCCATTTCTTGTGAATTTTCTCAAGGATCTAGAAAATTCCAATCTATCTTGTTGATCTCCCACCAAACAATTATTCCAATAACCAATCCTACCCTGAACTACCCCTATTTTTCTCTGTATATCCATAAAAGAACAAAATTCATTTGCTAAAGTATGCATGACAGATTAGGATTCCAAATGTCTTCAGTAACCTTAGCCTTGTGTTGAAAATATCTCCTTATTATGGATGTGAAAACTCGTGAGAGTCAGATTTGGGGTGTTGATCATATTTTCCCAAGGTCTTCTATATAAAATTTGTGCAAAAGAAAGATTTACCAGCACTCTTCACCAAACAGAGGTTACAAAAATAGGTTCTCTTACCTTGGTTGAAAGGAACAACCAAAAATAGTTAGGATAAGATCACATCATTCAAGGTGCTACCCACTTCTTCAAGGCCTGAGTGATAAAAGGTTAGATAAGTTGCTTTCCCCCGCTACAAAATGAAAAAATCACTTATGTATCTTTAATTGTCTCATTCAATCCATGATGTTGCTCGGCCTTAAAAGGAGATTAAATCTGGGACCAACATGACCATTGCTTGTTACCAATTTGCTTCAGAAAGTGAAATTTAACAAATTCATTTCTGGAAGCTGCCAATTGGATCATTTGTGAACTAATCATGTTTCTTAGGCCCTCAACTAATGATTAGGATGCCATGCCACAATGTTTTGGTAATCCTTCTAACCATCCTGATCTTGTCATGTGAGAAATCCCCTCTTTAATCATTTTTTGGAGGCTCTACACAACTGGATTTGACAGGTAATCATTTTCACTCTAGAGGCTACACCTTTTTCATATTTTTCCCTCTCTTTCCTTTGTAATTTTTCCCCACATCCATATTTTCTAGTAATTTACGTTTTTTCAAGTGCCCGAGTGATTCCAACTTCAAAATATTGACCTTAACCATCCTTGGAATCACAAATTAAGCTCCAAATCCATCAAATGGCACTTTACAGACAAAGATGACAAGGAATTTCATCAAAAAATGCTGAAAAATAGTGCGTATTCATATCTCCAAGAGTCTTTGAGAAAAAATGGCAGAAAAATAGGTGAAATGCACAACAACCGTTGATTCTTCCCCTTTTCTACTTTATATTATAGCCAACCACGTGTTTCCTTAGCGCAACCACAAAGGAGAAGTACGGGGAAAGTTTATAAAAAAGTGTAGGCCTTCCACATGCCCTGGGCCCAAGAAAAATGCCTTTTGGCCTTTGAAAAGTCTTAGCGTAAACAAGGAGCCAGTGGAAGCCTCCACATGTCTCAATGGCGCACTTTGAGATGGTCCCAAAAAGCAGAGATGCCAAACAAGTGTAGGATCACCATGTGTCTCAGTCTAGTAGAGATGTTGATAGAGTTGAAGGATCAGCGGAAGGTGCCATGTTTCCAAGGTCCGCGACAGTTTTCCTTGGCCATTGAAAAGTCTAAGAAAAGGAAGAGTGAGCAAAAGCCTCCAAGTGTCCTCCTAGCACTTCTTCAAAATAAAACTTAGGGGCCGGTCCCCAAATAGGCACGGTACCTCCACATGTCCCAAGCCTTTCAAAATTGCTTTGAAAAGTTTAAGTATAGAGCGGAGCCAGCGGAAGCCTCCACAAATCTCCCTATCACAATTGTTAAGGTGGGACCCTGAGGCGGATCCTCAAATGAGTGCCAGCCCTCCACATGTGCATGGTTTGCCAAAACTATACCGGCCTCATGAAAAAATTGTCTAAGTCTATGCAAGGTACCAGAAACCTCCACGTGTCTCCCCGGTGTAACTCCAAGGTCAAACCAAAAGGATAATTTTCAGATGCACGTCGTGCCTCCATGTGGACTAGTTTTGAGTTGGAGCGAGCCTTAGAGTTTTACAAAGTGCCCCACTGAGCTGCATCCAACAAGAAAGGGCCACATTTCCAAAGATGCTGAGATGTAAATTTGACAGGGAAAAACGCACCCGCCCAACCGTAACATGTAGGAAAAAAACACTATTTGAGCCCGAAAATGAATCTTTCTTTCAAGACAAAGAATTTGGAAATGATATAAGGCCCAAATATGATCCTTTGAGATGCATCCAATCACGTTTCCACAGATATTTTGGGACAAAAATTACAGGGACAACTAAACGTGCCCATGGAAAATGAAAGGAAGAGAAAAACCTGATTTTTTGCCCAAGTTACAGATATTTTTCATGGACAGAGGAACGAGAAACAAATTCTAGACTTTTAAGTGATCCTCGACCAAGGAAGGGACCGATCATGGAAACCAAATGGAGGAAAAAATTTTAATGCATCAATATGGGGAGATAGAAAACATGACAGAGCCCGCAAATTGAAGAATTTCAATGACAAATGGGGCAAGACCAATTGAGCACCAACAGAGTGAATGTTTATATATATTGTCATCGTAAATATACCTAACAAAATTATTCTATGATGTAATATATATATATATATATATATATATGTATGTATGTATGTATGTATGTATGTATGTGTGTATGTATATTATATATCTAAATAATATAGATATACGTATATATACATTTTATATATATATATATATATATATATATATATATATATATATATATATATATTTCCTGCGGCCATTTCATTGGTTTATAAAACAAAAGTCAAGTGGAGAGGCCATTGCCCCACCCCCTAACCCATATCCTCCCTTCACCAATATAACCCTTAGCCACAAAACAATGTGGCCACATTCTATTCAACCATGTCAATAATAACAGGCCGCAACTTTTCAATGAACACTACACATTTTTTTTATTTGCAGCTGAATTTTGTTAAATATAAATCATAGCAATTAAATATGTGTGTGTGTGTGTGTGTGTATTTATGTATATATAACCTTATATATATATACATAAATATACATACACACATATACATATACATACACCCAAACTACTTGTGTATATATCACCATTTAAACCAAATCTAAAAATGAGGCAAAATGCCCATACTCGAATAAGCTAAATGTAAATAAAATACACAATAACAAATAATAATATCAACAAACCCTAGGAGATGGTTGCAAATGAAATAACCAACAAAAAAAATTATATATCCATCCATGAGATTGAGAAACCTTTCATGGCCTCCATCCTCTTCTTTCTCCCAAACCTTAAAAATGAAAATGACAAAATAGGGTAAAATAAAGGAATAAGATATCCTCATAAGGATGAGTAGGGTTACATAGAGTAGCTAAGATCCAAGGGCTCTAAATGGATCAATCTAAGGATTGAGGATCAATCCTACAATTGTTAAGTAATGATATTTATGTGGGAATATGTTTTAAATTAAATACATGTGTAATTTGTGAATGGGGTCACTAAAGGGGTGTTAGAATGTTAGGATTAAAGTGTGACATTTATTGCCTTGGCTAAGTGACCTTTATAAAGGACTTGAATTTAATAATTAATTAAATTAATTTTATACATGGACTACTAGATAATGTTATAATAGGGATTAAAATTAATTGAACTTAATTATAAGGGAGGATAAGTTTAGAACTTAGTCTTAATGTATTAAGTAAATAAATGATATTAGAACTGTAGGGATGAATTAAATAAGTTTGTAATAGGGGTAACCAAAATCATGTTTTATAAGAGAGAACTAATGGAAATTGTCATGAGCCCAAGAAGGGGATTTAAACCCAAAATGTATGGAATAAAATAATACTAATTAATCATTAATTTTAATTACAAAAACCTTAGAATTTAGAGGAATTTATTAATTGTGATTTAATTAAATCTAGTTGGAGGTTATCTCGTTGCAGCCTATTTTTTTTTTTTTTAATTATTCCATAATTTTCCTAACTAATTGTTGAGTTTAATTTTAGGGTTTGTGTGGGAAAAATGTGGGCATTACATCATGAAAAACTTTCAGGTAATATTTCAATTCATGCGGTTTAAGGAAAAGCAATAAAAGTGGTTTTGAGCTCTATAGAGGTCTCAAAAAAGTCATTTCTAGCTCGATATACAACTTTTAATGCTCACATATGTGTGATTTACATGGGGGTATTATCCTTTTGTGGATTTCACGGCTTCGAGCTAATAAGGGTTTTATAGAGGAATGAGGTCAAATGGATGTCAGACATTTATGAATGATTGTCAAGAAGTTAAACAAGTCTAAACCTCCATAAACCCTAGTATCATAGCGATGGAGAAAATATTATTGGTATGGCCATGTAATTACTTCGGAAATATTATGTGATGACTAAGGTATGTGGATAACTCTTCTGAGGTAATTTTGGTGGTGGTTTCATGTTATAGGTATGTTGGTAAGGTAAATAAAAATCCCTATTTTGTGGAGATTTATAGGTATGAAGATGATTTATAGGTGTCATGATGAAATACCAATTGTGGGAGAAATATTGGGATATGTGATAAGTTTTAATGTATATATTTGGATAGGTTCTATGAAAATAGTTTGTGAAATAAATCTTCCTAGTTGACCTACCGCTTATGTCCTAGAGAGGAAAAATCCAATTCTGATAGTATGAGAAGGTGTGTGATGTTTTCCGTGATGTAGTTATGTTAGATGATGATGGATAACTTATAGAGGTATGAAATGATGTGTTGGATCTCTTGGTGTGATGAGATGAGTTGTAGCTTTGTTTACATCCTAATGGCCAAATAAACCATATTGCACTTGCAACGAAGGTTATAGGAACATTAATGCAAGTGTGGATTTATTCGTCTAACATATGAATGTGAGTTCTTAGAGATATGTTTCAATATGTTCATAAAGTGTCTCAAGTGGTATAAGTTATTTTATGTTTCATTTGAAGTGTTGGAATTTCTTATTCTCAAGACTTTTTTATTGAGTTCTATAAGTAGATTTGAACAATTCTAGAAAAGGGAGTGTTATGGAATGTTATGCCTGAATTTGGATGTTTATATGAACTGGATGAGTTGTATGATGAAAAAATATTTATTTTGGTGCTCTATATATTCCTTGATGAATAGTTTTTATATGATAATTTTTTTTTGTTTTGAAGTTGAATATCTAGGTGCTTAAGACCTATTTATTGGTGTTTGCTTCCTGATGTGTTTCACATTGAAGTTGGAGGTTACATAGTTGTTTGATATTTTTTTTGGTTATGAGATCCTTTTTCTACGTTTTATAGAGCCTGAGAAGATATGGTGAAGTTGTTGAGTGCCCTTGAAGATCATTATTTGAGTGTTTTGTGTGAAGATTGTGTTTTAGGCCTAGTTGTGCATGTTTGGGATTGTAAGGCTTATGCTAACATATATGGTCCTATAAATTTATATATATGAGAGCGTAGAATGTATTTTCATTTCTATATGACAAGCCTTATGGTATTTCACACCTAAGTGGTTTTTGTAGGAGATTCATGTATAAAGGTGTGATGTATTTTGTCATTTGAGTTTGTGGATTGAATGGAGTTGTAAGCAATATATAGATAAGTGTATGTAGTTATAAGGGATCTAGAGTAGGGAAAAGAAGAGGATGAGAAATTGATAAGAGTAGATAAGAAAGGATTCTTTATCCTTATACCTAATACACACATGTTGGTGCATGTATGAGTGAAGAAGAAGACAAAGAGTTGTTTGAAATTTTTTGATTGAACAAAGGTAAAAACGTGATCATAATCAATTCTTGAGAAACAATTTTCTTAAGTGTTATTCATCTTTAGGTGGCTGAGTATTACTTGCAAACTTGGAGTGTTGTATTCTCCTTGTAGAGTTGGTGATCTACTAAAATAGGGGTTGGTGCTCCTGTACTGTCCACTTCCCTTCGACACCTTTTTTTATTAATTATGATACTGTCAACTATACTTATGGACATTATTGTAGATTTTGATTTGGCATGATGTTAGATGTTAGAGATCATGGAATATTGTTGATTTTTTATTCATATATGATTCATGTGGTATTGGAGACATTTTATACTGATGTTGTTATGATGTTGACATGGTTATATATATATATATATATATATATATATATATATATATATATATATATATATATATATATCTGTGTGTGTGTGTGTGTTTTGGAAATGTGTTATTTCATCATATTGAGTAGACCTAAAAAATTGAACTAATGTTATGATCATATGGTTATTGATGAAATTGTAAATGATATCATTACTTTCTTAATGATGCTTCAATTTATACATAGATGACTTTGGAGTTATATTGTATATTTATTTTGGATGATTTGATGCGGCCACAAGGCCAAAGGAGGTATTTGTGTTTTACAGGTAAACATGTCACAAAAAAAATCGGGGGATTGGAGACCAACCACATTTGAATCCTAGATGAATTCAACAAGGGTCACCATGGCAACATGTATTTGTTATGTGTGTGTGCTTGAAATTATGTTAGGGGTTCCCATGGGGGAATCACATTCGAATGTGACCAAGGGGTTATGTGTATACTTTTATTTAATTTTCTTTGTTAAAATTTAGTGATGAGGGTCATTAATCCTCACCATTAATAACGTCAATCCAGGTTGGTGTCTGAAGGTTGTATGCATTAAGAGTAGAAGATCTTGAAAAGAAACTCCTTTAAACACAAATCAAACTTGCATAAAATAAATCATAGACACAGAAATTTAAAAGCATACTTGCTGAAATGTAAACACACTCGCATAAAGAAAATCACACTTGCAGAAATAAATTTTGCATGAAATAAATCACACTTGCATGAATTGAAATTGCTGAATTAGAAATAAACATAATTGAATGAAACACCTGCAGGTTCACAACAGACTGAATTTTCACAATACAAAGATAAAAACAATCCAACAGAATGAATTAAAGAAAAATGAATAAAGATAAACATAAATACACAGATTCATCTTCCTTGGAATGAGTGGACATATTATTCTTTGGAAGAGGATATAAATCATTCTTTAGAGATCTTAAAACTACAAAATATTTGAGAGGAAAGAACAAATCTTTATTTCTTGGGAGAAAGCATTACATATCTAAGTGTGGAAGGTTGCATTTATAATTTATGTGTCCAACCAACTCGTTATTTTGGGAGATACAATATAATCTTATCTTTATTCTAATCTTAACAACTAAGATCTAAATCTCTAAAAAATATGGAGAGAGATATATTATTGGATTCAAAGTTTTATCTCACTTATTTTAGGAAGATTTGCTACCAAATATTCTCCTTGCTTTTCGGTAACAAGAATCATAATGATTGTATTCATATACAATATTGGAAGGAGGATTTTCCTCGAAATATGATTTTTACCAAATAACTTTCTCATATTTTCCATTTGACATTGTTGTTTTTGACTCTGGAACTTTTGACACTTGTCTGATACTCTTTTTCCTTGGACTGCAGTTCACTAAAAGTTAGATTTATCTTCATTGGTAAAATATGTTACAAATCTGAATGAGGTTTTTGTTAAACACATTTTTATGAACAAAAATATCTATCATATTTTTCATTTGATGTTTTTGTTTCTGTTTATGGAACTTTTAGTGCTCGTATAATACACTTTTCCTCGAAATGCAACTCACTAAAAGTGAGATATATATTTATTGGTAATACCTATAGAAAATATTAATGAGGTTTTTGTTAATAAAATTTCTATGAACAAAAACCTCTCTCATATTTTCCATTGGATTCTCTGATCTTTCACAATTCCTTAAAAACTGTCAAAATCTGCTTAGTTCTAGAACTAAGCATGCGAGTTCCGGAACTAAGCCTGCGAGTTCCGGAACTAAGCCTGCGAGTTCCAAAACTAAGCTTGTGATTTCTGAAATTAACTCTACAAGTTATGGAACTAATCCTGCAAGTTCCGCAACTAAGCCTGTGAGTTTCAGAGAGAACTTAAAACAACTATAACTTTTGCATACGATCTCGGATTGAAATAATGTTTTTTTTAACTTGAATAATTTTTTGTGAGGAATATGAATATAAAATCATATTTGAGTTTAGATATACCATCCATGATCAATTACACTTTTCTCAATACTAGCATTATCTTTCCTTTATGGCCTACATACATAAGACATTGCATCTTTTCCCAAATAATCAATAGCATTAGTCAGCAAAATAGATAACAAAATATTTCCAAAGAATGAACAAGTTATATGTCTTATATTCTATCTTAAAAAAACTATAAGTTCGTAGATTATATTTAAATCCACTTTCAAAGGTAACTTGGAAGGAGAAAATAATGGTAATTTATGGCCAATTTATGGCCTCATCATTTAGTATGTGGTTTTTAGTGATCTATTTTCCCCTTTATTATCTATTTAATTTGTGTCAAGATTAGTGAGTAATCATGTTGGTATATTAATTATAAATGGGTCAAAAGAATGCATTTATTAGAGCCGATGGCTCTTCGATTATGTGTTGTAAGAAATGTGTAGGTAACTTTGAGTGTGAAACACTCCACCTTCCTTTTGAAATGCGGATCTGTCCTTAGGGGCTGATTTTGGAGGCTTGTGGGATAATTTAAACATGTCTCGCACCTCTTAAATTGTTACACCAACCATTCATATGGGTTGGAGAGTCAAAATTATCCCTTATTATGTATTTTGAGAAGAAAAATCATAGGTTTTTTATGCACCTTCTTACATAAAATTAATTTTAGTCCATAAGGGTCGTCGGCGTGGATTGTGTGTCTAAGTAAAATGTCATTTATTCACCCACTTATTAATTTTTCTTTGGATTTTGAAATTGACTTGTGAGGTGGAGTTGAGGATGAGTGATGTGGCATCCTACATGGAGCCACCTCATCCTCCTCTCTCCCTTTTCTATTTATTTGAATTCTTTTTCTATTTTGGGGGTTACTTGAGGGGGTTACTTCATGTTTGTTTAGTGCTCTTGCAATTAGAGATAGAGGATTTTGGATGCTTGTAGATTTTTTGGTGCTTTGGGACTGTTTGGATTTGAAAAAGCTTATTGTTGAACTTTTGGATCAAGCTCTATCATGGAAAGGTAGGAGCTTAACTCTTTTAAAATATGCTCTTTTTATTTTATGTATATGTGAATGTTGTTGAGTGTTTGGTATGTTTCTTGGTTGGTTGGGTTACTTACCTAGGTGTGGTGTAGGAGAATACTATGTGGATCTTTTTGGGGAGGCATAAGAGTTATTTGTGGAGGGATTTTGGGTTGGGTGTTCCACCTTGGACAAGAAATAGCTTGCATTTCTTACTTTTGGGGGAGGCATAAGAGAATGGGGAGGCATAAGAGTATGTAGGGGTTTGAGATGAATATTTTGGTAGGTTTTTAATGTTGTCACCCATTCCTCTTTGGGAGGTATAAGAAGCTTCCCCCATAGATATTTCTCTTTTGGCATTTGTGTGATGAGGCCTTGTATATTTTGTTACTGTCCTTCTTGTGACTATAACTAATTTTTATTTTGCACTGTGATATGATTGTAAAATCTATTTTGTGTTGTGGAAGCTTATCTCATTTCCATGAGTTGAATCCATTTCCTATTGTAATATGGTTGGGGATTGGGGGCCAATGAGGAGGACGACTTCTCTTCTTCATTTGAATTCTTGTTTGGGTGGAGAGAATTGCCTCTCCCCCTTTTCTTTGTTGTGACCAAATGAAACATGGCGGATCTCATGTTGGTGTTCTTGGAGTTGTGTGTAAAGACAAATTTGTAGTTCTCCTTGGTTTCCTTATTGTAAAATTTCCCACTTTAAGCAGATAACTTGTAATAATATTTGTAGTAAAAAGATGCTCTACTTTAGGATATGAAAGTTGTATTGGAATGTGGAAAGGAATGAGAAAGATTTATTTGATAATATTTAAAAAAAAAATTGTAGGGATTTTTGATAGATGTGTTTTGTTTAGGTCACATTAAATGTGAGGCATTACAAGGGGAAATAAGAAATAATTGGTACATGTAGTTTAAATACTAAAATATAACATTAGATAAACATCAAAAACCATAAAATTCCAATTTTACTCTGACATAGCAGGTGAAAGGTGAGAATAGATGTAACAATCACGCATAAATGAGGAGGATGAATAAGTACTTTCCAATAATATCATACATTACTTTCTTGAACCTTATAAAAATATATGTTCTTTAATATTATTAATTATGCATTATTTAATAAATTATTTAATAAATGTTTTTATATGGTTATATTTATTTCATAACCATCTGATTGTATTTATGTTTGCATATAGGTGTAGTTATATTGTTTTAACAATATATTTTTACTTATTCATTTGTGCTTCCCAGATGTTATTGGAAGCTTATGTAATTTGGAATATGGTTGCACCTGTGCAACTTAGTTTCTTGTTTGTATTTGGCTGTGCAATATCTATAAATATTGCAGCCCATTCTTTGTAATGTTGGTTGATTGAGTTTAATAAAATCTACATCAGGCTTCCGTCCCTGTTTCTCAATCTACATTTGGTACCAGAGAGAGAATCTGGACCTGTGAAGGTGTGGAAAGAGAGAGCAAGGAGAGAGGAGAGCATAGATTGGAGAAGATTTGCAGCACTCCAGGAGACCCTGTGTAGCCTCCTGCAAACTCCCAGCCTCATCCCTGCCTCCCCACATCCGCCTATTCATTTCTAGGTACTTGGAACGGCAATTTTTTTTTGCACTGGTGCACTCAGCACCAGGCAAAAATTTGCTCCCTAGATGCTTTTTTTTTTAAAATCATTAAAAAAAAAAAAATTTTCTCCAATCAACGGTTTTGATTTTACTAATATTAGAGGTAGCTATTTAGAGGTTTTGGACGCTATTGACCGGTTTTGCTATGTATATTGAAGAGCTCAAATATATGTGCATGAACAAACAGAGCCAAGTTGAATTAAAAAACCATTACCTTGCACAAAGATGCAATGCACCAATTGGAAAATATGAGTTGTTGTGTAATGATTTTCTTCCTCCAAATGTTGTTTGTTTTTAAATAAATTCTCAAGTTGTATTGGCAGAGCCCATAAAAGGAGCGTGTTGTTTTTGGTGCCACAGTCCTAGCATTGGCTGACATTCAAAAGGCCTCTAGACGACTGCATCCAAAATTCACAAAAATAGAAAACAATAAAAGTGCGGCCAAGCATGTAAATACAATGACGCTGCATAGCAAAAATAAAGTGAGCAACGTTGCAAAGGTAAATACAAAGCAAAAACATGCACTTTGGTGTGTAATCTCCCACGTGCCTGACAAAGGTCAGCACAGCAAATGTAGACCAGGCATTGAAAACTATGGCCAGGCAAGGAAAAATGCGGCAAAACAATAAGAAACAGCGGCAAAGGAGTTAAAAACTGGCCCAGAAGGAAAAACATGCGACCAAAACTCAGAATGAAGGCCAAAGGAAACGAATATGCGGAGATAAAGAAAATGCGGCATAAACAATGAGTAAATCGCTTTAGACTCCGTTTTTCTTATGGGCAAAGAATAACCCTAAAAATCCTGCTTCCATGCATGCAGGCCACGTGGAGGCTCACCAAGCTCACATTTTTTTAAAAAGGTTAGTCAAATTCCGTGTTTCACAATAAATTGCACAATTTGCTTCACTTCTATATCCAAGCAAGCCCTTAAGTGGCCAAGGTGGTTAGACTGAAAAATGAATTAGAAGTGGGAGGTTTGGGGTTCGAAATCCCACCTAATCAAAAACTCTACCTTTTGCATTTGACGGAAAATTTTGGCAGGACCGCTAAATTTAGTGAAAATATTGAATTTAGTTATAACTAACTAAATTTAGCGGAGAAATCCCTAATTTAGGGTAATTTTTTTTCTCCTATTCATCCTGTTTTTTCATTCCGGGACTTTTTCTTCAAAAGGAGGACCTACCTAGAAATTGCATTTTCAGCTATTTTTTTGCAATTTTTGGCATAGTAGGTCATTATTGGGCTCAGGAGGCCACCAGGGCCTGTAAAAATTAAAAATTTTTTCTTGACATTCAAATTTTTCCATATTTTTGAATGTAAATTGTATGCTGCATTATATTGTACTAATTTTTAGGTTGCCATAGTCAACTGCAAACTTTGTAACTACTTAGAAATTGGCAGAATTGTGATACAAACTAGTATAAAATCAGTTCTGTAACACTCACGAGATCCTAGATGTCATTCACAGCATTTGGTATATACAGTGCCTCTGGGAAGTGATTATGGGTAAAGCCGTTCACGACTACTACTGCACTTAACACCTAATATAGCTGCAACAACGTCATCTGGGTCATCGTCCCTTTAAATCGACGGGGAGTAATAAGGTCACAGTGCACACACTATGAACCATCCCATCCGTTTGTGAACGATTGCAAGATATAAATCCAGACTGAGAAACTATCCAAGTATATAGCAAAGTTACGCATGCGTATGAGGATATTTCTTTGAGTCGGGTGTCAATAATCACACAGACCCCATCAGTACTGTCTTGGTACCACATATCGAATTCTTTCACGTACGTTAACACCTCTTTCACGTACCGCCCGGGTATATAGAAAGGGCGAGCTTCTTCCACGTACCGACGGGTATATCGGAAGGGCGTGTATATAGAAAGGTTCGGTATATCGGACTGACGGTATATAGATTGGGAGACCTTATACCTGGAGTGATAAGAGCCAAACCCTGTCAGTGATCTCTGCAAAATGGGCACCAATGCCCCCAAATTTTTTCTTCCGGATTCACAATTGCTCAGAGGAAGCAACTATGCTGCTTGGAAGACAAAAATCAAGACACAGCTTGAGTTTGAAGAAATCTAGCCTGTTGTGACTGGTACTCTAACCAGATCACCAACGGATGCAACACAACAATGACAATTTGATAGAGCATATCAGAAAGCAAAGCTCATCATCTTGTTTGGAGTATCCGACGATGTGCAAGTCCACATTTGAGATGCTACATCAACAAAAGAAGCTTGGGATAAACTGAGCACAATATATGAGGCCAAGAACAAGAATGTCATACTCAATTTGCAGAGTCAGTTACATACATTGAAATTCAAACAGAATGAGAAAATTGAAGCCTTCCTAAGAAGAGTTGCAGAGTTGAGGGCTTCACTTCTAGCCCTAGGAGAAGAGGTCAAAGATGAGTCTCTCGTTCCCATTGTTCTGAGAGCTCTCCCTTCTTCTTACCGAATTTTTGTCACAACTCTAAACTTGTTAGATACGACAATTAGTTTTGACAAGTTAGTAAACCTACTGCAACAAGAGGAAGCAATGCACAACAAGGATGATGAAGAGGAGCAGGCACTGTCTTCACATCAAAAATGGAAAGGAAAAGGTAAAGGAAAACCTAAATCCTATCAGAAGTCCCCGCATCAGAATCAGTATCATGGGGACAATCAACAAAAGAAGCGATGTCCCATTTGCAAAAGAGGACATGACTTGCAAGAATGTTGGTTTAATACATATAAGAAAGGTTCATCAAGCAATGCTGGACCTCAACAACAACAAACTTACAAGGGACATTCAAACAATTATCACGGGTAGAAAAAGGGGAACTGGAAAAGAAGACCCCACCAGCAAGGTAATATTGCTGAGCAACAAGATCAGTCAGACAATGAAGACTTCTTGTTCACTGCTCGATCAAGTGAACCATCCACGTCATCTAGTGAAGTCTGGTATGTTGATTCGGGAGCCACTCGACACATGACCGGCCACAGAGACTGGTTTATTTCAACGAGGGACACGCCATCGAAAAATCATGTTTCGTTGGGAGATGATTCTTCATATACAGTACAGGGGATTGGAAACATTTCTCTACCCCTTGGTTCACGAAAATGCAAACTATCAGATGTTCTATATGTCCCTGAGTTGACAAAGAACCTTCTTTCGGTCAGTCAACTCCTAGAACACAACCTGAAAATTGACTTTGATAGTCAATCTGGCAAGAAAATGTGTTTGATTCAAGATAAATCCAGAGGCTCGAAAATAATTGCAAAAGCCTCAAATGTGGGATGAATGTTTCAACTTGATTTCATTCACAAAAATGATCAAGCACTTGTGGCTAAAAACTCCACCTCAGCTCAGTTGTGGCATCGGAGATTTGGTCATGTAAGTTTCAAATATCTCGACACACTTCACCGGTGTAATATGGTACATGGGCTACCATCTCTTCAGAAGGATACAGACAAGTGTCCTCACTGCTTAGGAGGGAAACAACATAGAGTTTCATTCCAAACAAGTACTTTTCGAGCTCATGGAAAACTTGACCTGGTTCATACCGATCTGTGCGGTCCAATGCAGCCAAGTCATTCAGGGTTCCAGTACTTCATGCTCTGTGTTGACGACTACTCACGAAAAATGTGGATTTTTTGTCTTCGCAAGAAAAGTGAGGCCTTTGAAACGTTCAAAAAGTTCAAAGTGGCAGTTGAGAAAGAAACTGGTCATCACATCAGAACTCTCCGCTCAGATCGAGGGGGGGAATTCACCAGTGATGAGTTCAGAGACTATCTACAAACTCACGGGATTCGTCGACAAATGCCTCCTCCACACACACCGCAGCAAAATGGTGTTGTTGAGAGAAGAAATCGTACTATCATGGAAATGGTGCGATGCATGATCGATGATTCCGGACTTGCAAAGACATTTTGGGCAGAAGCAGCAAAAACAGCAGTGTATTTGTTAAACAAAGCGCCCACAACTGCTCTTGATGGAATTACACCACAAGAAGCATGGTCAAAAAGGAAACCATCCATTGCACACCTCAGAGTATTCGGGGTGCAAAGCCAGCATGCACATACCCAAACAGAACAGAAAGAAATTGGACATGAAGTCACAAAATCTCATCTTCATTGGATACAGTGAAGAGACTCTTGGGTATAGATTGATGGATCCTAAGACCAGAAAAGTCTACACAAGCAGAGATGTTGAGTTTTTCGAGAAGAAGGAAGCAGAGACTCCTCCTCTGGACTCGCAAGATGTAGATTTTTCACCTACTGTAAAATTTGAAGCTAATGTTCCCTCAGAATATGAAAGTGATGATGGGGATGATGGTGTTGATCAGATAGAACCACAACCCATGGGAACAGTTCAACGTATGCCTAAATGGTGTACAAATACATTACGAGATGCAAGATTGGATGCTCCACTTGATACATCCACCCTTGGACCACGGACTCGCAGTAAAGCAAGAGAAGAAGTTAACTTTGCTTTGATGAGTAAAGTTATTGAATCAGATGAGCCCACTACAGTCCAGGAAGCCCTACAGTCAAAAGCTTGGAAAGATGCCATGGATTCTGAATATCAATCAGTGATGAAGAATAACACTTGGCAGCTTGTTGATCTTCCACTAGGGAAGAAACCCATTGGGTGCAGATGGATATTCAAAACGAAGTACAAAGTAGATGGGACAGTGGACAAGCACAAAGCAAGACTTGTAGCAAAGGGGTACGCACAGAAAGAAGGCATTGACTATGAGGAGACATTTGCTCCCACAGCTAAGATCAAAATGATCAGGATGATCTTTTCTCTAGCTGCACAGTTTGGATGGAAAGTTCACCAAATGGATGTAAAAAGTGCCTTCCTGAATGGAGATTTACAAGAAGAAGTCTACATGACTCAACCTGAGGGATATGTAGTACCTGGTCAAGAAGAAAAGGTATACAGACTCAGGAAATCTCTGTATGGCCTAAAACAAGCACCCCGGGCATGGTACATCAAGATTGATGAGCATCTCGTACAACATGGATTCGTCAGAAATCCATACGATCCCAATCTCTACCTCAAAAAGCAAGGGGGGGAGATGGTGATTGTTGTAGTTTATGTCGATGATCTAGTCATCACTGGCAGTTCAGTGAAGATGATTGATGAAACGAAGACAGATCTTAAGCGATCATTCGACATGACAGATCTCGGGCTTATGCACTACTGTCTTGGACTAGAAGTATGGCAGAAAGAGAATCACATCTTTGTTTCTCAGATGAAATATACCAAGACAACGCTCGAGAAGTTTAGGATGATGGATTGCACACCAATTGCTACACCTATGGAGAACAGATTACAGTTATCTCGTTCAGATCCATCTCCTGAGGTAAGTGCCACTCTCTATCGGCAGCTGATTGGGAGTCTCATTTACCTAACCTACACTAGACCAGATATCAGCTTTGCAGTGAGCTATCTATCCAGGTTCATGCAGGAACCCAAAATTTGTCATTGGAAAGCAGCAAAACGCATTTTGAGATATCTCAAAGGATCAGTGGATCTTGGTCTAGAATACAAGAAGAACGAAAAATTCTTCTTGACTGGATATTCGGATTCAGATCATGCAGGTAACATTGATGATAGAAAATCCACTTCTGGATTTGTATTCTTTATGGGATCTGGACCAATATCATGGGGAAGTAAGAAACAACACTTTGTTTCTCGCTCTTCCACAGAAGCCGAGTATCGTTCTGCAGGAGAAGCTGTCTGTGAAGTGATTTGGCTACGTCACATACTGGAAGGACTTGGAATACCACAGGACAAACCGACCACCATGAATTTTGACAATGAAGGTGTTCTCAAACTTGTTCGCAATCCAGTTTTTCATGAGAGAACAAAACACATTGAAGTTCAGGTTCATTTCATACGTGAACATGTGTTGAAGCACAACATCTAGCTTCAGTTTTGTCCAACGGCTGAACAACAGGCAGATATTTTCACAAAGTCACTTGCACGTGACAAGTTCGAGTTGTTCAGAGCATTTCTCTCCTCATCTCTTCAGACAATGCACAATTAAGGGGGGGAATGTTAGGATAAATTATATTATCCTATTATTTAATTATGCATAGGATTATTATTTAATGAATTTTAAATAGTTAAATGGTTATACTGTTGTATGGTTAATCAACCATATTTGTCAAGATGCACATTGTTATATTGTTATAAACAATATATTTGTCTTTATGTAATTTTGCTTCCCGGATGTTATTGGAAGCTTGTTTATTCTGGTTTGTGGTTGCACCTGTGCAACTTATTCTCCCGGATGTATTTGGCTGTGCAATATCTATAAATATTGCAGCCCATCCTCTGTAATGTTTTACTGATTGAGATCAATAAAATCTACACAAGTTTCCATCCCTGTTTCTCAATCTACAAATATAGCCAATAGATCCTTTGAGTGCATTTTCTGAAGTCAATGAATCCATAGGTGTCCAAAATGTTAGTTTTCCAATGCCAAAATATTAAAACAAAATATGGATGATCGTATCACATCTCCAAAATAGTTTGTATTTCCCTTGAAGGTTTACACAGTTAATCTTTAATCGGGAAACACTTTTACAAAACAATGGTCACATTTCTCATGAAATACCATGTGTTATCTCCATTTCTATTTTTAAATATGTCATTCATTAATTAATAGACAGTTATCCTTCTAATCCATGTTTTAGGATCCTTCAAGTGCAACTCTCCAAGCTTCTATTTGACATGAATGAAGAAGAATTAATGCTTTAACAAATCATGATTGGAAAAATCTGAAATGATTATGATTCACGTTTAAATGGCAGTCTGAAAGACATTTTTAACACATTCACCCACTTAAGTTGTGAAAAATGAATGTGGTAAGCATTTTCTATGCAAAGAGGAGTTCGAAAACTTAACAGAAATATCCTGTATGTTTCCCAAATCCAATCTATCCAGTCGAAAGATTCGAAGCTACCAATCCCTGAAGTAGACTGTTTGCAAAAAAAAACTCACTAGTTTCCCAAATTCCTCCACAGCCCCGTTCAATTCACTTTTCGAAAAAAAACACCTCCGCGGGTTCGCGGGTCCTACATTTAATTCCAATTTTTTTTGTCTCCTCCTATAATAATATATGAGAAAAATTAAAGATATTAAGATCTCCCAATAATAAGTGGTACCGCTTACCTTTTATAGAAATAAAATTGTTTGTGTTCTGGAATGAGAGCGTGGCTACAAATATTTCAGGCGTACCACAAAGACGCAAGATTGTTTTAAACCTTAGAATCTTTTGGAAGAGAATGGAAAAAATTCCTAAGTCTCCCCGCCGGTCTGCTTCCCTACCTATCACTGTTAATAGGTCTGACACATGGTTTTCATCAGGAATTGGTAGAGGTACATGTTGGGATTAACATCTGGAGAAATCATTAACTTGATAGAACCAATGCATTTGAAAATGTTTCCCAGATGTGTTGACTTGCACTTGAAATGGTATCGGGTCATGACACGTGAATTCTCAAGAAAGATTCAAATGGAGGCAGTGGCTCATGTAGATTAATATAACTGGAATATCACCTAAGAAGTGGTTGAACAGACACCTCAAAAGCTTGGACCATTTCCATAAGTTCCCATTTCTAAAAGTGAACCCTGTAAAAAACTGTTCTGAAATGTTGAAATAGAAATGGAGATTTGGAAATGTTTGTAACTTTTGAAGCCTATAGGCTTCTTATGTCAACTTGTTGTATGCATAAGTCCACCTTTTCCAAAGTTGCGGGAATCTCGGACCGTAAACTGATAGTGTATTTTGCCAAAAGTGAAGAGCACCATTCTTACCTCAAGAAGAAGAACTCTACCTGAACCTTTCCTAGGTGAAAAGTCTTCCCTGGGCCCGTAGGTCTACCTTTAGGAAAAAGTTCTTCCCCAGGCCCGCCTTTGGGAAAATTTTCCTCCCCAGACTATTTTCCCGCACATACAATAACTTGAAGATTACATATTTGAGTGAGTGTAGGATGGGATGGTCACGTTGATAACATTGCAAGATAAGTTCAGGGATGAAATTAGCTATCTAATGGAAATATTTCCAATGTCACCTTTAGTATGATTACATCGATGTTTACTATTAGGGTCCAAGTGAAAATAGGATGAGTTCCCTTGATAGTTGGCCAACTGAAGAGGGAAATTACCCCAGTGAGATTGTTAACTGGAGAGATCTAGTTAACTTCTAAAGCATGAGTTTGCCTTAGTCAAAGGATTACATTAGGGAATAAGAGAATGTTTTACTATCCCATGTAAACAAGAACCTTGGTTATTGTTTGAACCTAGTGAAATTAGAAACCTTGGGCATTTAATATGCTTTGGTCAATTTGACCCTCTAAAATTAATTAAGGGATACTATAACTATAGCATTAGTTGGATTATCCTATTAAGTCAAGCATTTGAAGGAGAAGTATAACTATATTTGGAGGGATCTATACTCATTAATCTTTGTAATGGGGATCTAAGGTTTGTTACAATGGGAAGTCCAGATGAGTTGATTAAAGGATACATTGACTTTCAATCTTTGCTGTAACAATTGTTGCATGGAGTCTGTTTGTATGTAAATCCAAATGAGAAAAAGGAAAATTATTCCATAGGGATTTTTTAAACTATACTGCTAGGTTGGTTTTTGGATAATACAAGTGCTCATTGAAGCGGGTGTTACAATTCTTTGTAGGGTTGCTTACCTAATTTCTCTAGTCAGTTGGTGCTACTGTTGGAAATAGATAAGCCCTACTCCCCACATATCTTGTGATGTCTATTATTCAGGAAAAGCAAAAAGTAAACTTGAGTAATTTATGCATAGGTTCAATGGGTTAATTAGATGTCCCTATTTTTAGGATATAAGAAAATAAAACAAATAGATGTTCATTTGTATGAACAAAAGCATGCACTATTCTGTATTAATGATAATGTCTCACACTTAATAGATGCCCAAACTGATTATTTCAGAGTT
The DNA here is from genome assembly GCA_019776745.2 of Taxus chinensis. Classification (NCBI taxonomy): domain Eukaryota; kingdom Viridiplantae; phylum Streptophyta; class Pinopsida; order Cupressales; family Taxaceae; genus Taxus; species Taxus chinensis. The sequence goes on from CM034153.1 coordinate 55,841,375, forward strand.
GAGTAGATTCTATTGCTATGATGTATAAACCCTAAGGTATATGAATTAAAAGCAATTGAATGAGTGTTTTTATACACACAGATTGTCATTGAGCTAAAGCTCTCAACCAAACAAGAATATATATATGCACACAAGTGCTAATTTGAATTTGGAATGACTTTGCTTATTTACGATATTATTTATCTTGTATTTCTATTGTTTGTTGTTATTATTTTCCTAATATTATACAAATTGGTACTAGAGCATTTGTTTTTCAATAAGGTTTCTAAATTGACATTCAGGTTATGGCTTCTACATATGGTGTCTGTATCAGGTATGTAGACACTACTAATTTATAGGAAATAATTACGAGTATTAGTCATTAACCATGAAGGTGTTATTCATATCCCAAGATGTGTGGGAAATTATAGAGAATGGGTACACAAATCCCATAGATGCAGTAACATATAACACACTCTCACAGGCAAAGAAAGACACTTTGAAGGAATTAATAAAGATAAGAGGGAAAATATCATTTTATATATTCATCAAGCCATGCATGAAAGCATCCTACCTAGAGTGGCAGAAACCAGTCAAGCACAAATAACATGGGATATTCTCGAAATTGTGTATCAAGGTCAAGAGAAAGTAAAAATTGCACCAAAATACAATTACTTTTAAGGTATTTTGAAAATATGTCAATGAAAGATTCATGTTCTGGTATTTTTATTCTTTACTTTTATAGCTTGTTTTAGTCAGTTACATTAGATCTCATGGTGAAACTATTGAAGACAAAAGGAGTTATTGAAAATTTTCTTAGAAGTTTTCCTGCATAAATATTGATCCTTTGGTAGTTGTCTATTGAAGAAATTAAGGATCTAAGTTATTTTTCAATTGATGAATTTCATGAATCACTAATAAATCATGAACGGAAGTTTAACATAGATCACATGCAGTTGAAGATCAAAGTTTTAAATTATCACAAGTATCAGGAATTAGTGGAAGAGGAAGAGGAATGCTTTAGCCCTAGAGGTAGAGGAAGTAAGTTCATCTAGAGGACAACAATGGTCCATCCAAAAACTCAAAGTGGAAGAGGATATAGTCAAGAGCACAATCATAATTGGTTTTTCTAATTATAGATAGGATAAGTCACATGTGTAGTGTCACTACTTCATTATAGATATGGCCACTATACTTATGATTGTAGGAAAAAACTAGTATGATCAAAATCATATCCGAATCAAAATTAGGGTTGGGATATCTACATCTAATCTCTTTATTTATTTCATGCACAAATATTTTGAAAAAAGTACTTTCTTTATCAGCCTACTAAATGTAATATATCACAAGAGAATTCCTAGTGATGTATGGTATTTGGATTCTAGGTTGCACTAATGTAAATTTCACAGTACCTCTAGGGAATAATACTATAGTGTATGTAATGTGAAAAGGAACAATCCACATTCCAACTAAAAGGATGGGAACCCAAGATAAAGAAAGATGTTTATTATGTTCTTGGTTTGAAGTACAATCATATGAGTATTGGTCAATTGATGTAAAAAAGGATACAATCAGTTTATTTTGAACTAAAATTAATGCGTAATAGTGGATAGATCCCTTAACATTAGTTGATTATAAGAATGTAAATGAAAAAAAATAGGTTGTATCTCTTGAAACTACAATCAGGTAAAAGAGAGCATAAGATCAGTTATGTAGCCAAATCTGCATCTTAGTTCACATCGCATTCTAGAGACAAATACGGTGTTAACATAGTTATGTACTGCACTAATTCATGTGCTATTAAAGAAAAAAAATGTGTTGAGTTCTTTGCGATTACAACTAAGTCTAGTGCTATTGTAATTCAGTCTTTTACTTTTGAGATCTACACTACTACAACCGAGTCATGTGCTAATACAATTCAATATTCTGCTAATAGAAATTGAGTCCTATGCTAATATAGCTGATTCTAGAGCTCAAGACATCCAATAATCTTTTGAATTAGTTATGAATCGATGAATCTATGAATTTAACATCTCAAGGTTTGGTCATTTAAAATTTGGAGGTCTGAATTTATCTACACAGAAAAAATATGGTAAAATGGTTTTCATTTGATTAAAAAAAAAGAAAGAGTTTGTAAAAGGTTGTATTTTTGGAGAAGCAACACAGAGAGTCCTTCCCAGTTGGAAAAAAAAGTAAGAGTAAGTGCACCACTTGAAATTATTCACTCAGATTTATGTGGACCTATGAAAATAAACTTCTATTAGAGGTTTCTAATATTTTATGACATTCATCTGATGACTATATACATGGAAGACATGAGGTTTTTTTTTTGAAGACAAAAAACATATGACTTTTGATATATTTCAGCAGTTCAAGGATTTAGTTGAGAAGAATCACAAGTGGGTACTACATCAAACATTCTGAGGACAGAAAAAGGAGGTGAGTATGTTTCTAATGGATTTTTTAAATTTTTTACAAATATCATGGTATACTATAAGTAGTTTACTACTAGATATACACCATAACATAATGGTCTGGTAAAAAGGAAGAATAGAACCATAATGGATATGGGAAGAAGTATGATGAAGTTCAAAGTATTTTTCAAATGAGTATTGGGCAATAAACAATAGCAATTGTTGTTTACATTTTAAACAGGTGTCCAACGAAAATTATTCGAAACATGGTTCCTCAACAGTCTTGGACTCACTCAGGAAACACAATGTTTCTGATTTTAGAATATTTGAGTTATGTGGCATATGCACCTATGAATAATGAGCTAAGGAAGAAGTTAGACAATAAAGGATAAAAGTACATATTTTTTGTATATTAAGAGAATACAGAAAGCATACAAGTTCTTTAATGCTAGTAACCAGAAAGGTCATAATCAGAAAAGATGTTTACAGTTTGTTTAAAATGAAGCCATGGGATGGAAGTATTGAGATTACAGTCAGTGTAACATAGAAACATCTATTCCTCATGATGATATGGTAGATGACAGCCATAGAGCAACATAGGTATTGTATTTTCTTCGAATCTTGGACATGCACCACAAGATGTATGTACAACCTACACCACCATCTACAACTAGGAGGTCTCTAAGATTTCAAGTCATCTCTAACCATGCAAGAGACACCACAAATAACACCAGAAGAAAATCCTTCAGTACAAAATAGTACAACTTTATCTGATAGCCCTTTGCAGTCAGAAAACAAGGAGTCTTAGTGAGATTTATGATGTTGATACAAATAACTCTTTTTAGTTTTAGCATGTATTTTCTCAAGTTTTACGGATCTAGTATAATTTGAATAGGATATAAATAATGAAGTATTGGGTTCAAGATATGGATGATGAGATAGACACTATAAATAAGAATCAAACATGGAAACTGGTAGATCTTCCATAAGTAAAGGACGTGATAGGAGTGAAGTGGGTCTACAAGTATAAGAAAATATATTGTTAATGGTATAGTACATAAACATAAAGTAAGGCTGGTTGCAAGAGTTTTTTTCACAACAATATGCAATTGATTACAACAAAATGTTTACACCAGTAACACATTTGGACACAGTAAGAGTGGTTTAAGCAATCACAACTCAAAAAATGGCTTATTTATTAGATGGATGTAAAATAAACATTATTGAATGGTTTTCTTGTAGAAGAAGTGTATGTGAATCAACTATAAGGTTATGAGATTGAAGGTCATGAAGCAAAGGTGCATACAGGTTGAGAAAAGATCACTTTTTGGTCTCAAGCAAGCACCCTAAAGCTTGGTACAACACAATTTATTCTTATTTAATATCAGAATGGTTTCAGTAGGAGAAATAGTGAGCCTACCTGTATAGACTCAAGATAAATGAGACAAGGTAAAATTATGATTGTTTGTTTATATGTAGATGGTTTAATAATTATTGCAAACCTATCTACAGATTCATTCAAATAAGTTCATGAAGAAATAATTTGAGATGAAAAATATAGGACTCATGCACTATTTTTTGGGCATTGGAGTCCAAACAATAAGAAGCTAGAGTATTTATTTCACAAGCAAAGTGTGCTAATGATGTCTGTGAAGATATTTAAAAATGTTTAATTGGAAGTCAGCACCAGAGACTATTTGTAAGAAGGTTTAAAGTTTAAGCAAAGATGACAATGGATCATTTGTGGATCCAACATTGTTCAAAATAGGTTAGTTGGAAGTCTCATATATTTGGCATGGCCACAAGGCTGTCATATTATGTATGGTATGAGCCTCATCTCTAAGTTTCATGGAATCATTTAAAAGATTCACATTGGAAAGCTAGAAAAAGTAATTTTGAGGTATGTGTGTGGAACTAAGAATCATGGAATTTTGTATTCAACATACATATGAGTTCAGAAATCATAGGTTATATAGATAGTGACAGTTACTAGAAGTATAGATGACAAGAAAAATCACATCCAGTCTATTTTTTCACTTTGAAATAGGAGTATTTTCATGGGCATCAAAGAAGTATCCCATAGTCACACTATCTTCATAAGAGGAAGAGTATGTATCAATAATCAGAGCAACATATTAGGTTATTTTGGATGAGAAGAGCATTAAAATATTTAAGGAAAAATAAGGAGGACACTGTACAAACTTTTTGTGACAACAACTAACAATAAAAATGTCCAAAAATCATGTGTTTGAAAAGAGGAACTAGCATATATACAAAAGGTATCAGTTAAATCATGGATTTGGTTAAGAACAAAGAAATATGTCTTGAATTTTACAAATTTGAAGATCGGTTTGCTGATTTTTTACAAAGGATTTGGGAAAATATGTTTTAAAGTATTTGAGATGTTGTTTGGGAGTTTGTGATAAGGAATATGTCAGATTTGGAAATGCATTATAAGCACTAGAATAATGAAAATTTGAAGGTTAAAATTAAGGAGGAGTGTTTCAACATGGATAATTTCTCCCACCCGCATGCATGAGTTCATTAATTAGTAAACATCATCTTGTCTTTTATATGTAGTTTTTGTGTTAATTAAATAAAAACATTATTCCTATTGATATGAAAAGTAATTAAAAATAAAATATCCTTTTTTAGATGTGTGAGTGCTATGTTTTTAGAGATGTGCAGGTTCTATTTTTTGAGAATTATTTAATATGTTTTAACAGTAATTGTAAATAGAGAATTAACAGTCCTTCCCTATTATGCAACTGCATTTCTTTAGAAAAAACCTTCTCTCCAAAATGACAAATAGTATGATTAAAGAATTAGGTATTGTATAAAATCCATCCATCAAATAAAACCACACAACAAATAGGTGTGTCTGTCAAACTCACATAGCCTTATTGGCCTCAAACTTCAAGACACTTCCCCCATAAGGAAACATACCCTTTAAGAGAAGGTAACTCATCCTTGTTGGGGACCTTGGACAACTTCTGCATGTGAAAGATATTCCCATCTATGTTGGCATATCATATGGAAGAACGCTCGAGAAACAATTAAACAAATGGTCACTTTTCAAACTATCTTCCATCAACAATGCTAAAAAAAATTGATGTTTTTAAGGTGCATTCTATTGTAAGTTTGAATTACGGAGCCAAACATCAACAATTGGGAAAACCTAATAAGCCATACAGAAATGTTTCTACCTGTTGAAGAAATAATGAAATTCAAAATAGTAAGGCATTTGCTAGCCCCTAATGAGATTGTTGACAATGGAGAAAAATGATGTTATGATCTATGGGTGTCCATGTGGCTCCGTCCAATGCTAATTAAGAAAGTTACAGATTTATCTTTGACCTTGAAAATGCTCTATTTTGTCCCCTGACAAAATTGATCAAACATGACCCTTTGCAGGAAGAAATTCAAGAAATGGTTCCGTCAAATGAACCCACACTTCAAATCCAAATGAGCAAGTTATATGTAGGTTCTAAAATGGAGTAGACCATGGTTAGGAAAGGAATAAATTGACAGAGGCTCAAAGGAAAAGAAATGGTGAAAGGTTCAAAGTCTTCGATCTCTACAAATGACTCAGAACGAGCCCCCAAAATTGGCTAAATATAGAGAGTCAGTGGAAGCTGCCAAGTGTCCAAAGGACGCACTTCCAAATATTGAATCCAAAAGGCAGACTCAAACAAGTTCCAGGCCTCCACGTGTCCCAGACCAAAAGAGGGGAAAATTCAACAACTAAAATTAAAAGTCAGAAAGGTGGATAGGGCGGGCCTAAAAAGACTAAGTATAAAGGTTTCTAGTAGAAGCTGCCACGTGTTAGCTCGGTGCATATCTCCAAAGGTAAATTCAAAAGGAGATCCCCAAATGAGCGCCACCTCGCCACATATTCCAGGGCTGGAAAAATGGGAAGAGCCAGCCGTTGAAAATTCCAAGAGCCTCCAAAGGCTTTCACATGTCAACTCGACACTCCTTCAAAGGTAAAATCCTTAGTGGATTTCCAAATGAGCGTGGACCTTCCACGTGTCCCAGGTCCAATAAAGGGACAGGGTCGGGGTTGAATAGTAAAAGAAAAGATAGGCTAGCGGAGGGAGCCAAGTGTCATCATGGTGCTACTTCAAGAGTAAAATTTGGGGAGGGTTTCTAAAAAAGTGCCAAGCCTCCACATGTCCCTGGTCAGATGTATGGCCCCGCCGAGAAAAAGGACTTAGCCAAAACATGAGGAAACTGAGAAAGCCTTGGAAGATGCCACGTGTCATCCTGATGCAACTTCAAAACTAAAATCCAAAAGTGGTCCCAAAACATGCGCTAGCCCTCCACATGTCTAGTTTCCAAAAGACCCATTTTGATAACTGGTTCCCACCATTTTTGTACGGGCCCGATTCAAATTTTCAAATGGGCATATCTTTTGATTCAGTGCTCAAAATCCAAAAAATTTGGCACCATTGGAAATGTCTCAACCTTGTCTATGCCATGAAGATCTGAAACTTTAATTTTGAATAAGTTCAGTGGGGAGAAAAATGAAAAAACATCTTCGTTCCATTAATACAGGATCTTTTTGCTCCAACAACTAGATCAGATTTGATCTAATCCACCGTTCTTCCTCCTTCAATGCGCTGAACAAGTAATTGATGTAGACATGACAGATTTGGGGCGGATTTTATAGGAGGCATTGATGGCCAGTAGCTGAGCTCGAATTAATTTTCCCACCTCTCTCTCCTTCTTCCCTCTGTGATGAATCTATAAAGGAAGGGTTAGGACTCATTGTAAAAGGTTGGACATTTCTATTTTGTGCACCCTCCCTTCTCCTTTAGTTTATGAGAGGAGTTTGTGGAGCTTTCCTAACCTCCTCATTCAAGTTATAATGCTAAGTTTTTTTTCTTCTTGGCCACTATAATGTACTGTATCAACTCCTGAGCAATAATATATATGTCTGTGGATGATTCTCAATCCTCTCATGTGTTTCATTGTTGCCTTCTGATCTATTATTATAGTTTGGTCATCTGTGCATGGTGTTTGTATTACATTTTTGTGGTCTGTGTTAAATTACAAAATGAGTGTCTAACATTCCTTTAGTGCATCACCTCATTAGCTTAGGTTTATTTTCTTACATCTTCTCAACCCTATCTCCTTGGTAAGATAGAGTAAATTTAGAATAGATCCTTTGTAATTTATTTGTGTGCACCTGAATAGAGGAATATGAACCAACCTTAATCCAGAGAGCTCTCTCAACTCGCAAGGTCCCACACTTTGAGAGATGCTCCATGTTGTGCAATCACACTGAGAGTCTCAACCCATCTGGTTGCAAACATTCAGGGGTGTTGTGATTCTACACTAACAGTTTTGGCATGCTCGGTGGGACCAAGAAGTCTCCATCTTTATTGTAGTAAGATTGATGTGCACTTGCTATGATTTTAGCTTTTAAGAAGCTTTTAAACTGCACATCTGACGACTCCAAAAGAGTCATAATCTACTGGTTTCAACATTCCAAGATTTTCAAGTTTATGAGAAGAATACAAACAAGGTCAAGAACCAGAGAGGAGGGACTATTTGTCTATCTACACTTGTCCCCAGATAGAAGGGGAAGAGGGAGAAGAGCCCAGAGGTCTCCATCTCCACCAAACAGAACCTTGTCAACACCTCCTCCTAGTAGGTCATTCATTTAATCAACAAGGATTCTTAGGCCAATCATAATGGCACAACCACCCAACCCTTATGTAAATTTCACTGGTAGCAGCCCACTCACCCTCAATCCACAAAATCTAGTCCCAGTGGCAACATTAAAGAGCATCCCATATTTCACTAGAGAAAAACAGACTTCTCCTACTAACCACATTCAAGACATTGCAAATGTCTGTGTAATTCATGAGATCACTGAGATGGACATTGCATTCAAGTTACTAGCCTCTTCACTCAAGGGTAAAGCTTCACAATGGTTTAGGAGTCTAATAGTAGGCTCTATTAAAACTTGGGACCATGTGTGCAAAGATCTTCATGATCAATTTGGAGAGAAGGGAGATAATTTATCCCTATTGAAGCAACTAACAATAATCAAGAGAGCCCCTAGTGAGTATTTGACAAATTTCAACCTCAGATTTCAAAGGACATGGGACAAGATTCCATTGGCTGTAAGGCCCATAGATGAAGGTGCTTTCTTATACTTTCTTAGAGCTCTAAATTATGATATTGCTTTAATGATTCAATCCATGGGAGGCACCACCTTACCTGCAACCTATAGCATTTCCATAAGAGCTGAAAATTGTTTAATCCAGGCTGGAAAACTTGCTCCTAGGCCACCCATGCCTCTATACCCAAAACTAGGAGATCCAAGTACTAGTCAGACACCCACATTAGCTCCTATACCTACTCTTAGGAATCAAAGTTCAGCTGAAGCCTCCACCTCATCCTCTAACACCTCAAAAGAGCTTCAACAAGTTATGAAATAGCTACATAACCTACATAATGAGTTAGTAACTATCAAGATCCAACAAGCTCAGTGTTCTAGGCCATATCAGCCTCAAGCCCAGTATCAGGCTAGACCCCCATATCAGCAAAATAGGCCATCAGTTCAGGCTACAAATTAGAATCAAAACCAAGGACAACCTCAAGCTGTTAGACCTTTCAAGTCATATGATCCAAACACAGCTTCAACATCAAGGGAATTGGCTCCAGCATAAAACAACATGGCCTAAGAATATGATTGGTGTTTCCCATGCAATCAGTCCCATAACCAATCAATGTGCTTTAATGGTGCACTAAACCAGGCCTTGATGGTACAGTCCATTGGTGTGTCACAAGAGTCTTACCAAGAAAAAAATTAACAACAAGAAGCATCTCCAAGGGAAACTATGCTTGTTGATTGGTAGGCTGAAGACTTCTGTGGGATGAATCAAGCCCCTTCTCAAATTGTAGCTTCCAATACACGGTCCAAGAAAATTAATATTAGAGAGGGACAATCACCAAACTCAGGTAATCCTCAACCCTCCATTACTCCACAAGGTAATTGTACTCAGAATGTAACTCCCAATATGCAGAGCCAATCCAAGCCACCTCCCAAACACACTCAGGCACCGGTTGTAACAATCCATGTGTAAGAGAAAAATGTACCAGGTAAGGGGCAACAAAAGGATAGCTCATTTAACATCATTAAACAAATGTGAAAATTGGCCATTCTAGGATAGAGAGATCTGTTGCAGACTGCTATGGTCAATTGGTCAAGTTCAAATTAGACCCCTAACCAGCAAGAAAAGGTGTTTACCAATGTAGCCCAAACTGGGGGAAACCATGGAGGACAACAAGGTAAGAATCTGAATCCCCCTCCATTCTATGTTTCAATGATCATTGGGGACAAATTGGTACATAATTTTATGATTGATTTAGGATAAAGAAGCTCTGTAATGCCAAAGCAAATAGATGATGAACTAGGTCTTCAATATGAAGTCATCTCCAGGGGGTAGTGCAATTGGATGGGGCCGCAGTGAAAATTGTTTAAAGTCATCAAAGATTTGAGCCTCACACTACATGCCTACCCTAATGTGACTGTATTGAAAAATGTATCAGTCATAGATTTGCCACCACATTTTGCATTGTGTTTGTCGAGAGAATTCACTACTAAGATTGGAGGCTATTTGTCTTCTAATTGGTCACACATGCTTTTTAGAACAAGGTATGGAGCTAAGGCCACAATTAGATCTGAGCCCATAGCAAATTACCATATTGAGTCTTATGTACCTAGCCCAATCAATGCCAATTGTTCATCCTTTGATCAGGAGGACCTCCCAAGCACTTGTGAGATAGATACCAAGGTGGGGTGTATACTAGACTTGACCCTCGACAAGTGGGTAAACAAGAGGCATGCTTTTGACCCCTATAAGGAGATGGAGGAATCTAAGCTAGGAGTCTACTATTTACATGAAAAGAATCACTTTCTTCCTGACATCATTAAGCCAGGCCACAAAGATGACAATGAAGTATGGAAATTATTCTTTGATGGCTCAAGAAGTAGGCAAGGAGCCAAAGGAGGAGCTATGATTGTTTCCCCCCAATGTATGAAATACTACTCATCTTTCTGTTTCCAATTTTCCTATTCAAAAAATATAGCAAAGTATGAGGCTTTGGTCCATGGACTTCATTGGGCAAGGAAAAGGAGTATAAAGAACTTGCAAGTCTTTGGTGACATTGAACTAGTTGCTAATCAGGTCCGAGGAAAAAATACTTCCGAGAACAACCTATTAAAGAGTTACAAGAATCGGGTATGGGACCTCATTGAGGATTTTGAGGCATTCGTTACTAACTCCATCCCAAGGAAGAAGAATGAAATAACAAACAGATTGGCAGAAATTAGGGCAGCATTTGATGTCGTAGAGAGTATCAAGAGTGATAAGCATCAGCCCCATATCAAGTTGGTTGCATGGCCATCTATCCTAGACAACAACACAAGTTGGAAAGTATTTGAAAATGATCAACAAATTGTCAACTTTCTACAAGAAGAAGTTGATTTCTCCTCCAGGAATTAAGACAGATTGGAGTAGGAGTATGGCGATCAAGTGGTGTAGCTGAGGACTAACAAACTACCAAAGGGTCTTGTCACTTTGGAATCAATCTTCAACCCAAATGACCAATTCTGAAAGGAGAAGGTGAATATTTAGGTCAAGGGTGAGGATTCAGAGCCCATTTTCATAGAAGAAGGAAAAACATTACAGATTGGCAAGGTAAGCACTCAACAAGAAAAATATGAGTTTATTCAACTTTGTCAAGAATTCCTAGATGTCTTTTCCTGGACTTACAAAGATTTAAGAGGTTTCAACCCAAAGTTGCCACAACACACTATTGAGCTGGACCCATGATCTAAGCCCTTAAGATAGAAGCACAAGCCAGTAATTCCTCGCATTGAGCTTCTCATGAGAAAATAATTGAACAAGCTAATTGAGGCCAATATCATCTTTCCTATCAAGAATTTGAGTTGGGTTGCTAACTTGGTGCCTGTGAGGAAGAAAAATGGAGAAATCAAGCTGTGTGTGGACTTTTGTGATCTGAACAGAGCATCACTTAAGGATCACTACCCACTTCCATCAATGGAACATATCCTACAAGTTGTAGCTAGTTTTGAGAGGTTTTTATTGTTAGATGGGTATTCAGGCTATAACCAGATAATGGTAAAAGAGGAAGATCAATTCAAGACAGCCTTCACCACCAAATGGGGCACATATGCTTATAAGAAAATGCCATTTGGACTATCAAATGTTGGAGCAACATTTCAGCGAGCTATGGACATGGCATTCAAAGGCTTAATCAACAACATAGTCTTGGTGTATCTAGATGATATCACTGTCTTCTCAAAGAATGTTGCACACCATATCTTTCACCTTATACAGGTATTCCAGAGATGTAGAAGGTTCGGGGTGTCATTAAACCCAAAAAAGTGTGTGTTCCTAGCTTATGAAGGGAAATTTTTGTGCCACATTGTCTCAAGAGAGGGATTGATAATTGATCCTAAAAGGGTTGAAGCCATCCAAACACTTCCATTGCCACAACATAAAATTTCTCTCCAAAGCTTCTTGGGGAGGATAAACTTTGTTCGCAGGTTTGTACCTAATTTTGCTACTCTTGTGAAGCCTTTAATAATGATGTTAAAGAAGAGTCTTGCATTTAAATGGACAACAGAAAGCAAAGAGAGTTTTGAGGCCATCAAGATCACAATATCACAGGATCCAACCCTCATTAACCTAGACTTCTCAAAATACTTCATGCTATATGCTTTTGGAGGGTCAGACACCATCTCAAACATCTTGTTCCAGCCCAACAATAAAGGTTCAGAGCAACCCATAGCTTTCTTTAGTCATATCCTGGAGGACTATAACGTAAAATGCTCTTTTATTAAAAAACATGACCTTGCTGTTATTAAGAGCTTAAAAAAGTTCAGACACTTGGTCTTAAATAACAAGATTCAACTGCTAGTATCTCATGTTGGTGTTAAGGACTTCCTTTTAAATAAGGATTTGAATGAGAAGAGAGTAGGTTGGATCACCTGGGTAATGGAATATGATATTGAGATCAAGGTGACCAAACTGGTTCGAGGCAAGGTTATGTGTGAACAACTCACCTCTAAGTGAAGCCAGTGAGTGAAAAAGAGGCTCTAACCTCAAGATTCAACTGCTAATCGCATGTTGGTGTTAAGACTTCCAGAATGAGAAGAGAGGGTTGATCACTTGGGTAAAAAGAGGATCAAGGTGACCAAACTTGTTCGAGGCAAGGTTATTTCTACAGGCTAAATGATCAAGAGCAACCAACTAATAATGCACCTACTACATGTTGGACCTAAGCCTTGGTGCATTACCTCCAAATAGGTTTGTGTCCTCCAGAATCGAACAAAGCAAGGAGAAGATAGTTCAGACTACAAGCCATCCCATATGTGCTTGTTGGTGGTGTCTTTTTTAAGAAGGATATCAATAGTGTTCTATTGAGGTGCATTGGGACAGGCCAAATTGAGAGAGTGTTGCATGAGTTCCATGATGGAGAAGTAGGAGGTCACTTTTCCCCCTGAGTCACAACTCTCAAGATCATGAAAGCTGGTTATTATTGGCCTACAATGTTTAGGGAATTCTAATCATGGGTTAAGAAGTGCAAGAAGTGTGCATTCTTCACAGGAAAAGAGAAATTAGCAGCCCTACCCCTTCATCCCATTTCAATGGATCAACCATTCATGCAATGGGGACTAGACTTCATTGGGGTGATTAACCCAAATTCAAGCCAAGGCCACAAATGGATACTTACAGCAACAAACTATTTCACCAAGTGGAATGAAGCAATGGCACTAAAATAAAAAAATGAATCCAACATCTTGGATTTTTATGAAGGAATAGCCACCAGGTTTGGAGTCCCTGCCACTATTATATCAGATAATGCATTGACATTCCTTGGTACAAGGATCACTGAATGGGCAGTTAAGAATGGTGTGTATCTTAGCACCTCATCAAATTATTACCCTCGAGGTAATGGCCAAGTAGAGTCGACAAATAAGAACCTATGAAGGATTATCAAAAGGAATCTTGATAAAAATCAGAGGACTTGGCATACAAGGCTCAAATCAGCTCTATGGGCTGATAGGATCACGCCCAAAAGATCCATAGGTAACTCACCATACAAGCTTGTATATGGAAAGGAGGCAATATTACCCATATCATTGGAGTTTCCCGCTCTAGAGCTCCTGAGTTTGAACCTATGGCAATCAGGTATGCAGAGCTAATGGAGGTAGGGGAGGTAAGAAAGCATGCAATGCAAGTCATGGAAAAGGATCAAGCATTGATAAAAAAGAGTTTTGATAAGAAGGAAAGAACGAGGACCTTTTAAGAAAGGGACTTAGTTCTAAAATGGGATATTTATTGGGAAAAGCCAGGGAAACATTCCAAGTTTGATGCCATTTGGAGTGGCCCCTACATGATCACAAGGTGTAAAAGTAGCAATGCCTTCCAGCTGGCTAGATTGGATGGTGAAGAATTGCAGATCCTAGTGAATGGGATCCATCTTAAACAATGCTACTAGAAAGGAGGTTACACCCTGTAAATATTAGCATAGGATTTTAATTTCCCTAAGTGTGTATGCACATTTTTTTGTTATAGTGTAGGTTTTGTTTCCCTAAGTGTTGTGGCAAAGGTTCTTTGTTGCTCCAGGTTTGTGTCGTTATACAGTTCAATGTGCCTCCAAGTGAATGTGTTATTCCCTTTAGCATTTGCAGCAGGGAGACCCATAGTTTCCGTGACAGTTGCTCATTTTCTAATAGAACAAATATAGAGCAACTAAAATCGGGCTCTAAAGGGGCAATTTTAAGAAGAATAGTATCAATGACATGTCGCCAATCACAACTCCATGCCCAATGGATATAACAACGTAACTGATCTCTTCATCTAGCAGGAAGATGCCCCTGTGAGTCGCCAAATTGTTATCTCTATTTTGTCCCCCGACAAAATTGATCAAACACGATCCCATGTAGGAAGAAATTCAAAGAACGGTTCCATCAAACGAACCCATGCTTCAAGTCCAACAAACAGGCTATAGGTGGGTTCTAAAATGGAGTGGCAGAGTCTGGGAAGGGGGAAAATAGTGTCAAAGAAAACTAGAGGCTCAAAGGAAAAGAAACAGAGAAGAATCTAAGTCTTCGAGCTCTACAAATGACTTAGAACGAGCCCCAAAATTGGCTAAGTATAGAGAGTTAGCGGAAGCTACCAAGTGTCTAAATGGTGCACCTCCAAAGATTGAATCTAAAAGGGAAAACTCAAACAATCATCAGGCCTCCATGTGTCCTAGGCCCAAAGAGGGGTAGATTCAATACCTAAAAGCCAAAAGGCGGACAGGGCGGGCCCAAAATCTACTAAGTATAGAGAACCGGTAGACGGTGCCACCTGTTGTGTCAAAGGAATTTCAAAGGTGCGGCCCAAAAGGTGATCCCCAAATAAGCACCAACTTGCCACGTGTTCAAGGCCCGAAAAAGTAAGAGTGGCCATTGAAAATTCCAAGAGCCTACAGAGGCTTCCATGTGTTAACCCGATGCTCCTTCAAAGGTAAAATCCTGAGCGGATTTCCAAATGAGCGCGGACCTTCCACGTGTCCCAGGTCTAATAAAGGGACAAGGTCGGGGTTGAATAGTCAAAGTAGAGATAGGCCAGCAGAGGGAGCCAAGTGTCAGCACGACGCTACTTCAAGAGTAAATTTTTAGGAGGATTTCCAAACAAGCGCGAAGCCTCCACGTGTCCATGGTTAGATGTATGGCCCCACCGAGCAAAAGGACTTATCCAAAACATGAGGAAACTAAGAAAGAGATGGAAGATGCCACATGTCGGCCTGATGCAACTTCAAAAGAAAAATCCAAAAATGGTCCCCAAACATGTGCCAGCCCTCCACATGTCCAATTTACAAAACACCCATTTTGATAACTAGTTCTCGCCATTTTTTGTATATGGTCCCAATTCAAATTTTCAAATGGGCATATCTTTTGATTCAGTTCTCAAAATCTGAAATTTTTTAGAAAGGTCTCGACCTCGTCTACGCCATGGAGATCTGAAACTTTAATTTTGAAGAAGTTAGGTGGGGAAAAAATGAAAAAAATGTCTTTGTGCCATTAATATAAGATCTTTTTGCTCTAATAACAAGATCGGATTTGATCTAATCCGTCATTCTTCCTCCTTCAATGTGCCAAACAAGTAATCGATGCAAACATGAAATATTTGGGGTGGATTTGTAGGAGACATTTATGGCCAGTGGTTGAGCTTTGAATTAATTTTTTTGCCTCTCTCTCCTTCTTCCCTCTGTGCTGAATCTATAAAGGAAGGGTCGGGACTCATTGTAAAGGGTTGAACATTTCTGTTTTGTGCCCTCCCTTCTTCTTTTGCACACAAGAGGATTTGTGGAGCTTTCCTAACCTCTCATTTGGGTTATAATGCAATTTTTTCCTTCTTGGCCACTGTAATATACTATATCGACTCCTAAGCAATAATATATATGTCTGTGGATGATTCTCGACCCTCTCATGTATTTATTGTTGTCTTTCTGATCTCTTATTGCAGTTTGCTCATATGTGCATGGTGTTTGTATTGAATTTCTGTGGTCTATGTTAAATTAAAAAATGAGTGTCTAACATTCTTTTGGTGCATCACCTCATTAGCTTAGGTTTATTTTCTTGCATCTCCTCAACCTTGTCTCTTTGGTAGAATAGAGTATAGAGTAGGTTTGTTTAGAATAGGAATCCTCCTTAATATGGAGAGATTTCTCAATTTAGTTTGAGAGATGCTCCATGTTTTGCAACCTGAATAGAGGAACTAACAAGGACCACATATCACCTTAATATGGAGATGTCCTCCTATTAGGAAATAAGAGATAAAATATGTGGAATAATCCCTTATAGAATCTCAACAAGAAATATTACAGATCTCAAATAAAAGGTCCCACACTTTGAGAGATGCTCTCAATACAATACCCAGATCCATTTAGAGCTATGCTCAACAAACTCTACAGAATTCACATCCGAATTCAAAGCACATCTTCAATACATTTGCTTGTCTATCTATCATATGCATAAGACCATATAAATAGACAATTGCTTAAGCAGTTTGATACAAAATCGTGGGTATCAAAATCATGGGCAAAAAACCGTGGGTATCAAAACAATGGGTACCAAAAAACCATGGGCCCAAAAACAGCCCATAACGGTTACCCATTACCCATGGGTTAATAAACCACCCATGAAAATTTTCTTTGGGGGTTTCGCCCCTGAGCCCCCATCGAGAGAGTGGGACTGCCTCACTGGAGAGTGGGACCGCCGTAAAAATACCTGAGTGTAACACATAGAAGGTGTACAACACTCTAACATGAAAACAGGCTCCACAAACATAACACCTCCTTGGCCCCATATCTCGAGGTTCTAGGTAGAAACTAACTCTCAAGATGACTTGGGCACTTGGATCTAACAAATCTCGAGGCTCACTTTAGACAAAACAAATATTGAAATTGAAAATATTAAACATCAGAGTCTAACATTCACAACTATTACCAAATTTAACATTCTTATTAAATTACGCATTTCAAAATATCTTTTAAAAGTACTCAGACATATGTTATTAAGCGTATGTTCAAGTTTACTAGAAAAATGAAGAACACTTGAAAACAAGTTTCATCATTTACACCCTAATTACACTCAAAATGTTTCCCCTTCTATGGATTGTTGATCCACAAATAACTAGTACTATTTTTTATTGTTGTAAAATTTTGTATCTATTTCCAAACTCATATAACTCTCACTCAAATGTGGTTTCTCACTATATATATATATATATATATATATATATATATATATATATATAATTCTCACTGTTGTTATGTATTTTTTAATTTTTTATGTATTTTTTTTAAATTATAGGTTATTATATTTTTTCATTATGCCTAAAGGCATTCCCCCTATGGTAAAGAGCTTGTGTCATTCATGTGACTATCTTAAATTTGACGGGCATTATGACGTTTTTTCCATATGCTTAAATTTGATGGGTCTTTTGATGTTTTTACTTTTTAAGTTGTTTTTGTTTTTATTAGCCGTTTTGCAACATCACTAACCTTAAGATATACTTTTTAATTACACAACACGATGGAAGCGTCATATTTTCTCCCATGAAAGTTGTTTCCTATGGAAATTATTTGTTTCTAACCTTCGTCTATAAAATTTGATAGATTTGGCTTTAATTATCACTGCGGAAGTTAAAGTCACATCTGCCCTTTTTGATCTTACATAAGGGTTTGTGGGAACCTAATCTGTGATGGATGTTTTGTTTTTTATCAGTGTCATTGTGGTTTTTTAGGGTTTTTGGGAAATCTACCTCAACAGTAAGGGATCTTTCATTTACTTTTGTAGACTTGTCATCGAACCCCCAATCAGTTGTAGCCTTGAATATGAAATCCCTTATTTTTGACAGTGCACAACATACTGATCACGGAGTCGGCATGGTGGGTTCTCCTACTCTTCAGGTTAAAGGAAATGCTATTGCAAAAGATGGACACATTGATGTACGTGTTTGTGTTGTGCTGATTGGAGTCTATGTTGCAGATCATTTCTTCCTACATGTGTTGCATGGGATGACCAAACCCAAACATATGAATAATTTTTTTAGTTTCTAATTCTAACTAATCTGAGAACAATAATTTACTATAATTTGGGATTTATGTTGGGAGACCCTTACTATTGTGCCACCATTCCCTCTTGTTTATGGATTTTAAAGTTTTGTATGGAATAATTTGGTACAAAATAATAATAACACTAACCTATTTTGTGAGACCTTTACCTTACAAAATGTCATATCCTTGTTTTTGAGGTAGAGAAGTTCCATTTTATTCGAATGCATATGATCTTCAGGAATATCTATTTTTTGTTTTTTGTTCAGAAACAAATTGATTTTGTTATGGTATTAATGAGCACATCGAATGAGCACATCAAATTTGGAAAGTATGCCTAATTGGTATCTAGAAGGACAATCTACAATATTTTAATGGGTATTTAGGAGCTTATTTCAAAGTGATGTACCAGATTATTTGGAAATCCATGAGATTCTAACTTTCAAATTACCCTCTTTGAATCTCTCTTTCCTAAACAAACGAAGCAAAGTGGGTTCTCAGTAGTGTAAAAAACTATCAAAATAGATGCTAATAAATCTAGAAGAAGGATGGAAAACCATAAACCTTTTCTTATTCAGGTGATCAATAATGTGTTTAGGTAACCTTATTGTTGTGTACCTTTATGCCCATGTAGCCATGATTATTTTGTGTCTCACAAGAGCTTTGTTGGTTGTGTCATTTTATTACTATGCTCTACTTTTTGTATGTATGATGGCGTATTGGGAAACTGCTGTAGGAAAGGAAGGTTATTATAATAGTGAAAAAAATATCCTACAAATGAGAACTATGTTACTTGTGAGAATCATTTTTTCTCTTTGGGGTATGGAGGATTGTCCTAATGGAAAGATACATACATTATAGAGTAAAGTTGTAGTCTTACCTAATTGTTTGGTAGGGAAGCAGAACAAATTCTTGTAGAGATGGTGTATTCGTTTATATTTCAAAAATTTGAAGAATATAAAATTTGTTTCTAATTTTCACAATTTCATCCTCCAACTGTTAGTAATGTAATTTCTTCGACTCTTGTTTGTTCTGAAATATGGATTTTTTGTTTTTATGAATTTGTTTAGTATTATTCTCATTATAAGTAGCTTGATCACACAAAAAATCAGCAATGGAAAACATTTTATACGTCTGTTAAATATTATTAAAATTTGAAATTATTCTATTTTGGGATGACTAGTCCAGGCATGAAAGACTATCGCAAACCCATACTGATAATATACGTTATGTTGACCTATAATATTGTGACATAACAAGGGGATATTTGTTTTCTTCATGCTACAAGCATTATCTTTCATGTGTATCTTTAATGTTGAATATTTTCTTTACTACAATTTCATTTAACTTCAGCTATAGTTTGGGCTTATAAAAGGATGTAATAAATGGAATATGGGACATTAGGATAACTTAATCATGCCAATGTTGAAGGACTGATTGTTAATGTCCAAGGTTAGTTGTTAGTATTTTGTTCCATTTTGTGAAGTTATGATTCAAATATTTCTTATAATCCCTTGCTCAAACATGATATATTTCTGTCTAATTGAATCGAAGAATTTTCTTGATCTTTTTTTTTTATACTTAAAGGTTGAAACACATTGTTTCAATACATGATGGCAAGTATTTTCCACTGTCAATTTTGATTTTTAATTCTCTACGCCCCAAATTTGGGATAGTTGTTGGAGGACCTTGATGAGTAGTTTAATTTCTAATAAGGAGTCAAATTTCCATCATTCCCTGAAGGAATATTTCACATTGGGATTGAATTTTTGTAATGCTCTTTGGTGTGGCACTATTTTACTAAATTCCAAAATCTCTATTTAGTACACTAGATTTTAATTTATACCCTATTGGAAAATCAACTAGGTATTAAATGTGAAGCTAATTTCTATCTTGCCCCAGATTTAGTTGACTAACATCACAGATTTGTATTTAATTATGACAGCTGCATATATACTATTTGGTTGAAAACTCTCGTTGATTATCTCTTGTCAGATATTTTTTGCTGCCTTATAGGGTAGGTTTTCGTGTAGGTGAATGTTATTATAGTCTCATGTTTTATTGTGTAATAACAAGAGGGAAAATCAGATTTAGGAGAACAGAAATAGTGTGTGCAGTCTCAGCTCAACTCTAGACTATTTTTGATGAAAGAAAACTTCATTGCAATTTGTTGTTGTATGAATGAAGGTTTTGTGTCTAGCTGTAGTTGATATTCATTCTTGGAAAATATAAATGCATTGTTGAAGAAATTTGAAGCCCAAGTTATTGATTTATTTTGGTGTTATAAATTTATGTAGTTTTTCCTTTATTTCCTTGCTCCAAATCCTTCAATAAAATATGCTATGTTTTATTGTTTTATTATTGTCTATGGATTCTATAGATCTTTATATTTCCTTCACCTGGTATCAGAGCTAGGCTAAAACCTATTTCTATTTATTTTCTGGGTTTTTAGTTTTTCATTTGGCAGCCATTAATGGCTTCTACATCTGGTGCATCACTAGTTAGTGTGCAAAATCCTATTTTCACACGAAAAAATTATGAAAATTGGTCTTTGACCATGAAATCCTTGTTTCAATCTCAAGACATTTGGGAAATGGTTAAAAATGGTTACCAACAACCAGTAGACCAGGAAACATATAATGCTCTTACACAAGCTCAAAAGGATACCTTGAAGGAACAGAGGAAGAAGGATGGGAAAGCACTATTTTATATCCATCAAGCATAAATGATAGCATAATCCCAAGAGTTTCATCATAAAAGCAAGCCAAGGAAGCATGGAACATGCTCCATATTTCTTATTAAGGTATGGACAAGGTTAAAACTTCTAAATTACAGCTCCTTAGAAGATAATTTTAAAATTTGTTAATGAGAAACTTAGATTTAGTAGAATTTTTCTTTACTCATGTTGTTGGTCCGATTAATCAAATCAAGTCCCATGGAGAGGTCATAGAGGATAGGAAGATTGTTGAGAAGGTGCTTAGGAGTCTCCCTTGTAAATTTGATTTTGTAGTTGTGGCTCTGGTGGAAACTAAATATTTGAGCAAGTTTAGTGTTGATGAGCTTCATGCTTCTCTTATCAATCATGAATATAGACTTAATAGATCAAATACTTCAGTAGAAAATGCATTTTCATCTCAGTAATCTATAACACATTGAAGAGGAAGGAGGATTTTTAGTCCTAGAGGTAGAAGGATAAGTTCTCCTAGACGTGGACATGATAGCAATCTTGCAAATGTTGGTGGTAGAGGTAAAAATCAGAATTTCAGTCATCCAAGTGGCCAAAGATTTGACAAGTCACACAATCAGTGTCACTATTGTAAGAAGTCTGGGCATTATGCTCATGAATGCAAGACATAACAATATGATCAGCAGAAGTAAGGTCAAAATTAGCCAAGCAGCATTCCCACAGGTAGCATGTTCATTGCATGCACTAATATTGTTGAAACAATCCCTACAAACTCTCCATTTGAGTGTAATGTTGTTCAAGAAAGCCCATGTAACATATGGTATTTAGATTCGGGCAACAGTAATCACATGACAGGTAATAAATATTTATTTTCTATCTTGGATGAATCAGTTAAACTTGATGTTACACTTGGTAACAACAACAAAGTCATTGTTTTGGGTAAAGGTACAATTAATATTCTAACTAAAAAGGGGGAGCTAAAATTTATGCCTGATGTATATTATGTTGCTGGTCGAAAACACAACTTGATGAGTATTATACAGTTGATACAAAAGGGCTATAGAGTGTGCATGGAAAATAATGAGTGTGTTACTTTGGACAAGATTCCAAGAAATATGATTATTGCCAAGGTACAAATGACTATAAACCACATATTTCCTTTAAAAATAAGGTCATCTATGAAAGAAAAAATAGCTCAATTTGTTCATGAAACAAATAATGTAAATTTTGGAGCAGCCTTTAAGGTAGAAGATACAAAATCAGTAGAAGCCAAAGACAGTTATGGAAAAGTTCAAGACAACTACAGAAATGTTCAAAATAGCTCCGAAAACTCTAAAGAAGAAAAAGATTCTTCTATAGAAATTCAAACAACATTTCAATCAGTGGTAAAGGATGAGTCTTGGTTATGGCATTTTAGATTTTGGCATTTATATTTTGGACCACTAAAACTACTACATATGAAGAATATGGTGAAAGGTTTTCCATTAATTGAGAAACCAGAAAGAGTTTGTGAAGGATGTATTATGGGAAAACAGGATAGAGAGTCATTTCCAGTTGGTCAGTCAAATAGAGCTAGAGCACCACTTTAGATTGTGAATTCAAATATTTGTGGGAAAATGCAAACAGTCTATATGAGGATGCACTTATTTTCTTACTTTTATTGATGATTACACAAGAAAAAATTGGGTTTATTTCTTAAAACAAAAATATGATGCATTTTCTTATTTCCAGCAGCTCAAGGCACTTGTGGAGAAGAAAATTACTACTACATCAAGGTTCTAAGGATGGATAGAGTCAGT
The DNA here is from genome assembly GCA_019776745.2 of Taxus chinensis. Classification (NCBI taxonomy): domain Eukaryota; kingdom Viridiplantae; phylum Streptophyta; class Pinopsida; order Cupressales; family Taxaceae; genus Taxus; species Taxus chinensis. The sequence goes on from CM034153.1 coordinate 55,863,910, forward strand.
GATTTTATATCTAATGAGTTTCTATTTTTTTGCAAATCTCATGGCATACACAAGAAATTTACAGCCTGCTATACACCTCAAAAAAATGGTGTGGCGGAGAGGAACCAAACAATTATGAAGATGGCTCGTAGCATGATGGTAGCCAAACACCTAGTTGAGAAAGAATTTAGATAATAAGGGACAAAAATGTATATTTCTTGGTTACTCAGAGGAAACAAAATCATATAAGTTATTTGGTCCTATCAATAGGAAAGTTATAAGCAGCCGTGATGTTCAGTTTGAGGAGGATGAATAAGTGGCATGTATATCAAATGGATGTAATTTCTACATTTTTTAATGGCTATTTAGAGGAGGAAGTGTATGTGGAATAACCACAAGGCTATGAGATACCAGGTCATGCAGACAAGGTGTATAGATTGAAGAAGGCACTCTATAGATTAAAGAAAGCTCCAAGAGTTTGGTACAGCCGCATTGACTCCTGTCTCATTTAAAACAGTTTCCAAAGAAACGGTTGTGAACCAACATTGTACATCAAAGTCAACAAACAAGGTAAAATTTTAATTGTTTACTTGTAGCTGGATGATCTAATATTTACCGGTGACTTAAACATAGATTCTATCAAATCAGCAATGAAGAATGAATTTGATGACTGATTTGAATCTTATGAAGTATTTTTTAGGGATTGAAGTCCATCAATCCTATGATGGTACATTTATTTCTCAATCTAAATATGCAAATGAAGTTTTGAAAAGATTTAATATGGTAAAGTGCAAGGTATCCTCAACTCCAGTTATGACAGTAATGAAATTAAGCAAAGAAGATGATGGAGCATGTGTGGATTCTACATTGTTTAATAGGTTGGTTGCAAGCCTTATGTACTTAACAACCTGTTGAAAATTTTTACACTTGTGAAAAAATGGGAAACTCAAAACATCGTTATGATGGAAGGCACTAGTGAAGTATACCTAAGCTAAGGGAGATTTTTTTAGATAATGTTGTTACTGCTGATTTAGTTAAATGATTACATGAAATCTGCAGCCATGTGTGCTGTTACAGAACGTAACAGATCAGATAGTCTGCAATTTCATGACTATCTTCAGTAAAAGAACACAGGCCCCGAAGGACAGTTGTGTTGTCTTGATGAAGACATTCAATTATAGAGTAGGTGAACTAATAAGTTTTGGAACAACAAACATAAGTGCAGATAACAGAAATCAAAATTCATTACTGGATGTTATAGGTTTTCTTAAGGTTCCTTCCTTCATTATTAAGACATTCAATTATATTACTAAGTTGTTTAGTTCATCATACAATCCATACAAAAAGTTGAAATGCAGAAAGAAATATATAACTCAATTTCAGAATTCAATGTTTTATTCGTAAGGAATTTTCATATGTTTCCCACACAAGCCGTGGGTTGTAACTGAAAATTAAAGTACAGCTACTAAAATAAGAGGTACACATGCATGAAAGATAAAGTAAATGATTATGAGTGATCCCATCATTTCCTTGGGAGTTTTATTCTTTGGTTGAAGCATCTCCATTCCCAACTTTTGTTCCTTCTTCATCTTCATTGTAGAAGTCACTGTCCTTGAAAAGAAGAAAAAGAGAAAACCGTTAGTTACGAGCTTAGGGATCAGTTCATATTCCTATAATGTCCTAATTCATGCATATGAATGTCTTAACACTAGGAGATATAGTCTATTTGAAGATCAACTCCATACATGTTTTACTCACTCAAAAATAAGAAAATGAAAAGAAAAGAAAAAACATGGACATAAGAGAGGCCAAAATTCCTAAGTATTTTTCTAACTATTTTCTTAAGTGTGCAGGTGCAGGTTGCAACCAAGAAGAAATAGATAAGTAACAAGTACATGATGGAAAGAAGGAAGAATGTAACTCATGTTTTAGTAACTGACCTACAAATAGGAAAAGTTACAGTACAAATCTAGAATTTAAATCAAAAGAGATTGGAGAATAGAAGTATACTTTTCAGTTTGCAACTAACGAAGAAATCAGATTTCAAGAAGCTGAACTTAATTGGAAAAGAAAGGGTTACAGCTGAAACATAATGAAGAGAAGATTCTGAATAAAATTTGTCAGGTCTTCACCATGAAAAAATAACATTTTAAATTTTCGAGCATGCCAGTAATACTACTATCAAGGAAATAAATCATCTAACTAAAAGAAACAAGTTATAGTATTTCAACAGAGCATATGAATCAAGGCTTATGCCTGAAAATGGTATTTCATAGATGAAGAACTATTTGTGATTTCCAGAAACCTTTTTGCAAGGTACAAAGACATCTTAAGTACAAAATATCAGAAAAAAAACTTCTATTACAGTTGATAAATCTAGTTTAGTTTTCAATTACATAATCAAATTTAGAGTCCAAAAATACAAATACAGGTACATGTTACTAGGATCAAGACACAATCCATTTTGACAAAGAAAGAATTAAAATACAGATGTGTCATTTGATGCCATCAAGTAAAGAATCATGATTCAACATCATCAATTACTTCAGGAAAAGATCAAATTCAAAGTAGAAGAGATAAGTTGTGCATCAGATCATCATATTTAGAGTCAAAGTAAGAAGCACTTTAACAAGATTGCAGTGAACCAAAGAAGTAAATTTTACAACATAGGTAAATATTTCAGAAACAAAGCAAGTATTAAGTGTAGAGAATGCTACAGTAGGTTACATAAAAGGCTCAAGGTTTATCCAAGAAGAACTTTGAATCAAAAAACTCATACATATCCAATTCAAAGGAATATTTTGGTATTTCTGAGATTTCTTTTCATATTAAAATCATATTAAAGTTTTAATTTTGCAATAAAAAAGAGTCAACAATGATCAAATAAGTCATGAAGGAAAGTAAGTTTTCATTTTGCAATGATTTCTTCCAAAAAAAGTATAGAAGAGTAATACACTCAATTATTTTGAACTGTTAATTTTTGAGAAATGCAAATTTCCATAAATACATGAGAAATGTTGTCATCACATAGGTTAAAAATGAAAGCTACAGAAGTAACAAACACCTTGGACTCAAATCTGCAATGAAGGGGAAGAGAAAGTCAAGGTTGCACACAAATGTCTCTCAATTCAAGCTCAAAGGGTTCAAGATCGTCATAAAACTGTGAAACATAGAACTTTTAATACCCAAATGGAGCCATGAAAATAAAACGAGCTCATACAAAGTTTTTTAGAGCTACTTATCAGCAAAAATTATCACAGAGTTTTCAAGTGCATCTTATCAATCGCCGATCCATAGAAATATAGAGAAAATCTAGAATGCAATTATTCTGCAATATTTCAAAACATTTACAGATGTTATCTACTCAGTTGAAAAATTTCTAGAAAAACTTGAATTTATGAATACCCAGGTCTTGCAAAACACAGTTTCTTACGTAATCATAAAAAACCATTAATGGGTATCAAGAAATAAGAGTGAGAAGCAGGAAATCACCTTTTTTAATTAAATAGCTGAAACTTTCGAGCAACTGAATGATGAAGCAAGAAATCCATATACCCATGAGAAGTTTCGAACTCATGAGTGAAGAAAGATCAAGAAATCAAATAACCCACAAATATTTTCAAAATATTCAGTGACATATCCAAGGAAGAAAATGAAAATGGAGGGGTACTTGTGCAAGAGGAAAATTAGCTCACCTGTAACCACTCATTATAGCCAGCATAAAACTATGATTCACTCAGAAAACTCAAAATTAGATCAAAAGAGATGCAGAAAACTCGAAATCAGAAATGAAAATCCAAACAAACCTCCAAAACGAGCTTGAACTCAAAAAAATGGTGACCACATAGAGCAGAAAACAAGTGTATAGGTGGAAAATCCGAGCTTCACAGATCAAAAAATGACGGTCTACATAAATTTTTCTAGGGCTTCACCATTCTCTGTGAGCAAGCCAAGAAATGACCAAAATGATGGAGCTTGAGCATTTTAAACTCACCCACATTAGCCAATTTAACCTAACTCATCCAGATTTAGTAATCAATGATCAACGTTCAACAAGGACAAAGATAAAAGGCCGAAGATTGAGCTCCATATTCAAAGAAAACAACCATGGTAAGAATCCACTGACCGAATTAATTACACGGGTAAAATCATAACTTCAAGTTCAAGGATCAATGATAAGAAATCCAGAAGTAAAGAGATCGACGGTTCTACATCAAAGAGCCTAACTCAAACAGAGTTCAGAAAGTATATACGTGGTGAGCCCACAAAAAACACTAATTATAGTTGGGTTTAAAATATCACTTACCAACATGCCAAGGGTCAACTCTTTGCGAAGAAGGGGCCAGCCCACATATCAATCAGATAATCATTGCATTTTTTATTTCTAAAATTCCTACTATAGTCCAACTCCAAATAATATAAAGTACCGACCAAATCATGCCAACAATGATCACCGAAAAGGTGAATTTTTAAACTATACATTATCCAATATGCAAAGGCCGACTAGTATATACATGCAAGTATTAATCAAATTGTGGTAAGACTATATTATGGCATGTGCAATGTCAAAGATGGTTGACCTTTTAGTTTTCTAAGTCCACAAAGGTGGCCAAACCAAGTAGAGTGCAAAGGTGGTCCCCACTGCAAAGGGTTGAAGATGATTTGCAATATATTGTTACAGGTGAGCTAATTTTCTATATATTGTGTGCCTTTAGGAAGAGGGTGAAAATTATTTTTCTATATATTGTGTGCCTTTAGAAAGCACAAAAGGAGGAATTTTTAGATACAAGAGTGCTGAAGCAATTTTCTGCCAGTTTTTCCCTTTGAATGTGAAGTATTTTCTACCTTTCCAATTATTTGCAGTCTTGTGTATGTTTTTCATTAATCTTGTGAATGTTGAATTCCCTTATTAATCATCTTACCCTGTTACAAATTCAGTAATCTCTAGATGATATTAATGTGTATGTGTAACTTAGCAGTATTGTTGTGATTCTATCACTCAATACATCAAAGTGCTTACCCTTAATTATCTTCAAAAAAAATTTGGTATGTGCATCAGAAGTTCATTCCATATCAATTGTGCATGTACTTAGTCAAAAATTTCATACAATTTTGGTGTATCACCTTAGTTTTAATTCATTTTTTACAGTCATCTTTTACCCTTAAACCCCATAAATCAGTTTAGGATACATCAATAAGGAACCGGTCTTGATAACGGAGACCTGAGGTGTTTCCATTGTATCTACGAAAGAGAGATAAAATTTGCAAGCTTAAAACACCTGCAGCCATCTCTCTACAGGGTGTACTTTCGAGAGATAACAATTTTTGGCATGCCTGGTGGGATGACGAATCAGTTTTACATGCAAGTTATGACTATCTATAGCAGGTCCACAACAATTACAAAAGTTAATTTTGGGAGAAAGTTGCAACAATTTATTCTAAATATTTTAAGATCTTTTGGCGACTTCGTAAAGCTGATTTTAGACGAGTATTGCAGCATATTCCATGCCTAAAGTGACTACAAGATCATTGGTAAGAGAAATCCCTCCTGAGTTTGTTTTTTTAACTTCGAATTATTGTAGAAGTAGAAGAGTTGGTAATACTTTACCTTATAATAGACCTGGTTTTGATAACCCTCCTCCTGACATTCCTTTTCCATGAATCAATTTCTCTATTAACATCCCAATTTTTCCGATGGCTATCTAACCACCTAGAAAAAATTTCACCTTTACTAATGACAACCCATTAGTAATCCCAATTTACCATGACATCCCTAATGCTTCCATGAAAAGTTTGCCATCATTCACTAGTGAAAATCCGGTGACACATAAAGAGAACATTAAAGATGTCGCATCCTTATGTGTAGTTCATAATATTACTCATGAGGATGTAGCCTTGAGACTTTTAGCTGCATCTCTTAAAGGACAAGCCTTGCAATGGTATACAAATCTAGAGATTGCATGCATAAGAACTTGGGATGACTTAGGTGATAAATTGCTCAAACAATTTCAAGACAATTCAGATAATTTATCTCTTATAGAATAGTTTTCTACCATTAAAATATCTCCCAACAAAATTATGTCAAGTTTCAACATCTGTTTTACCAGAACTTGGGAAAGAATTCCAACAAGTGTCAAGCCTCAAGCTGATCACGTTTTTCTTTATTATTTAGGGCATTAAAAAGTGATATTTCAACTGTGATTCATTCTATGCGAGGAGAGACATGTTGGTGTGTGTGACATGCCTATTCATCATCCACATCACCTGGTGATTCATCTCGCCTTGCGAGAATCATAGGTCTTAGGAAGTCAAATGACAAGTGTCAGATTTTGTCATAGAATCTGTCATTGTCATTTGTGTTAGTGCATCATAGAAGTTACATTCCTTATTTGGAATTGTAAATCCTCCTTTAGAGGCATCATATGCAACAGTCACATCATATGCATCAGTGGCATCATTGATTTTCTTTCCTTGTTTAGGCATGGGTGTTACACATCACCCCTATTTTTACTTCCTTTTTTCGATCTATGAGTATGAGCATACATATTTTGTTATTTGCATATTCTTTCCATTGTTCGAATCTTGCTTATTGTGATGGAGCTTGACATTACCATCAAAGTGCAACTTCATTATGGTGCATTATTTTCAACATCGGTTCTCACAAATCTGTCTTTCATGGTATCAGATATGGTTTCGGTAAAATGTGCACTCTTTGTTTATCAAGTTGTTTATTACTTCTGGTTTCTTCTTACTTCCTCGTGTAATTTTTTTTATTATTATTTTGGAATTATATTTCTCACCTCATATTGAGGTTTCAGTAGTTGCAAGTTTGAGGTATCTAGTTGGTTTTCTTTATCATGTTACTAAGTTCATGATTACTTCTATTCTTGTGAGCTTTATTTTACTTTGGCGTGGACCTGTGGTTCATTGTTGTTAACTTGTTTGCATTGGTGAACCCATTGCTCGGCCACGTTGTTGGATTTGGAGGCTCGTTTTTTTTTTTCTCATGCATTAATTTTTGCATGCATTAGGTATTGATACCTGTCACCTCGGATCTCTATTCTTGGTTCAGAACTCTCAGCGCTGATAATTCTTGCATGTTGCATCCACATTTGCACTAGTGTTTCTTGTATATTCTTTGCATTACTCGGCCTTTATTTTAATCACTAGTTACCTACGAGTTGTGAGTCATCTCTGGTTGATCATTTAGAGCACCTCTACTGTGGGAATCCATGTACTCTTCATTGCACCGCTCATGCTCATGTCAACACGTGATCTCTTATGCCTTCCTCAATGGTTCTTTGTAACTTATTTCATGATTGCTTCTACTCGAATTTCTCGGCCTCACCAGGTTCTCTTCATTTGCCAGCTTACTGCTCCTCATCTTAACCATCCTCCACCTACCAAAGGATTCTATGACATCTCTGCATTGTCATTTTTTTTGTCAGGTAACTTCAGTAAGCACATGGTATCTACCTGCACAGACGACTTAGTTTTTCTGTGGAGCTCGTGAGCATGCATCCAACTCAGTTTTAGGCCTCCATCCACGTATTTGGGTTGACTTCAGTTTGGTGGTCTCCACTGCCATTTCCCTTGTGCCCAGTTCTAGGGGATCTCTACCCATGATGAAATGGTTCTGTGCATAGTTGTTACCCTCGCTCTCAGTCTCTTCCGCTTAACTCATAACCTACACCTTCTCTGCTTGGTGTCGGTTACACTGGAGGATATTTGTTTATGCCCGTACCTCTATGCATGGTGGTTACAGTCAACACATGGCTTAGCTGAGGATATACCATTTCCCCACGTGGCTTAACTCAGGTGCCACAATCCACGGCAGTTTACCATACAATTCGACTAGCTCAGTCAACGTTTCCCTAGCTCGATCATATCTATCCTTCTTAGAATCAATTATTGGTAAATCAATATCACCTTTAATATTTTAAGGTGTAAAACTTTTAATTATCATTGTAAACCTTTATTTTGGGTTTTTACTTGCTTTATTCATCCTTCCTTTGAGTTTCAAAGATGGAGGGTGAGGTCTAGGGTTGGCAGGAGGCTAAACCCCCCTCACAATAAAAACAAACCCTACTCTAAAATTCAACGTCGTTTCTAATGAGAATACATACGACACCCTTTGTATGAATTTAGGGCACTTTTTAAATCCATTTGTAGGCTTATTAGCATTTTCCCATCAGTTGCAGGAATTAGTTTCTGCCATAACTTTTGACTCGTTGCTTGGTTATGAGCACTTATTTAGTCAAAGTTGCATATTTTTTCACACTCTAGATGATGGGATTATTATTTTTGTAAACACACTATTTTATAAATTGCCACATTCTGGGGGGTGTCTTTGTATTGCTTAATTTAGCTCATTTCAAATCATCTTGAGCTTTGTTCTATCCCTTTTATTGCTTGTGGAGTTATGAGCGTGTCTGCCATAGTATTACAACAAAGGGATTCTTTCATGTGACGTGAGACACTATTTCTCACAAGGCCTTCTCTTCCCCTTCTTGTTATCACTCATTCTTGTGCTTGCTTACAGTGTCAAACTGTTACACCCAAAAAACCTTGATTTTTGTCTCCACTCTTGCACGTTACTATGTGGATTGCAAGGTAAGTGACAGACTAGTTCTTGGCACACAGTCACATCTGGTTGTAATCAACGCCCTAAACTATAAAGTGCCTAACTCGAGGGGGTGTGATATTTTTTGGGGCTGGTTGTTTCCTTTCTCTCTCCTTCCTTCTTCCTTTGTTGGTTCTATCTCTTCATTATGGATATTTCTAAAGTACCCGTGCTCACACCTTTTAATTTATTCGAATGGAAATATAAAATTATATTGGTTTTTTGAAGTAAATGGTTATACCATGTTACCATGGGGTTATAGACCGAACCTAATGATGAACCCATAAAATATAAGTGGTTCAACTGTTGTGATGAAGCATTAGGTCTTCTTTGTATGTCCATCTCTCCCGACTTGCTCTTCCACATCAAAACTTCCTTGACTCCTGATGTAGCATGAAAAATGCTCGACGATATGTTTGGGAAGAAATATGACATGAGAGTGCATGAGTTGGAGAATGAACTACTAGGGTTAAATCCTAGTGACTTTAAAAACCTTCAGGCCTTCTTTTAAATTTTTTTCCACGCTAGACTGCTTCTAAAGGAATGTAAAGTGGAAAATAAAGACTCTCAATTGATCTTATCGATTCTTTTTAACGTAGGTCATGAATACTCTGTCTTCATTTCAAATTTCCACGCCACAAATTCCACCTTGGGTAGTTCTTGGAAAATTCCCTCCTTTGACAGTTTTTCATCCCAAATCATTCGAGAATAGGAAAAACTCATTCAAATGGGGACTCTAAAATCAAAGTCACATGCCCTTGTGGCGAATAAGGGCAAGAAAAATGAAAAGAAGAAAGAAATAAAGGACCGACCTGAGAAATAAACCATGACCAACCAACCCCCAGCTAAGCCCAACACTAACACTTCGACTTCTGAGCCTAAAGGGAAGAAGGAAAAGTTTAAATGCTCCTATTGTAAGAATTTTGTCCATGATGAGCACCATTATTTTTAGAAACAAATTTATCACTTAACTCATTTGCTTGAGAAAAATAAAATAAGTGTTCTTGAATCCATTAAACAAAATTCTTAGAAGGGCGAGTCTTCTAAAGAAAAGGAGTCTGAAAATGAAAAGAAGAAAGGTAAAGCCCTCGTAGATAGATCAGCTCCATCATCAACTTGGATTATTGATTCCGGTGCCTCACACCACATGGCTTCTTCAGAGGTTGAATTTTCTAGCATTGAACCATGTGGCACGTCCCAAATCACGTTGGGTGATGACACTCATGTGTCAGTTTCTGGTAGTGGAGCGGTAGAGATAGAAGGTGGAAAATTTAACCAAGTGTTGAGTGTTCCCAATATCTCTAACAATCTCCTATCGGTTTACCAAATCACCCACCTGGTGAAGGAATGCAATTGGAATTTGGTCCTAACTCAGTGATCATTCGTGAGCTTAACTCTTACTACACTGTGGCTGAGGCAAAGGTGGATCACCGTTCATGGTTTTATACCTTTTCCCACTTCTATTCTGATTTAATACCCAATGCCTTGCTCACTCATGTGAATGAGGTTAGCAAGCTATGACATGAGTATTTTGGGCATCTAAATTATCGTTACCTTGAAAAATTGAGCCAAAATGAAATGGTCAATGGATTACCCTGAGTTAAGTTTTCTACAAGTCTTTGTGAGGGTTACACCCTCGGAAAGCACCTTGAAAAAAAATTTGATAAGGGAAAATCCTGAAGAGCTACTCGTACCTTAGATCTTTTTCATAGTGATGTTTATGGCCCCTTTCCATCTCCTTCTTTCACTAGAGATCTATATATACTAACCTTCATTGACGACTTTTCACATTATAATTGGGTATATTTTCTTAAGATTAAGTCTGAAGTCTTTGAGCATTTTCAAAACCTTAAGGCTCTTGCTAAGAAACAAGAGGAATGATCTATCAAGGTTCTTTGAACTGACAATGGAGGTGAGTATGAAAGAAATAGGTTTGAGGATTTATGCACTTCTGAGAGGATTGCATTATAGCATATAGTTTCTTACAGCCCTTCCCAAAATGGAGTTGCAGAAAGAAAGAACCAAACTCTAAAGGAGATGGCTACTTGTATGGTTCACTCGAAGTCCCTTCCTCTGCAGTATTGGGCTGAAGCAGTGAATTGTGCTTGTTACATTCAGAATCATGTTCCACATAAGGCAGTAAGAGGGATAACACCCTTTGAAGCCTGGTTTGTACACAAGCTTGATGTTGAGCAATTTTGAGTCTTCGAATCCAAGGCTATGGCTTGGATTCCCAGGAAGAAACACAAGGTATTGGATCCACAATCTAAACCTTGTATCTTTGTTAGGTATCCTGATGGCATGAAGGGATATCGATTGTTGAACATTACAACCCATGATATCTATATTGAGAGGAGTGTGAAGTTTGATGAGTCATCCTTGACTTTTACTTCCACTGAGGTTCTTTTTCCCATTGATTCAGATTCTAACTCATCAGATGATGATGTTGTTGAGCGAGTTCCTCCTCTCCCTTATCCTCCTGATCCTCAAACTTCTAAGTCTTATGATTCTGACAGTAGTGATGATGAGGACTATGTCCCTTCTCACTCGAGTGAAGAATCTTTTGACTCTGAGCTTGAACCTTTGGGACCTCTTTAAGCAAGGAAAAATTTACAGAGTGCTGGAGATTTAGATGGAGATCCTTTAGATGAGAAACGTATGCACTCAAGTTTCATTGGACCCCACTCCTTCTTCGCCTCTTATTCTGATCCACCGTCTTTCCAGGAAACTTCTGGGATTCCTGAGTGGGATTTTTCTATGGATGAGGAGTATTCCTCACTCATAAAGAATGACACTTGGAATCTTACCCCTCTTCTGAAAGGAAGAAAATTCATTCGATGTAGGTGGAGATATCGAAAAAATTATGGAGCCAATGGAGAAGTCGAGAAGTATAAAGTGTCTTGTAGCTAAGGGTTTCTCCCATATAGCTAGGGTTGATTACTCGGAAACCTTTGCTCCAGTTGCAAAGATGACTTAAATTAGACTAAACCTTGACATCACTGCTGGTAATAGAGGGGAAGTCCACCAGATGGACCTTAAGAGTGCCTTCCTTCATGGGGACCTAGAGGAAGAGATCTATATGGAACAACCTCTAGGTTATGTCCATGATCCATCCCTCGTTTGTAAGTTAAAGAAGTCTCTCTACAGCCATAAACAAGCACCTTGGGCTTGGTATGCCAATATGGACTCATTTTTACTTACATCAAGGTTCACTTGGTGTCACGCTGACCCAAATGTGTATATCTTGTGGTAGGATGACTCCATGTTCATTCTTGTTCTCTATGTTGATGATTTGTTGATCATGGGTAGGTCTTCCTCTATCAATGATTCTTTGAAGATCTCCTTGGCCAACAAGTTCTCCATGTCTAACTTAAGATTGCTTCATTACTTTCTTGGGATCTAGATTTCATAGTCTGACTCAGGAATTATGATCTCACAGCCTAAGTACTCTCTTGATTTACTTTCTCAGTTTCACATGTCTCATTGCAAGTCCTCACCTACTCCTTTTATTTTTGCGGTCAAGTTGGTTTCTGATTGCTCTTCCCCCTTGGTTGATGGTACCCTTTATCGGCAGTTGGTGGGGAGCTTGATCTACCTTACTCACACTTCTCCAAATTAGATTTATGCAGGAGCCTCATGAGCTGCATTTAAAAGTAGCAAAGTAGATCCTTCACTTTGTTTGTGGCACTCACACAGATGGTATTCTTTACTTAGGATGGGACTGAGATTGACTTGGCTAGATTTACATACTCATATTGGGCTAGTGATCTATATCAACGAAGTTCTACCTCAGGCTACAATTTCACTTTTGGTTCAGGTCCTGTCAGTTGGTCCATAAAGAAGTAGAACGCCATTTCCATATCATCAACAGAAGAAGAAAACAATGGAACAGTTAACGTTGCCACAGAAGTTGTTTGGTTATAGGGTATCTTGACAGAGTTTGGCATCTAGTTTAGTGGCCTACCATTATCTACTGTGACAACATGAGCACTATCTCAATTTGTAGAAATCCAGTTCAGCATCAGCGGACGAATCACATTGAGATTCACATGCACTTCATATGGGAGCTGATACATTAAAACATCATCGACATAAAGTATGTTGAGACAGATGATCAGGTTACAAACATACTCACCAAGCCCTTCACTGAGGTGAAATTTCTTCACTTGCGGGCTATTCTTGGGGTGAGGCCTGCTACATCCTCTTCTCCTCTTCTTATTTTGAGAAATATGTTGTTTGTATATGGGCACCTTATTAGGCCTTTAGTTGTTGGGCCCCATTGACACATCTTTCTTAGTTGTCTAGGGGAGTCTTCTTTTTTGTTTTGGCTTACCATGACCTCTTCCTCAGCTTCGATGAAGGGGGTGTTGGTGTGTGTGACATGCCTAGTCATAATCCACATCACCTGGTGAGTCATCTTGCCTTGTGAGAGTCATAGGTCTCAAGAAGTCAAATGACAAGTGTCAGATTTTGTCATTATCATTTGTGTCAATGCATCATAGGAATTATATTCCTTATTTGGATTTTTAACTCCTCCTTTAGTGGCTTCATATGCATCAGTCACGTCATATGCATCAATGGCATCATTGATTTTCTTTCCATGTTTAGGCATGGGGGTTACACAACACCCCTATTTGTACTTCCTTTTTTTTATATATGAGTATGAGTAGACCTATTTTCTTATTTGCATATTCTTTCCATTATTTGAATCTTGCTTATTCCATTGGAGCTTGACATTACCATCTTGTGGTGCATTGTTTTCGACATCGGTTCTCACAAATCCCTCTTTTAAAATGCTTCCAGCAACCTATGATATCGCTATCCGAGCTGAAAATAGTCTTATTCAAGCTGGAAAATTAGCACCAAGACCTTCAACATGCCTCCTAGCAGACCTTATCAAGCTCCTTAGTAGTAAAACCAACAAATTAGACAGTCTTACCAGCAGAATCAAAATTACAAGCAGCCTTATCATCAAAGGCAATTTGATCCAAACACTCCAAGTTCATGTAATGCTTTAGTCCCATTTAATATGGATATAGAAGAGTGGTTTCAACCTTGTAATCAACCTCATTCAGCTGTAAATTACCCAAAAGATTTTCTAAACATAAGTCTTGTTGCACAACCTCAATCTAAGACATTATTCATGCCTCAAATGGAGGGTGGGCAGCAAGATACTCAGATTCAGAAAGCACTTGAACAAAATTTAGTCAGTTTCAATGAGGATGATTTCATTGCAGTTACCACTAGAGCTCAAGAAAAGGTTGTTAAAGGTCAAAAACAACAAAATAGACCTATCCTTCCTACTGTCACTGATAAGACAACATCTACAGCCCCAAAACCAGCTAACAATCATGTTGTTTCTCAAAAAATAGAAAGTGTTTCAGCTGATAAAGGATAACAAGAAAAACTACAGCCTAATCCAAGAAGATTATTTATACCTCAAATATCTAAAGTTGTTGAAGCAGAATCAGTCTTTGCTAAGGCCTATGCTAAAATTGTTGAATTTGTCTCTAGAACTGTTACTTCTTTTAACATTGTTGATGTAATGAAAAAGCATAATGTTAACATCTCAATGTGGGATTCTCTAAGTATTCCAGGACAACAAGATTTACTTTCTCATGAACTAGCTAAGCTACAGATTTCTTCAAAAACAATAGAAAAGGAAGTTCAGAAAGAAGATATGGTCTTTGGAACATTTGAACAAGACCACTTAAAGGACGTTAAATGGATGGTTAAGAAATTATTAAATGCTCATTATATAAAGAAGCCACCTCCATTTTATTTATCACTGATTGTTAGAGAACATCTAGTTTCATAACTGCATGGTGGAGAACATTGCAAGTAAGCACATTTATGCCAAAAGTAACTACAGAAAAGTTGTGCCTACAGTATGAGCCTACAGAAAAGAGTGTTTTACAACGTGATGGGATTGTAACTAATACAATTGGTGTAATAAGAAATTTAGAGGTAACGTTACATGTTTTCCTAAATGTTTTCTATTCTGTCAAGATGTTAATGTTGGAGATTTACCTCCATACTTTGCCTTATGCTTATCTAGAGATTTCACATGAAAGATATGAGGTTACCTCTCATCAGATTGGTCCCTCTTATTTTGCACTACACATTATGGCACCAAGGTTACTATCAATTCAGAACCTTTAGCTAGATTTGACATTGATCCACATTCTCCAAATGTAAAGGCTAATTATTCAACTTTAGATCAATCAGATTTTGATGATGTAGCTCAAGTTTTAACATTAGATGGTGTTTATAACATTTTTTATTAACAAAAAGACATCTAAAGAACATGTCCATGATACTTGTAAGGAATTTGAATAACCTCTGTTTGGTGTGTATTGTATGCATGAAGAAAATACACCACTTCTTTTGCTGTCCAAAATAGAAAAATTCAGCAGAAGGGATTTGGAATCTTCGTTTTGATGGAGCTAAGAACAAGAAAGGACGGGGAGCAAGTTTTATGCTCACTTCCCCAACACAAGTGAAAGGTATTTATCATCTTTGAGTCTCCAATTTTTATGCACTTGTAATTTAGCTGAATACAAAGCATTAATTCATGGCTTACTTTGCGCCAGAAAGAGAGGTATCAGCACATTACAATTTTTTTGATGATTTTTAGTTGGTTATCAATCAAGTAAAGAACTATAATTTTTGTAAGAACCCATTAATGAAGTCTATACAGACATAGAGTTTCAGAATTAATGGAATATTTTGATGCTATTAATGTTCGGTCTATTCCTAGAACTGAAAACAAGCATGTAGACAGACTTATAGCAGTTGGTGCTAGTTTTGAATTGCTGGAACGTATAGAGAACAAATAAAATTAAGCCTCATATTAAGCTAATGGTCAAGCCTTCTGTACCTGATAACGACTTAAATTGGCAGGTTTTTAAAAATTATGATCAAATCTGCAAGTTTTTACGTAGCAAGAAGCTAAATTTTCTGCAGTAAATCAGGATAAATTATAGCATTTATATGGTGACCATATTATTGAATTAAAGAAAAATAAGTTTCCTCAAGGTCTAGTCAAATTAGAGGACATATTTAATACTGATGATCAGTTAAGAAAAGACAAAACTAATATGTCAACACATGTTGATAATTATGAAGAGATTTTAGTTAATGTAGGGAAAAAATTATTCCTCAGAAAAGTATGTTTCTCAGCTGAAAAACAGTCATTTATTAATCTTTGCAAAGAATTTAAAGATGTTTTCACTTGGAGATACCAAGACATGAAAGGGATTTGATCCCATTTTAGCACAACATACTATTGAATTGCAGCCAAATTGTAAATCAGTTAGACAAAAATAGAGTCATGTAAATCCCAAAATAGAGCCTCTAATGAGGAAAGAGTTATCCAAGTTAATTTAATCATGTATTATCTTTCCAGTTAAGCATTCAAGTTGGGTAGAAAATCTTGTTCATGTTAGGAAGAAGAATGGAGAAATCAGATTATGTGTGGATTTCAGAGATCTTAACAAAGCTTCATTAAAAGATCATTACCCACCACCAAATATGGATCAAATTTTGAGAACAATTTCTGGTTCAGATAGACTATCTCTTCTAGCTAGTTACAGTGGATACAATAAGATTTTAGTCTGAGAAGAAGATAGGTACAAAACAACTTTTACCACCAGGTGGGGTACTTATGCTTATAAGATAATGCCTTTTAGCCTTTCAAATGTTGGTGCAACATTTCAACGTGCAATGGACATGGCTTTTCACATCTTGTTAAATAAATGCATATTTGTTTATTTAGATGATGTTATTGTATTTTCAAAATATTCTTGTGAATATCTAATGCATTTAAGGTATAATTTTCAGTTATGCAGGCATTTTGGAATATCTTTTTATCCTAAGAATTCTATCTTTTCAGTACATTAAGGTAAATTAATTGGCCATATTATTTCTACGCAAGGTTTAATAAATTGATCCTTTCAGAATCAAAGCCATATCGCAGCTATCATTGCCTCATCATAAGAAGGCATTACAAATTTTTCTTGGAAAAATAAAATTTTCTAGAAGATTTGTTCTAGATTTTACGGCATTGGTTAAGCCATTAACAATTATGTTAAATAAAGAGAAAAAGTTCTCTTGGACCAATGAAAGGGAGTGAAGCGTTTGAAGCAATCAAAACAACCATCTCTTAGGCTCCTACTCTTGCAAATCCAAATTTTGATAAAGATTTTACAATGTATGCACTTGCAGGAGCTGAAACAATCTCAGCCATACTAACTCAGGTCAATGATGAAAATATTGAGTAGCCAATTGCTTTCTTTGGATAGAGCTTGCATGATTACGAAACAAGGTACACATTCCTTGAAAAACAAGTACTTTCAGTAGTCAGAGGACTAAAGAATTTTAAGTATATGCTTTCAAACAATAAAATCCATGTTCTTTTTTCTCATCCAAGTGTGAAAGCTTTCTTATTAAATAAATAATTGAATGAGAAAATAGTAGGCTAAATAACGAAAGCTATAAAATATGATTTTGATATCTAGGTTGCTTAAATAGTTCAAGGTAAAGGTTTGTGTGAACATGTAATTGCTTATATGGAAAGACAACAAGCTACAGAACCTGAAGATTCAAAACAACATGCTGAAATTGCGTATCAACAATCAGACATCATGGTTCAACCGGAAAATCAGCAACCTGAACTTTCTCATGAGATTCAAGAATCAAGATGGATGACTGATTTGGTAAACTACTTATGGCATGACACCTATCCGAAAGGTATGGACAAGAATAAACAAAGCTATTTCATGTTACAAGCTATCCCCTATATCTTTATTGATAATGTGTTGTTCAAAAGAGATGTAAATGGAATCTTGTTGTGATGTGTTGATTATGATAAAATTCAGAAATTACTATCAGAATTCCATGAAGGACCTATAGGAGGTCACTTCTCAGCACGTACCATAACCTTTAAAAATCATGAAATCTGGTTACTATTGGCCTAGCATATTCAAGGACTATTTTGAATGGATTAGAAAGTGTAAGAAATGTGCTTTCTTTGTTGGAAAAGAACATTTAGCTTCACTGCCTTTACAGCCTATTTCAGTTGATCAACCTTTTATGCAGTGGGGTCTTGACTTTATTGGCATGATAAACTTGCCTTCGTCACAAGGACACAAATGAATCCTAACTGCTACAGATTATTTTACACAATGGACCGAAGCAATAGCCTTGAAAGATGCTAATAAAGCTTTGATACTATCTTTTTATGAAGGTATAGTTTTACAGATTTGGTGTCCCAACAACTATCATATCAGATAATGCTTTAGCATTTCTTGGTGCAAAGATAACAAGATTGGGCTGTCAACCATGGAATTTACTTAAGTTCTTCATCTAATTATTACCCACAAGTTAATGACTTAGCTGAAAGTACTAACAATAATCTGTTAAGGATCATCAGAAGAACACTCAAAGATAATCAAAGAGCTTGGCATCTGATGTTGAATTCAACACTTTGGGCTGATAGAGTGACTCCTAAAATATTAGTTGGCAATTCACCATACAAACTTGTGTACGGAAAATAAGCAAGAATGCCTATTTCAGTTGAGTTACCTGCATTAGATTTGTTGCATCAAATGGAGCTGCTTGAGAATGAACCATTGCAGGTTCGTTATGTAGAGTTAATGGAATTACAAGAGCTAAGAGATCAAGCCCATTTGAATATGGAAAATAATCAGAAATAGATGAAGAAGACTTTTGATAAGAAATCCAAATTTAGAATCTTTAATGAAGGAGATATTGTGTTAAAGTGGGATGTTGATCATGAAAAGTCAGAAAGACACACAAAGTTTGATACAATCTGGAGTTGCCCTTACATGATTTCAGCTTTACAAAGAACACAATTCTTTTCAGCTCTTGAGGCTAAATGGAGAGGAACTTCCCATTCCTATGAATGGTATGTTTCTCAAACACTGTTATTGAAAATCCTACAGTGTCTATTTAGAGTAGGATTTCCCTTCAATAAGTGTAGTTTCTACACATTGCATTATTTTCCCTTCAATAAGTGCATTCATGCATTTTGATTTGGTTTACCATATCCTTTCCTAGTTTTAGTTTCATTTTGGAAGGGTTGGACCTTCTAAAAAGGTAGATTTTGGTTACATGTTTGGACTCCATGCGCAATGGACAAGAGCAAGGCACTGGTCTACAAGCTAGCAGGCAACTTCCCCACAGGATCGCTAGAAATGTTGACAATTTTTACACTTGTGCAAAAATGGGCCAACTCAAAACTTCATTACGATGGATAGCATTGGTGAAGTATACCTAAGCTAGGGGATATTTTTTCAGATAATGTTGTTACTGTTGAATTAGTTAAATGATTACATGAAATCTGCAGCTATGTGTGTTGTTACAAAACGTAACAGATCACATAGTCTGTAATTTCATGACTATCTTCAGAAAAAGAACACAAAGCCCCGAAGGATAGATGTGTTGTCTTGATGAAGACATTCAATTACAGAATAGGTGAAATGCTAAGTTTTGGAACAACAAACATAAGTGTAGATTGCAAAAATAAGAGTTCATTACTAGATGTTACAGGTTTTCTTAAGGTTCCTTCCTTCATGATTAAGACATTCAATTATATTACTGAGTTGTTTAGTTCATCATACAATCCATACAGAAAGCTGAAATGCAGAAAGAAATATACAACTCATTTATATAATTAAATGTTTTATTCCTAAGTAATTTTCAAATGTTTCCCATACAAGCCGTGGGAGGTAACTGAAAAGTAAAGTACAACTACTGAAATAAGAGGTACAAATGTATGAAAGAGAAAGTAAAGGAGTATGAGTAAACCCATCATTACCTTGGTGGTTTTCTTCTTTGGTTGGAGCATCTCCATTTCTAGCTTTTGTTCCTTCTTCATCTTCATCGTAGAAGTCATTGTACCTGAAAAGAAGAGAAAAGATAACTAGCAGTTACGAGCTTAGGGATCAATCCATATTCCTATACTTTCCTAGTTCGTGCATATGAATCTCTTAACAACAGGAGATATAGTTTACTTGAATATTAAACTGCATACATGATTTACTCACTCAGAAAGAAGAAAGAGAAAAGAAAAGAAAAGCATGGACACAAGAGAGGCCAAAAAGCCTAAGTATTATTCTAACTATTTTCTTAAGTGTGTAGGTACAGGTTGTAGCTAGGAAGAAATAGACAAGTCATAAGTACATGTTGGAAAGAAGGAAGAATGTAACTCAGGTTTCAATAACTGACCTGCAAATGGAAGAAGTTACAGTACGGACAAAAAAGAAAAAGAGACTGGCAAATAGAAGTATACTTTTCAGTTTGCAACTAAAGAAGAAAATTAGATTTCAAGAAGCTGAAGTTAACTAGAAAAGAAGGGTTACAGCTGAAACAAAATGAAGAGAAGATTATGGGGAAAATTTTAATAGGGCTTTGCCATGTAAATTGGACATTTACAATTTTTCATCATGCCTGAAATTCAACTATTACATGCTTTAAAAGAATCTATGTAAAAGAATCAAGTTACAGTGATTTCAGACAAAGTAGAATCAAGGCTTATGCCATGATCAAGTATTACACAGATGAATAACTGCTTGTGATTTCCAGAAAGCTATTTCAAGGTTACATCTTAAGTATAAAATATTAGAAAAAACACTTCTATTACATTTGATAAATCCAGTTTACTTTCTGTTATAGAATCTGAACTTCAGTCCAAAAATACAAACTACTACAAGTTACAAGGATCAAGACACAATTCATTTTGACAAAGAAAGAATTCTGGAAAATATTTGTGCCAGGGCTTCGCCATCAAGTAAAGAAGCATGATTCAACATCATTAATTTTTCCAGCATGCCATCAAATTTAGACTATCAAGAGATAATCAAGCATCTAAGCATCATCTTCAAAAACAAAGTTAGAAGCACTTTAACAAGATGTACAGTGAACCAAAGAAGAAAATTATACAACATGAGATATGACTATTACATTGATAGCAAAAACTAAGTGTGAGAATACTACAATAGATTACTTGAAACTTATCAAGGTATCCAATAAGCATCTTTGAAGTAAAACATAAATATCCAAGTCAAAGGCACTTCTATTTTACGATATTGATAATTTTCATAGTCCAGTATTCAGTTTTGTAACAGAAAGAGTCAACAATGATCAAGTAAGTCCAAGAATACAAATGCAGTTTGCATGTTACAAAGAATGTCTTCCAAACAAAAGTACAAAAGAGTAATGCACACAATTATTTCCAATTGTAAATTTTTGAGAAATGTAAATTTCCAGAAATACATTAGAAATGTTGTCATCACATAGGTTAAAAAATGAAAGCTACATAAGTGACAAAAACCTTGGGCTCAAACCTGAAATGAAGGAAAATACAAAGTAGAGATTGCACACAAATGGCTCTAAATTCAAGCTCAAAGTGTTAAAGATAAATGATCGGAAAACCGTGAAACACATAAATTTTAATACCCAAATGGAGCCATGAAAATAAAACAAGCTCATGTACAAAGTTTTTCAGAGCTACTTATTAGCAAAAAGTATCACAAAGTTTTCAAGTGCATATTATCAGTGGCCGAATCATAGAAATACAGAGAAAAACCAGAATGCAATTATAGTGCAATATTTCAAAAATCTCTTGCACATGTTATTTACATAGTCGAAGAACTTCTCGAAAAACTTGAATTTACAAATACCTATGTCTTGAAAAGCATAGTTTTTGGCTTAATTGTAAGAAACCTATTAATGGGTATCAAGAAATTCAGAGTAATAAGTAATTACTTACTGGTTTGTCAAAGCTAAGAAAATCATCAAGTTCAGGAGAAGATCATCAAGTTGAGAACGGGTTTTCAACTCGAAGGGGACCAAGGCTGAATCCAAAAAACCCATGAGAAATATCGAGAAAGAACTAAGTATCAGTATGCATGGTCATTGCAACAATGAAAGTGAAATCAGCTACCATATTTAGAGGTCAAGAAGCTTATCCTTTCAGTGGCATATCCAAGGATAACCCTAAAAATTGTAGAGATCTACGTGCTAAAAAACAAGCAACCAACAAACCTCCAAAACCGAGCTCAAATACCTCACTAACAGTGGGTGTGTTAAAGAAATCTTGGATAAGGCAAAGAAACCATGAAACGAGCTCAAAAAACACTGACAATGATGGCCATCAGAAGAGTAATACAGACCGAGCTTGAACTCATAAAGTGGTGATTATGTTAGAGAAAAGCTCACAACAGACCAAAGAATAATACAGAAAGCTGAATGGAGCTCAGAGATCACGACAATGGAGTCAGAACCGCAAAACTAGATCAAGCTTCAAACAATGGTGTACCAGGTAAAAACTAAATTTGGATCAAGCTTCAGAAGGAAGGGCCAAGCTTGAACTAAAAATGGCGGTCTACAAAACATTTGTCCAGGGCTTCACCCACGAACCAAAAAAACCAAATGAGATGATCAAAATTATGGAGCTCGAGTTCATCTTTAACCTCCTAACCCAAGCATCGAGTTGGTTTGACCTTAACTCATGGTTTAGTAGATCAACGATCAGAAATTCATCAAGGACAAAGATCAAAGGCTGAAGATTGAGCTCCACATTCAAAGGATAGAACCATGGTAAAAATGCCACCGACTGAATTAATTATAGGGGTAAAAAACCTAACTTCAAATTTGAGGATCAACGAATCAGAAATCTGGAAGTACAGAGATCGATGGTTCTAAATCAAAGAGCTTGACTTAATCTAAAGTTTAGAAAGTATATACGTGGCAAGCCCATAGAAAATCCTAATTAGGGTTGGGTTTAAAATATCGCTTACCAACATGCCAAGGGGTCCACTCATCGTGAAGAAGGGGGCCAGACCACATATCAATCAAATAATAATTTCATTTTTTAGTTGTAAAAGTCTGACTATAGTCCAAAGTTCAAATAACATAAATTGCCGACCAAATCATGCCAACAATTATTACCTGAAAAGGTAAAATTTTAAACTATACATTATCCAATATGCAAAGGCCAACAAGTATATACATGGAAGTATTAATGAAAATGTGGTTAGGACTATAGTATGGCATGTGGAATGTCAATGTTTGTCGACCTTTTAGTTTTCTAGGTCCACAAAGGTGGCCAAACCAAGTAGAGTGAAAAGGTGGTCCCCACTGCAAAGGGTTGAAGATGATGTACAGTATGTCACCCATGTGACCACTTAGACAAGGGATGTCAACATCAAAATTTGAGCATGGAGGTGGTCCCCACCAAATGGATATATGCATGATTATTTTTTCAAATAATGCAAGTATTGTAATTATCTTACTCACAAACAGGGAGTTTATTTTTGCATGCCTTCACAAGAGAATAGAATAGACAAGAAGATAAATTTTCATGCTCAAGGAAGGAGACTTTCTCACCAAGCAAGATTTATTATTAGAAAATTATTCACCTTTGTTTTCTTAAAAAATAGAACAATCAACTTCAGTTTGACTGTAATGTAACCAAGGCTATTAATGCCTATTTATAATGGCATGTTCTATTTTTATTCCTTTATCTATTATTAAATAAAGGATAAAAATAGGATGCATGGATGCATGGGCGAGTACAAGCCTTAGAATATTTTTAGGAAGAGGGTGAAAATTATTTTTCTATATATTGTGTTCCTTTGCAAAGCACAAAAGGAAGACTTATTAGATACAGGAGTGCTGAAGCAATTTTCTACTAGTTTTTCCCTTTGAATGTGAAGTATTTTCTACCTTTCCAATTATTTGCAATCTTGTGTATGTTTTCCATTAATATTGTGAACGTTGAATTCCCTTATCAATCATCATACCCTGTTGCAAATTTAGTAATCTATGGATGATATTAATGTGTATGTGTAACTTAGAAGTATTGTTGTGATTCTATCCCTCAATACATCGAAGATTTTACCCTTAATTATCTTCAGAAATCTATTGGCCTCTGCATCAGAAGTTCATTCCATATCAATTGTGCATGTACTTAGTCAAATACCTCATACAAGTTTGGTGTACCACCTTAGTTTTAATTCATTTTTTATAGTCATCTTTTACCCTTAAACCCCAAAAATCAGTTTAGGATACATCAATAAGGGACCGGCCTTGATGTCGAAGACTCACCTCAAAATAGGTATACCCACAGACCTGAGGTGTTTCCGTTGTATCTACAAAAGAGAGAGATAAAATTTGCAAGCTTAGAACACCTGCAACCATCTCTCTACAAGGTGCACTTTCGAGAGATAACACAACAGTAAGACCGGATATTATGTATGGTATAAGTCTGATTTAAAGGTTTAGGGAGTCTCCAAAAGAATGACATTGGCAGGCCGATAAGAGGATATTAAGGTAAGTAAGTTGTACAAAGTATTCTAGTATATTGTATTCCACTTCAGATCTTTTCAGCCTTGTTGAGTACACTGATAGAGATTGTGGGGGAAACATAGATGATATAAAAAGTACTTGGTATACTTTTAACTTTGGTACAAAGGGGTGTGTCGTGGGTCATCGACGTAACAACCCTTGTGACTCTTTCGTCCAG